>CM024591.1:9533896-9700038 GCA_014182565.1 Eucalyptus marginata | reverse complement strand
AGGAATTTTGACTTGCAAACTGAGTCATTTGGCGATGGGGACTTGTAGGAATTGTGCAGACCTTTTCTTCTACAAATTGGACCTCAATTGGGGGATTTGTTGGAGAAATTGAAGTTTAAATGGAAGAAATTCGGAGCTATGGTGGGGGGGTGCAACATTGGTCATCAAATTGGTTTAATTGAGGATTATATTGCAAGAAAGTATTATGGGACAAAGGTTTAATTGAAAGGATAAGCTTTAAGACTCCTTGGACCAAGTAATGATGCTATTAGATATTTTGTTTGGACTTTTCTTCCCCTCAACTTCACGAGCACGCCATCCTTGCCGACCTCCCCCTTCATGCTTCTACTTCGGTCTCATTTTCCTCTTTCATGAATGAACGCCAGCTATTTTGCTTTCTTCTTCATGCGCCTTCTACTCTCTTTTCATTTCTTCCTTCACTTGTCTCTGCCCAACCAACAGCCGAACCCTTCCATTTTTCTTTCTCCGCTGCCACATGTTCGCAATTCAACCCCATGGAGTCAACAAACAAACAAACCCCCTCCATAGTTGACCAAGGCTGCTTCATTTTGCCGCCTCACCATCTGCTGCCTCCTCCGCTATCTCCACCGACTCGCCCTTCGCCCACACACCCGTCCACCTCAGTGAGTAAAGCAACACCGAAGCTTGCTCCACTTTCGTTTGTCCAGCCGAGTCAACGAAAGCAACAAGCTTCTCCTTCGTTGACTCCCTCTTCGGGCTTCACCAATCGACGCCACGCCAGCACCATCGCCAGTTTGAGTCCACCAGCAATTTCCCTTTCAATTCCTCTGCTTCTCCACGCGTTCACAGTTGCCCCATCTCCACGCTCGAACGACGCCACTCGTGGAAATCTCATTTGACCGAAGCCCAGCCCGCGGCCTTCATTCGGCCGTGCAGAGTCCTCCGAGGCCCAGCGTTGTGGGCCCATCTTCACAGCAATTCGGGCCCAAATTTCGTCTTCAAGCCCCTCAGAGGTGATCCATTTGAAGTTCCCAAAGGCAGTATTTAGCCTATTCTCAGTCCATTAAAGTTGCATTTCGGCCCACTTGATTCAGCCCATAATCAGTGAAGCCCAGCAAAAAGTTCTTTGAAGCTCAAGCCCGCGAGCAGGTCTTTAGGCGCCGAAGAGCCCAGTCCATCGACGTCGCCGAAATTTTGGTCGGCCGCCGTCGCGTCGCTGGTTGCGGTGATTCGATCTCCGGCTTAAGTGAGTTTTACTCATCAATACTTTCTTAGTTGCTAATTATACTTAGGGTTGGTTAGATTTAATTAAATGCAATTGGTGGTTAGATTAGTTTAGATCAATTAAATTAAAGACTTAATGTTGCATGTTAGGTGGTTAGAAATGACATTAGCAAGTAGACATGCCATGTTGTTTATTGAACGAGTCTCGGTAATTTTCCGGGCTCGTCTCAGCCCTCCAATTAGGCATTATGGGCCTAAATTGGATTTTTAATAATTATTTATTTAATTTTCGAAATTAATTATTTAATTAATTATTTTTCCGAAATTCAACCGAGAATGGCCGGTGACCAGGAATTTTATGCGTGTCGTGGTGCAGTCTGCATTTATTTAATTGAGCTTCAATTTATATGGAATTGATTTAAATTGTGAATTTTTATGGTATATTCTTAAGTGATGTCATTTTAATTATTTGACTGAGAAATCGTCGGGTATTGGTTGTTGATATCAAAATTAAGTTGGTAATCACCTGAGAGGAGATACGTGAGCTCGGTGAATTGGGATATCACTTTTGGAGAATGCACGTGAGTTCGGTGGTTGAATATGTCATCTTGGCGAAGAGCCGCCTTAGAGCACGCACGTGAGGCCGGAGACTCGGTATGTCCTCCTAGAGAATGCACGTGGCAAGGCATCGTAAAAAGGGCACGTGGCCGGTGATTTGATGCATCACTTTGGTGAACAGTGCGCTTAGAGAATGCACATGTCTTCGGTGACTAAATAGACATCGTGGGGAATGTATGATCCGATTGACATGTAATCGACTAAGTCGATTGATCATTACTTTGATATGATGTTGTGAATTGGTTGATTGAATGGAAATGACCGATGAGTGGTCTTGTTAACACGTAATCGACTATGTCGATTTGATCGATGCGTCAATCAGTGTTGTGATTGCTTGGGTGCCTATTTGATCAGTGCTAATATGCAGGTGGAATCTGAGGCCAAGGTAAGTCCTCTGACTCGTGTTGTGCATAGGCAGCCCTAAGATGTATTAGTTTACTAATTGGGTCTTAAGGGGTAGAACTTGCTGAGACGCTGTCTCATTGGTTATTGAATAACCATTTCAGGTCCATAGATGCAGTAGACTTGGATGTTGAAGATCTCGAAAGTCCGGTGTAATCTGCTAAAGGCTCCAGTTGGAGTGTGGAGAATGATGAAGAGGAGGACGGGGACCCGTAGCTTGTGGAACCCCACTTCTACTTGTAGACCTTCTTTTTAAACTAGCTTAAGTTGAATTTGACTTAATAGTTCACCCTGTATATATATGTGCACTAGTTTGCAATGTATATAAGAGTGAATGTTTTTAAAGGTTTAAAATTTAGTCCTACTATTTTATCCCAATATTTTATTGTCTGGGGATTTAATATATGCTTTCGCTTGCGCATTAAAAAGAAAGGGTTGGCGATATGCGTCCTGGGATATTGCAAATTTTTTTTATCGACCAAAATGAGGGATGGGCACGTGCCTGAGGATCGGGCCGTGACATCCCGTTTAAGTGGTATCAGAGCGAAGTTAAAGAATTGGAGTGATAAGGTGCGATGACCTATGGGATAGTAGTAGGAAGACCTTTAAATTCATGCTGGTGCATGTCTATGATAGCTGATTGGTAGAATTGGTTGTCATGTGTGAATCGCTCATCTTCTAATCCAGTGTGGATTCGAAAGGCAGGTGTTAGTAAAAGACTGAATCATGAGCGAGCAGGAGCTGAGAACTTCTAGTAAGAGGACAGTGTCCTCTGTGACTCGTTGTAAAGCACTGACAAAGGTCGATACCTAAGGTGGTTGTGGCAGAGTGTTGACTCTGGCAAGCTTGAGCATAAGAGTACCACCGTAGGCTGGTACTAGTGTAGCAGCGTCGAATGATCCTAAGTTCGATAGGATCGTTCTGATGCAAGTGTTCCTTGGGATTTGGATGAACCAGTAAGATCAGGATCAAGTTATTGTTGTGCTACCTTTGCCGAGGTCCAACTTGGAAGGATGATCAGGGAATAGATTTTGATATCTGAGTCAAGATTCAGCGCAGGCAGACCTGGAATTCGGTCAGGGAAAAGATTGATGTTGAGGGAAGAGTATTCTATTCCACTCAATAGGAAGGGTAAAATAGTCAAGTCAACATTCAGACAAATGGAACATGTTGTTCCATGGAAGATGGTATGGATCGGTCTCGGGTCTTCTGAGGACAGGAATTTGTGTTAAGGGTCGCCAGCACAGACAGTGATTTATGGGTTGTTCGCATTAGTAGATGAAATCTCGACAATGGTTACTGCTGTCACCGTTGATGAGACAGATCATAAGAAGTGCGCCATGGGACACATTGTGGATTTTTTGGAATAGGTGTCTATTACGAGAAGAGTGTATGTTGACACTTGACAGGAAATAAAAGACTCACCAGATGGATGTCGAAATTGTGGAAGGAAACATGGATGAATCCAGTGTCCGAGTATGGCTAGAACGTGCAGTGATTGTGATCAGCACGGCTATCGCGTGAAGGACTATCAGTGAAAGTCCAATGGAACACTGACATTGCTACCTTAATTAGGACGCCACTAGGATGGCAAAAAGGACAGGAATGGAACCGACGCAGCACTAGTCAGAGGAAGAATGTTCTGGGAAAATTCTATCAGAGTATCATAGTAGAGTTTTGGTGAAGTTTGGAGAACTTCAGTTTAATGAAATAAGTGAAAGAAAGGAGAATCACTAGCTATAGTTGTGCTCGACTAGTTGCTGAGGTGTAACCTTGTCGTCACATGAATAGAGTGAACTCATGGAGCATTTATGGTAATGAATCATGGTCAGGGAGTAATTCAACTTAGTCCAGTAGCACATGAAAGTGTCGAGTTTATTGGGAGTCGAAATGAATCTTCGATCTTGTCGGTTGAAGGCAACTCGCTTGTTAGGCAGAGATTGCCAAGATTACTTGATGATGGTCATAGATCAGACAAATGGGAGAATTGGAGGTGGAAGACATCTCAGTGGTCTAAGAATTTCTAGATGTGTTGTCATAAGAACTATCAGACAGTTGTCAGAGAAAGAGATAGAAAGTGCAATCAAGCTAGCACCAGAATAGAGCCACTCTCAAAGGCTTCTTACTAGTTATTGTGGTCTGAACTAATAGAACCGAAGATGCGGATGTGGAGATTGAGGAATGAGGAATTCATGCATATCAGTGCATCACTTCTGGGAACATCAATTTTGTGGAGAGAGAAAGGAAGATGGTTTGTTGCAATCATGCATCAACTATTGTCAACTCAATTAGGTGACAATCAATGACAAGTGTTCATTGCTGAAGATCAATGAATGGTGTGACTAGTTACAAAGAGTGTCGATGTTTCAAAGATCGACTTGAGATTATGAAGTCATCAGTTGAGAAACAGAAAGGAGGTTATACTGAAGACAGCTATTCGTACTTGATATGGTCTTTACGAGAGTATTGTAAGATCATTTGGCCTAGTGAACACTCCAGTAGCTGTCATGGATCTGACAAGCCGAGTGTTCAAGGAATATCGAGTTCAGTTTGTGATCATATCTTTCAACGATATTCTGGTGTATTCGAGAAATGCTAAGGAACTCGAGAGACACTTGAGAATGGTGAAATAATTTCCGTGGTTCCGATCAAGACCGAGTCAATTATCAGTGGACCAAGACCGACAATAGTATCAGAGATCAGAAGCTATATGGGTTGGACAAGTCGCTTCAGAAAGTTCGTGGAAAGAGCCGTAACATCAGTGTTGACATTGACTCGACTTTTGAAGAAATGAGAGAAATTTGTATGGACAGGTAAGAGTAAGGATAATTCCAAGAGCTGAGGCAAGAACTAGCTACTATATTTGTGTTGATCTCTCCATATGGTTGTGGAGGAGACGAGATCTATATTTATGCTTTATTTAAAGGATTGGGTTGCGTATTGATGCAACATAGTAAGATTGTTGCACATGCGTTCCGTCAACTGTGATCTTGCGAGTTAACATGAGACGATGTCGTGAATCAGAACCTTGGCAGGACTAGAATGGTGCTATTTGATATCACCCAGAGGAAAGAAAGAAGTCACTAATGCGTTGAGTCGAGAGTCCTCAATTGTGCACAGGCTGACTAAAGTATAGACTTTACCTGAAAATGTTTGAAATTCGGTTTTCAAATTTGAGGTAGGCTACCTTTTGAATTTTTACAGCTGCCCTCAAAATTGAACCAGAGATACAAGCAAGAATCAGATGCTTCAGTTGACAAATCGAAATGATCAGAAGATCCTGCAAGAGGATACTAATAAGGAAGAGATTAACTTTCAAATTTCGAAAGATGGAATACCGAAGTATTATGAGTGTTGACTGGTGTCAGGCAGTACGGAACTTAAGGAGGAGACCTTGTTAAGAAACTCATCGTAATATTGCAATATTTGACCATATAGTACGTGGTAGGCCAGAAGCAACGTCAGCTCGATTGGTAGACCAATATGAAGATAGTAATCATCGGACATATTGCAAGTGTCGAATGTGCTAGTAAGTGAAAGTTTAGTAATGCAAGCCGGGAGAACAATTACAATCACTCGAGAGTCCAGAGTGGGAACGGAAGTATATCGTGATGGAACGTTGTGATAAGTTTACCAAGAAGTTAGGGGAATAATGACTCTAGTTGAGGTTGTGATCGACAGACTGATGAAGTCGGCCCACTTTATCGCCGTATGGAAGGATCTTGATTGGAATAGGCATGCAGAAGTGTATGTGTGTTAGACAGTTTGTCTGTATAGAGTACCAGTGATGAACTTATATCAGATCTAGAACCGAGGTTCCCAGTTTCAGCAGAACAGTCAGATAGTTCTTTTGAGGCAGAACAGAGCAGGGTGTACAGAACTTCAATTTGTTGAGATGAGATCAAAGAAAGAAAGATCACAGGACCAGAGTCAGTTCAGTAGTCAGTGGTGGCAGTTGTCGTGAGCAGAATCAGATTATAGACCGCTTAGAGCCATCAGAGAGATTAGACTTTGTGAACCAAGAAAGTCTCCTTGGTTAAAGTGGTCGACAACACCACGGGATCGAAGCATCGGGGAAAGTGAGACTTGATGAGACGACAATACCCCACCTTTAGTCAGGATTGGATAAAGGTTTAAATTTTGAGGACGAAATTTTTATAAGAGGAGAAGAGTTGTGACATCCCAAATTTCGACTCCGTTCCGAATATATGAAATGGGCATCTCGTCAACGCGCCGATGGTCCTTTTTCTCTAAGCTGATAACTCATGAGTTAACCAATCTATTGAGTGAAGCCGTTAAGGGATATAACCGCGGTAAAATCCCTAAAAGCTACTCGGTAGGTCGGATTGGACTAAAATCGCGTTCGGTCGATTTTAACAATGAAATTGAATTCGGTTTCGGAAATCGGATATTCGAGCATGTCACGGTTCATTTATAGGACATCGTCTTGTCTTTCGGAGAAATTCCATCGAATTCGAGATTTTTACGGAAAATCGTTACGGACGTTTCGGAAAATGAACGGAAATTCGGATTGGCCGAATTGAAGGAATTTTTGACTTGCAAACTGAGTCATTTGGCGATGGGGACTTGTAGGAATTGTGCGGACCTTTTCTTCAACAAATTAGACCTCAATTGGGGAATTTGTTGGAGAAATTGAAGTTTAAATGGAAGAAATTCGGAGCTATGGTGGGGGGTGCAACATTGGTCATCAAATTGGTTTAATTGAGGATTATATTGCAAGAAAGTATTATGGGACAAAGGTTTAATTGAAAGGATAAGCTTGAAGACTCCTTGGACCAAGTAATGATGCTATTAGATATTTTGTCTGGACTTTTCTTCCCCTCAACTTCACGAGCATGCCATCCTTGCCGACCTCCCCCTTCGTGCTTCTACTTCGGTCTCATTTTCCTCTTTCACGAATGAACGCCAGCTATTTTGCTTTCTTCTTCATGCGCCTTCTACTCTCTTTTCATTTCTTCCTTCGCTTGTCTCTGCCCAACCAACAGCCGAACCCTTCCATTTTTCCTTCTCCGTTGCCACATGTTCGCAATTCAACCCCATGGAGTCAACAAACAAACAAACCCCCTCCATAGTTGACCAAGGCTGCTTCATTTTGCCGCCTCACCATCTGCTGCCTCCTCCGCCGTCTCCACAGACTCGCCCTTCGCCCACACACCCGTCCACCACAACGAGTAAAGCAACACCGAAGCCTGCTCCACTTTCATTTGTCCAGCCGAGTCAACGAAAGCAGCAAGCTTCTCCTTCATTGACTCCCTCTTCGGGCTTCACCAATCGACGCCACGCCAGCACCATCGCCAGTTTGAGTCCACCAACAATTTTCCTTTCAATTCCTTTGCTTCTCCACGCGTTCGAAGCTGCTCCATCTCCACGCTCGAACGATGCCACTCGTGGAAATCTCATTTGACCGAAGCCCAGCCCGCGGCCTTCATTCGGCCGTGCAGAGTCCTCCGAGGCCCAGCGTTGTGGGCCCATCTTCAACAGCAATTCGGGCCCAAATTTCAGTCTTCAAGCCCGCAGAATTGATCCATTTGAAGCCCAAGAGCCCAGCAGTATTCAGCCCATTCTCAGTCCATTGAAGTTGCATTTCGGCCCACTTGATTCAACCCATAATCCAGTGAAGTCCAGCAAGTTCTTTTGAAGCTCAAGCCCGCGAGGCAAGGTCTTTGGGCCCGGCCCGAGTCCATCGATGTCGGCGAAATTTTGGGTCGCCGCCGTCGCGTCGCCATCACCCACGGTGATTCGGGCCACACTTTTACCAAGTGAGTTTTTTACTCACTAACTTTTCTTAGTTTTAATTATACTTAGGGTTGGTTAGATTTAATTAAATGCAATTAGGTGGTTAGATTAGTTTAGATCAATTAAATTAAAGACTTAATGTTGCATGTTAGGTGGTTAGAAATAGATATTAGCAAGTAGACATGCCATGTTATTTATTGAACAAGTCTCGGTAATTTTCCGGGCTCGTCTCGGCCTCCAATTAGAAATTATGGGCCTAAATTGGATTTTTAATAATTATTTATTTAATTTTCGAAATTAATTATTTAATTAATTATTTTTCCGGAAATTCAATTGGGATGCCGGTGATCGGAATTTCATGTCGATTGTCGTGGTGCAGTCCATTTATTTAATTGAGCTTCAATTTATATGGAATTGATTTAAATTGTGAATTTTTACGGTATATTCTTAAGTGATGTGATTTTAATTATTTGACCGAGAAATCGTCGGGTATTGGTTGTCGATATCGAAAGTAAGTTGGTAATCACTCTAGAGGAGATACGTGAGCTCGGTGAATTGGGATATCACCTGGAGAATGCACGTGAGTTCGGTGGTTGAATATATCATCTTGGCGAAGAGGTCGCCTTAGAGAATGCACGTGGCTCGGAGACTCGGTATGTCCTCCTAGAGAATGCACGTGGCCCCGAGCATTGTAAAAAGGGCACGTGGGCTCGGTGATTTGATGCATCACTTTGGTGAACTAGTGCCTTAGAGAATGCACATGTGCTCGGTGACTAAATAGACATCGTGGGGAATGTATGATCTGATTGACATGTAATCGACTAAGTCGATTGATCATTGCTTTGATCTGATGTTGTGAATTGATTGATTGAATGGAAATGACTGATGAGTGGTATTGTTAACACATAATCGACTATGTCGATTTGATCGATGCTTCGATCAGTGTTGTGATTGCTTGGGTGCCTATTTGATCGGTGCTAATATGCAGGTGGTATCTGAGGCCAAGGTAAGTCCTCTGACTTGTGTTGTGTATAGGCAGCCCTAAGGTGTATTAGTTTACTAATCGGGTCTTAGGGCGTAGAACTTGCTGAGACGTTGTCTCATTGGTTATTGAATAACCATTTCAGGTCCATAGACGCAGTAGACTTGGATGTTGAAGATCTCGAAAGTCCGGTGTAGTCTGCTTAAGGCTCCAGTTGGAGTGTGGAGAATGATGAAGAGGAAGACGGGGACCCGTAGCTTGTAGAACCCCACTTCTACTTGTAGACCTTCTTTTTAAACTGGCTTAAGTTGAATTTGACTTAATAATTCACCCTGTATATATATGTGCACTGGTTTGCAATGTATATAAGAGTGAATGTTTTTAAAGGTTTAAAATTTAGTCCTACTGTTCTATCCCAATGTTTTATTGTCTGGGGATTTAATATATGCTTTCGCTTGCGCATTAAAAGAAAGGGTCGGTGACATGCGTCCCAGGATGTGGCATCCGAAATTTTTGACGAACCTTAGATGCGCGACAGTCCATAGCTAAGCGAAGGAGGTATCCTTTGGACTATGTCTTTGATATTATTTACGGGCATTGATTAGTATTATTGTTGGATCGGTGCGTTGTGTTTAGTAATGGTCCGGTCATTGCAAGAATTATAATTTTGTCGAGATCCTTTTTCTTGAAGTCATTGGTGAGACCGACCTTACTCGCTTTTTGCACTATATTGAACCAGTTTCCCCATACCGACACCGATTTTGGACCTCGTCGTACCATCGTCATCATCGGCAATTACTTTAGACCCCGCCGATTTACGTACATGTTTTGTTAGATGACACAACTAGACTACCTATATGTATGTGGAATAAGAGAAGAATTTGGATATTTTTTTTTTATTAATTTTAGAAGAGCCGAAAGAAATATTTGGCCATGCATGAAGAATATCCATGCCCACACATGTCCAATGCCGCTTCACCATCTCTCCACTTAGTCGACATTTTAGTCAACTGTGGAGAGAAAGCTTTGACCGAAGAGTGGCCAGCGGAGGCCACGTTGCCTCCCATTCGGTGGCCAGCGCATGGAGGAGGAACCGAGTGGAAGCCACGCTCTCCCCACCTGTCCATTGCTGCCTCAACCACTCTCCACCTGCCTTCTTTCCTTGCTGCCACCGAGAATCCTCATGCAAATAATTAATTAGATAGCTAATCAAAGGAACAAAAGGAAATTCGGAATAGAGGAGTAGAGAGAGGGTAAACCGAGCAGAGCTGTGAGCAGTGAGAGAGAGTGGTCGAGAGAGGGCTGTGAGTGTGTGAAGTGCGTGCAGCGAGCGGTCCGTGCGAGTGAGGGTTGAGAAGGAAGGCCACCCTCCGCCGTGCCGTGTCCAAGCTGCCGCCGTCGAAGCAGCCGATCCCCGTCGCCGATCGGGCCAAGCCGCAATCCCCGAACCTTCGTTTTTGGACAGCAATCGAGTAGAAAGGTTTAAGGCAAGTCGAAGTTCTTCAATCTATATTTTGCTTGCTGTTTTATCTAGTGAAGAGTGGGTAGATGTGAGGAAATGTGAGATTTGGAGCTGCATGTCGTTTGTGATGAATGAGATGAAGCTGGCCGAGGTATTGGAGCAAGAATAGAGCAAGTTTTTGGTGGATTTTGCTTTTAAATCGAAATGAGAACTTAAGGATTTAGCTATGGTGAATTTTTTAGAAGTAAAGAGGCTGTATTGTGGTGTAATGTGCTTATAAATCTTGGCTGTGGAAGTTGGATACCAAAACTCAAAGTATAGGAAGAGCCCTCTTTAGGCTAGTGAACTGTTTTCGCAAGAACAGCATGACCACCGGTGATTTCTCGATTTTTCTGGAATTTTCTAGCCAAAATTTGATTTCGAAGTCTTAATGAAAGTTGGAGAGAACATCTGTGAGAAAAACATATAAAAAATTTAGCATAAATGGACAAGATTTGGTCGACAAAATGATTTTTATACGGAAATGCTAAATCTGGAAATTTTACAGAAACTGTAGCAAGAAATACCGAAGTTTTTTCTCTTGATATGTATGGAATTTGACCTGGTGTTCTTCACGAAATTTGTCCCTTTAGGTCTCATTGATAACGTGTCAAAATTTCATAATTTTCTGAGTCCATTTAGTATTTATTTCAAAAATTTTACCAGAACTGCGCATTGTAAAAATCGGGCTATTCTGTTCTCGAATTTTTCACAAAGTGTCCGAAGGTGAATGTGTTTCGAATGGTTATGTGATATGATGATACTAGCATTGGCATATCATGCAATATTGAGATGTGATGAGACTCAAGAGATATTTTTTTCATTCCATTGAAAAGTGTTTTGGAAATTAAGATGTTAATTGTTGCCGTTGAACCCTCGGGTCAACGATGCCCCGGGAGTCGGGATGCCCAAAGGTTCGAATGAGTCGATGCCCTTTGGATGCCTGGTTGTATTATGAATACATGCCCAGAGGTTTTCCCCGGGGAGTGTCGGGATGCCCGGTTGTATTATGATACATGCCCGAAGGGTGAGGGGTTGTATTATGATGCATGCCCGGAGGTTAGGGGTAACCATGTCTATGGTCCCGGTGATTCCTCGTGATGCCGGGTGGGGTGCGAGATGCCCAGAGGTTCGAATGAGTCAATGCCCTTTGGATGCCCGGTTGTATTTTGAATACATGCCCGGAGGCTTCCGCGACGCCGGGTTGGGTGCGGAATCCCGAAGGATGCAAACATTGGTCCCTGGGGATGAAACCTTTTGAATGATAAACAGACGATTATATTAAGTGTGAGTGTGGTCTGGTTATGGGACTAAATTGTATGGCATGGAATGGGACGTGTCATTACAGTTTGGCCCCATAATCGGGACTTGTGTGGCTGGACACGATGCATCTTATTGGTTGGAAATGCATTAGTCATTGCATTGAAGAGTTATATGGTTGGGATGCATACTCATTCATGGATTGCCTATTTTGTCTACCATACTTGAATCTGGATATTAACAGCAATGCTTGATATAGCTTGATGAATCTTTTACTGCTGAGTGGTTGTACTCACCCCGTTTGGGGACTAACATTTCAGACTAGACAAGATACTCTGCCGCCACAGCCACCGCAGATGGACCGAGTGGTTGGATATGGCCGTGAGGAGGAGGACAGCAAAGGAAGGAACTTTTGGACGCCGACACTGATCGATGGACTTTAAGTATATGACTGTTGGAAGAGATGTCGGTCATCTTTTGAAATTTGCTGAGTATAGAAAGCCTTGGCATTTTGATGAACCGACTAATGATGTCCATCAAGTTATGTAAATAAAAGTGTACGGCTTTAACTTATATAAAATGTTTAGTTGGTGTGCACTGTTTTCTGAATATAGGGAATGGAGTTGTTGGATACGCTTCCACCATATAGATTGCGCAGGGACCGACCTAAAAGATATAAACCCCCAGGATTGATAGACCTTTAGATCAGGTAAGAGAAAGGTAAGCGAACTGTGGCGACCCCAACGGATCGGGGGCCGTCAAGGGGTGCCACATAGGATATCGCAAATTTTTTTTTATCGACCAAAATGAGGGATGGGCACGTACCCGAGGATCGGGCCGTGACAGGAGCCGTGAAGGTGTAATTTCTAAACAGAATCTCATTCCTGTATTTCCAAATAAGGTGGCAGAGAGCTCCAAAGGAAAATCGGGCGATGGAGTGATAGAAGTCCTTACCGGGAAGGAACTTTAGAGCCCAGCATAGGTTCTCGGCGCAAGTCCTGTTACGCCAAGGGAGGTTACATCTAGCCGCCCACAGGAATGCTAACTTAGCTGTAGTGCTACATCCAAAAAACAAATGATCAATAGAATCTGGCGTCGACTTGCAAAAGGCACAAACCACATCCGCAATCCTGCCATGAGACAAAAGCCGGGCCTGAGTGGGAAGGCGGTTCTTGGTGATAAGCCAGATGTTGACCTGATATCTTGGAGATATATCATTGTTCCAGATCAAGGAAGCCCAATTGACCCGAGGCTTCTTCTTTCTTATAAGGTGCCACGCCGAAGTAATCGATAATAAACCGGAAGCACTTCCTAACCAAGTAAAACGATCCGGTAATTGAGCTAATAAAGGGAGGGGCTGCTCCGAAGATTCTAACACTAATCACATGGACTAACTAGCCGGTGAAAAAGATCAGCCACCGTAGCATGTCTGGGTAAGCCCGAGCTATAAATGAAAGAGTCAGAAAATAAAAGGTTGAAGGGACCTCTCGGGTGCCAATGGTCATACCATAAAGAGATAGAACGGCCGTCTCCAACCCTCCAGAGAAAAGATAGCCGAAACTCAGACCTAAGATGGAGAATTCTCTTCCACGCCCAAGAGCAAAATGTGGGTTGATTAACCACCCATAAACTCTTCCTTTTTAGGAACGTCGAATGGATCCACCTACACCACAAGGACTCCTTATCTGTAAAAAGGATCCAGATGTGTTTCAGCATCGCTACTTTATTACAGTCCCTCAGATTGCGAATACCTAACCCTCCTTCCTCCTTAGGAAGGCAAACATCATCCCAAGAGACCTTAGCTCCACCCCTCCCCAATCTAGGCCCCTTCTAGAGAAACTGTCTCAGGATCTGCTCAATGCGATCCAACACTGCAACAGGGATAGTGAATACACTTGCCCAGTATGCTTGGATTGCATGGAGAACTGACCTTATAAGCTGAAGACGACCAGCAAAGGAGAGGAAGCGTTGAGTCCACGATTGGACCCTATTGGTTATGCGATCCACGAGGGAGATGCAATCCGCCTTGCCAAGCCGGGATGAGATAATAGGAACTCCAAGATAACTGTGGCATCCTAAAATCTCATAACGATCCATAGATACACTACCACCCATGACTAAGTGATGGAAGCACCATCGAACTATATTATAGTCATTAGACCAATGGATTACAATTAAGCAAGGGCCGAGCATTGAATGGACTATTGTTTTGTTGGAAATGCATCATATGCTCATGTGAGACCGAGGTTGTACTATAATATGGATTGATAAGAAATTTTCTATACTTGGCCATGTACCCTACGAATTGAACTATCCTTGTGTATTGCTGTAATATTTATGGCCATGCAAATATTTGTGATTATGTAATTATAAGCAGGGATTAAAGTGAAAAAATTAGGAGCAAATGTGGGCTGAATACTTAAGGCCCAAAACCACCCAAACCGGCCCACATTTCCCCTTCATCCAGTTGACCAAGGCCTGGTTGTGGCATCCAAAAACTTCATGGCAACCTCTAGATGCCTTACAACCTATGGAAGGGCGATGCAAGTATCATTGATCTATGTTGTGGCCTTTAGACCAAAGAAGTGTAATAGATTAATGGCCGAGCACCTAATGGGTAATTATTTTGTTGGAAACATGCTCTATGTGCATGTGAGACTAAGGATGTTATTTAATAAGGAAATTATGTTTTTGGCCATGAATTTCATAAGTTGGATTTTATTAATCTATGTTACAAAACTTTATGGCCATTTAAGTTTGGGCCTTAGGCCCAAGAGTGTTGGGCCTAAGGTGGGCCAAAAGGCCCGGCCCATAGAGCCCATGAGGGGCTGTCGAGGCACGAGGGGGAGGAGCCGAATGGCTTCCTCCAAGTGTCTTCGGCGGGGAGACACTTGTCTCCTTCTTGAGAACAAGTGTCCCTCCATGCAAAATCAAATGATTGCATTGTTGAAAGGGAAAGAAAGAAAGGGAGAGTGGGAGGATTGAGAGAGAGAGAGGAGTGTTGTGCGAAGGAGAGGAAGAGAGAGACCGGTCGTGCGCGAGAGGGGAGAAGGAGGAGGTTCGTCGCCGCCGTCGAGCCGCCGTGTCCCGCCGTCGAGCCGCCGGTTGTTTGCTGGAATTAGAGGCAAGTGGGATCCCTTGATCTACTCTTGCTTGCTGTGTTTTATGTGTGTGATTGAATGGTGAAATTTCGGATGTGTAGGATGTGTAGAACTCGAAATTACAAGGGTGGTGTTCTAGTCTAGTATGCTGTTTTTGAGAAAAACAGTTCGACTTTGGATGTTCTAGTGAGTTGCATGCGATGTTTGAGTTGAAATTTGACTTCAACTTCTTAATGAATGTTGTAAAGGACTTCTTGGAGAATAACATACTCAAATTTGAGACAAAACGAACAAGTATAGGTAGGTGAAACCGTTGTTCTTTGGAAAGACTAGATCTGGAATTTTTGGTACCGACTCTTGATGAATTCGTGGGCTGTAAGGTAACCTTTTTGTTGAAATCTCACTTCGATTCCTTAAGGAAAGTTGTAAAGGACTTCTTGAAGTATAACATATAAAAAATTTAGAGAAAACAAACAAGAATAGGCAGGTGAAATCGTGGTTCTTTGAAGAAGATTAGATCTGGAATATCGGTACCGAGAACAGGGGTATTAACCATCCATATCTATTTATCTAGGACGAATTTGATTTCAATTTCTTCATGAAATATCTACCTTATTGTCTTGGCTATCACATATTCAAATTTCACAATTTTTCAAGATCATTTGGGTATTAAATGAAAGATGTTTCTAAAACTGTACAAACCGAATTGTTAGAATTTTGAAACCTGCGATGCGTGGACTATTCTGTTTTATATGAAATTCTTTTGATGTGGTGTTCTTCATGAAATATCTGCCTTTATGTCTTGTCTATAACATATTCGAATTTCAGAATTTTTGAAGTTCATTTGCCTATTTAACCGAAAATATTTCAAAAACTGTGCAAGCTGAAATGTTAGAATTTTAATGCTGTGATACATGGACTGTACTGATTTATGTGAGGTTCTTTTGGTGTAGTGTTCTACATGAAATATCTGCCTTTATGTCTTGTCTATAACATATTCAAATTTCAGAATTTTTGAAGTTCATTTGCCTATTTAACCGAAAATATTTCAAAAACTGTGCAAGCTGAAATGTTAGAATTTTAATGCTGTGATGCATGGACCGTACTGAATTATGTGAGGTTCTTTTGGTGTAGTGTTCTACACGAAATATCTGCCTTTATGTCTTGTCTATAACATATTCAAATTTCAGAAATTTTGAAGTTCATTTGCCTATTTAACCGAAAATATTTCAAAAACTGTGCAAGCTGAAATGTTAGAATTTTAATGCTGTGATGCATGGACCGTACTGATTTATGTGAGGTTCTTTTGGTGTAGTGTTCTGCATGAAATATCTGCCTTTATGTCTTGTCTATAACATATTCGAATTTCATAAATTATGGAGTTCATTTGGGTATTTAATCAAAATATTTTCTGAAACTGTGCAAACTGAATTGTTCGAATTTCAAAATCTGTGATGCATGGACCGTACCTAATCATGTAGAAATTTTTTGGTTTAATGTTTTTATGAGATAATTTCCTTTAGATGTTGTTAATAATCTATCAAAATTTCATAATTTTTGGAGTCCGTTTAGGCATTAAATTGAAAGTATTTTCGGAAATGTGTATAATGTTTCGCCCGAACATTCATGTGTTTTCAGAAGAAATAAAAGAATTGGTTCCATGTGATGTGATGTATTGTGTGATGGATTATGTTGGATATATGGTGTCATATGGCATGGTACATAATGTCAAAAGTTGAAAAAGACCTTTGTTACCATCACATCATATGCCACGTTGATATTGAGACATAATGGTGAAAATGAAATATGATAATGAGGATACCGTCGAAGGTGTGAGCCGACGATGCCCCGGGAGTGTCAGGATGCCCGTAGGTGAGTGCCGAATGCCCGAAGGTGTGTGCCGGATGTCCTCGGGAGTTTTTGAGATGCCCGGAGGTGTGTGCCGAATGCCCGGAGGTGTGTGCAGGAAGTTCCTCGCGATGCCAGGTTGGGTGCGAGTGATAAAATATGGGACGCAATTAATGGTCCCGGGAAAGAGAAATGTTGTGATCCAATTGAAAGATAAAATTTGGAATTGAATCACGGGCATGAATGTGGGCATACATGCATGGCTGTTTTTGTTGACATATGTACAAGTGCACGGTGGTATATGCACATTGTGTGGTGACATACATGCATGGCTATTTTGATGATATATGTACAAGTGCATGGTGGTATATGCACATTGTGTGGTGACATACATGCATGGCTATTTTGATGATATATGTGCAAGTGCATGATGGTATATGCATGTTGCATGGTGATGTATGCATGGCTGTAAGGTGAGGTATGCTTAAATGTATGAATGATATGTGCTTTCTCATGATATCTTGATTGTCCTGTTTGACGCATTGAGTAGTTTGATGGATCTTTACTGTTGAGTGGTTGTACTCACTCCTTTGGGGACTAACTTTTTAGATTAGAAAGATGCCTTTACCACCGGTCACGCGTGGTACCTTCTACGGCCTACCATCTGACGTGGAGGTCGAGTGCGCGGAGCACATTTGTGTCACCATTCCTGGTTTGGTGTTCATTCGAGTTCGCGTGCTGGTCATGTATGACGTGGCCCTGGCTGGGGGCCCTGTCATCCAGGAGTTTTTGTCTGTCCACGTCCATCATGACGGGGTGATGCTGGGGATGTTACCACCGCCGCCGCCCGATGCACCGAATTGGGTGTGATGGCATGTTTGAATAGTGGGAGCTGACACTTTTTAGGATAGCCGACACTTGTAGATGGAGGGGTATACATGATCGATATAGGGGGTCGAGATCTCTCTTTTGAGCCGTAGCCGAGTATAGCTAAAAATCTTGGTTTTTTGGTTGTACCGACCCGAGATGTCCATCGTAAATATGTGAATAAAAGTGACTCGGCTTTATCTTTTCCTTTTAGTGTGTAGTTGGTGTACATTGTATCTTTGTCATGGGAGTAAGGGATGGTGAGACTCGTTTATGATTTCGCTATGAGCTGTGCTGAATCATTTTAAAAAAAAAAAAAAAAAAAAGCCTTTGAACTATGGTTCCTCTTTAATTCGAATAAAAGATATTAGACTGGTTTAAAATAGGTAGCGCAATAAGTATCTGTGGCGACTTTAGCGGATCGGGGGTGCCACAGCGGTTGGTATCAGAGCTAAAGGTTTATATGTGGAGTGATAAGGAGCCTCATTTGGAAATTGAGGAAGGTAATGACAATGCACACCGTAGGATACTGACTAAGAATGGTTGACTAACTTTGAACAACGGGTGATGGGTATTTGCCCGTAGACCCCAGTCTGTGTTATGAGTCACTTTTAGGTGCCAGTAACATGGTTATGTTACTTATTTCCATAGTTGTTGTTGCTTTTAATGGAGACTTTGAGTCACAGATATTTCCTGAGGCAAATGCTTGGAAACTGCAGGAAAATCATGGTACGATATGGAAGTCATCATCCATCGAGGGCTGAAGCCTTTGCAGCAAGGGCTGAACCCCGGATGGAAGATATCCTGCAGGCATTGGCCAATATAGGAAATCTTATGGAAAGACAAGCGCAGCAACAACCCAGAGCAGAACGCCGTACTCAAGGACTGGTGGAGCAATTTTTGAAGTTGAAACCACCTAAGTTTAGTGGAATGGGAAGTCTTGAGGAGGCGGAGCATTGGATTGATGGGATGGAACGAATTTTCCGGTTGTTGGACTGCAATGATGCTGAGAAAATAACTTTGGCAGAGTACCAGCTGGAGGGAAATGCAAAGTTTTGGTGGAGAGCTTCGAGGGACACGATCTTTCTACCAGGTATTGATGTCAATTGGGATGAGTTTGTCAGAGCTTTCAATAGAAAGCATTTTTCTAACTGTGTTAGGGATAAGAAAATTACAGAATTTGTTCAGTTAGAACAAAAGGAGTTGACAGTGGATCAATATGAGGCAAGATTTTCTGAACTTTCTAGATATGCTCCTAGACTGATTGAAGATCGGGAAGAGAAAGCTAAGAGCTTTCTGAAGGGATTGAGAACTGACATAAGGAAGCAACTGGTACCTTTGAACATAAGAGATTATAATGAGATCTATGAAAGGGCACAGTTGGTGGAGCGGGAGTTAGTAAGGGAGCAGTCAGAATATAAGAGGCAGTTGACTTTTGGTGATACCAGACGGGGTAAGAGACCCTATACAGGTCAAGGTCAAACCTAGGAGTCTAAGAAGAAGGGCAATTTCGGGAATTTTAGAAAAGCTAAGGATGGCCTGAATCTGGGAAAATCATCTTATCGGAATGAAGAATGTCGAAGGTGTGATAGACGACATGGCCTAGGACCTTGTAATGGACAGCTGAAATGCTATGGTTATGGACAGGTAGGACACCTTAAGAAGGATTGTCCACAAGAGAGGTCGCGGACAAGTATCAACTCAATGTGACGAATACCACAACGCATTGCTGGACCAGATCCACAAAGAAATCCACAGAGACCACCAGCACAAGGAAAAGTGTATGCTGTCACCCAAGAGGAAGCAAAAGCTTCCAAAAACGTTATCTTAGGTACAATTTTCATAAATGGCAAGAAGGCTTATGCATTGTTTGATATGGGTGCTACGCATTCATTTGTGTCTGAAAGATATAGACTGTTGAGTAAAATAGAAACTACATTTCTTGAGACACCCCTTTGTGTTTCTACACCTTTAAAGAATGTGGTGTTGTCTACGCTGGTGTGTGGAAAGTGTAAGATAACAATAGGAGGAAGGGATATGGAAATAGACTTAGTTGTAATGGCTATGTATGATTTTGATGTTATCATAGCAATGGATTGGCTTCATAAGTATCGAGCCAAAATGGATTGTTATAGAAAAGTGATCCAATTTATTTTACCTGATCAGTCTGGTTGTGAATTTCTGGGAGGTCAGACCAACCTGTCTATAGCACTTATTTCAGCGATAGAGGCCCGTGTGTTACTTGACAAAGGATGTCAAGGGTACCTAGCAATGGTTAAATATTATACTAAGGAAGAGCCTAAGCTCGATGAAATTCGAGTAGTTAATGAATTTCAAGATGTATTTCCTGAGGAGTTGCCTAGATTACTGCCGGAAAGAGAAATTGAGTTTGAAATTGAACTAATGCCTAGAACAGGACCAATATCGAAAACCTCGTACAGGATGGCTTTAATGGAACTGAAGGAGTTGAAAGTGCAACTGCAGGAGTTGCTTGATAAAGGATTCATTAGGCCAAGTGCTTCACCTTGGGGTGCACCAGTCTTGTTTGTGAAAAAGAAGGATGGGTCGATGCGCTTATGTATTGACTATAGGCAACTGACTCAAGTGACCATTAAAAATAAATATCCCTTGCCTAGAATTGATGATTTATTTGACCAACCTGTGGAAGTTCAGTCTTTTCTAAGATTGACTTAAGATTGGGATACCATCAGTTAAGGATTAAGAAAGAAGACATTCCTAAGACTGCGTTTAGGACTCATTATGGACACTACGAGTTCCTTGTCATGCCATTTGGATTGACAAATGCACCAGCTGCATTTATGGATCTAATGAATAGGGTATTTAAGCCTTATTTAGATCAGTTTGTGATTGTTTTTATTGATGATATCCTCATATATTCTAGAGGGCCTGAAGAGCATGAGCAACACTTGAGAATAGTTTTGAAACTCTGAGAGATCACAAGCTGTATGCCAAATTCAGCAAGTGTGAGTTTTGGCTGGACCGGATAATATTTTTAGGACATGTGGTATCAGGAGGAGGAATTGCAGTGGACCCGGCGAAGGTTGAGATGGTAATAAATTGGCCGAGACCGACAACACCCACTGAAATACGGAGTTTCTTAGGATTGGCTGGTTATTATAGAAGGTTTATTGAAGGGTTTTCACGACTAGCAGGTCCCTTAACAAAATTGACTCGAAAGAACGCGAAATTTGAATGTAGTGGGGAATGTGAAAGGAGTTTTCAGGAGCTTAAAAGAAAGTTGACCTCGGCTCCAATCCCGACTATACCATCTGGATTTGATGGTTTTACAGTGTATAGTGATGCATCTCATAAAGGATTGGGATGTGTTTTGATGCAACATGGCAAGGTCATAGCCTATGCATCTAGACAATTGAAACCTCATGAACTGAACTACCCAACGCATGATTTAGAATTGGCAGCCATAGTGTTCGCTTTGAAGATATGGAGGCATTATTTGTATGGGGAAAAGTTTGAGATTTATACAGATCATAAGAGCCTAAAATATCTGTTCTCACAAAAGGAGTTGAACACGAGACAAAGGAGGTGGATGGAGTTGTTAAAGGATTATGATTGTGAGATACGATACCATCCAGGGAAAGCGAATAAGGTAGCGGATGCCTTTAGTCATAAGTCAGCTATGGAGATGGGCCAGTTTAAGAATGGCGGAATGCAACTTGTTAAAGTCCGTAGCGGACTTAGAGTTTGAATTAAAAGTGGATTGTCTTACCTGTATGCTTAGTACATTAAGGATTAAACCAGAAATTATTCAGAAAATTAAGATCCTACAAGAGTCCGACCCGAAAATTATGAAAGTGAAAGATGCAGTGTCTTTAGGAAAAAGACCAGAATTTCAAGTTTCTGAAGATGGAGTGGTAAGATGCCAAGGACGACTACGTATTCCCGACAATGAAGAAGTAAAGAGGGAAATTCTGTCGGAGGCACGTAGGAGTAATTACAGTGTTCATCCAGGTAGTACAAAGATGTACAGGAATTTGTGTCAGCAATTTTGGTGGAATGGTATGAAAGCAGATACGGCTAAGCATTGTCGCGACCAAAATTTCGGGTGCACCACCTAAAATTAGGCTAATGGATTGCTAAGCCTAGACTTAGCCCGGGCTCTCCTAAGCCCATACCAACTCGCGATTTAAATTCAAATATCTAGCATGCAAAAAGGAGTCCCCACTAATCAATTTGTGGTAGGTCGATTAGACACCTAAGTAAAATAATAGGAGAATCATTTTACTCCTACGAACCAGAAACTTTGGGTACGGGGACTTGGTTACACTAGACTATCCTAGCGCCCTTTCGGTACCTTTCTCTTTTTACTTTGAAAAAATGTTTTGCAGGCAGCTTAAATTGATCTTAATTCACTTTCCTAACATGTGAGGTGATCATGCGAGTGCGCAAACCATCAATTTAACACACAAGAAAACAAATAAAATAATGCAGAACTTACCTCAAAGCAACGAAAGCATCTGCAGTGTTAGATCAGAATTCACATCAGCAATCCTAGATATGATTTCTAATTAACAAGCAATCACTCAATTTTTGCTTTCACTTTTTAATGAGGATATAGTCCATATGCAATGTAATGCTTCTAATCTAATATGAAATAATATGGCATGACAAAATGTCCTAAACTATATGAATGATTAAAAAAAAACTAATGATTTTTTAATGAACATGCAATAATTAAATATGCAATCAAAATTAACCAAAATGACCTAATTCTAATGACGGGCAATTTCTAATTAAATGACCCTAACAATAATCCCTAAATGACGTGTATTTCATGAACCTAATTCTATATGATATGCACATGATTTTTTATTTTTTATCTAACGAAAATTCATAATTAAAATCACTAAAAATAAAAATCAAACTAAAGTGAAATACTATCTATTCTAAATGCTTTCAAAACATGCATTTAAAAAAAAAAAACCTATTATGCAATTCATCTAAAGATCTATCTAGACCTAAAATGCAATTTTTATCTAATATGCAATGACGTGCAAAGAATGCCCTAATTCTAATTTTTTTCCCCTTTTTTTTTTTTATGAAATTCGAAATTAAAATTAAACATGCAATTCAGATAATAATAACAAAACTAACATCCTAAATGAATGCACTTTTTTTCTTTTCTTTTTCATGACTCAAAATAAAATCCCCATCTTAAACATGCAAGATAATTAAAAACAAACCTAATCTTTTTTTGGATTTTTTTCTTTTACAAAAATAAAACCGACTCACCACAACATCAAATCAAACAAGATAAGATTGATATTCGAAAATTGGCGAACCATATCTCGCGCATGAGATCGGATTGTCCAATTTTAAAATTAAATCGCGAATCGAATCTCGGGCATGAGATCGGATTGTCGATTTTTGCAAGGGATTGCGAGCCGGATTTCGGGCGTGAAAATCGGACTGACAACCCCTAATTTGAGGGGCACTTTCATGTCGGAATATCAATCATATATTTAGGAACAACTTCACGAAAAAACAAGCTGTAAGGGAAAATATAAAAAAACTATAAGTGAATAAGCAATAATAAAAAAAAAACAAAAGAAACTACCTAATTTCTTTTTTTGTTTTTTTTTTTTCCTGTTTCTTTGTTTCTTCCTCTTCCCACGCACCGCTTGTGCTCGTGGGTCTCCAAGGCAGTGGGTCGTTGGTCCGGTGAGGATTCCGGCGGCAGCAGGTGGCGAAACTCGGGAAGGTAAAGAGCAAGGCCGGCAATTGGATCAGCAACGATGGCAATTTCGAAGGCGCAGCAAAGGTGGTACGGACTGTAGGGCGTCTGGGGAGCAAGCAGCGCGGTCACGGCGGTGTGCAACACTAGATTTGCGGGTCTCGGGTCGACAGCGACACGGCTTGGGTTCAACTGCTAGGCGACGGGCGGCGCTCGAGCTTGGCTGTAGGAGCGGTGGGTCACGGCGTCGCTACTGAAATCACAAGGAAGGGCGCAGCGGTAGTCGACAAGGCAGCAGCTTCACGATTCCTGGGCACACCAAGCGGAGGCGTTGCGGCGGAGATGCGACGGAGATGCAACGGAACAGGCTCGGGCAGCAGGGCCGGCAGATCTCGCGTGGATCGGGGCAGATCTGTTGGGAGGAGATGTGGGCGCAGTCGGTAGGTGCGGGCACGGTAGGAGAACGGCGAGTGCTGGGACAGAGGCGCGGTGCTCACGAACGGACGGGCAGAGTGAGCAGTGTCCGACGCGAGGGACGTCTAGCGGCTGAAGAGGCGTGGCAGATGTGGTTGCGCGAAGAAGAAGATGAACAGCCCCCTCCCCTTTTGCTTTTCTCTTTTCCTTTTTTTTCTTCTTTTCCCTCTGCTGGTCAGTCACTTCCCTCGTAGACCTCTGTAATTTTCTGCTTTCCTTGCTGACTTTTTTGACTTTTTCAGCCCCTCCACCGAAGGAACCAAAAAAATTCTTTTGTGCTTTGATTTTTTCAATCGAGAAAAGAACCCCCTAAACCTCTCACACGCATGGCCTTTTATAGGGAAAGGAATTGGATTTTCAAATTCTTCCTTGAATCAACCTTCGCAAATCTTTTCACAAAATTCATCCCATACTGATAAGGATTCGAGATTAAGATAAAATTTTTTCTAAATCCAAATCTTTCAAAGACAAATCGCAATATTTTTACCCATCTGCCCTATCTAAAAAAAAAAAAAACAATCATTATATCCCAGAAAAATTTTGAATTTCAAATTTCTCACAAGATAATTTTCGATCATTTAAAAAAAAAGGCTTGGCCAACTAATTTCAACCCATCCGCCACCAGTTCAATAAAATGCAACCTAAATCTATATGCTATGCAATTAATAAAATTAACCCCTAATTTTCTATGCAATAAAATAAATAAACTAAATCGCCAAAATTTAGGTGTCAACAGTTGCCCCTCTTTGAAGGTGAGCTCATAGAGGTTGCTTTCAAAGACAAATTGAAACCTAAATTTTGACCATGCACAATGCACTGAATGATTCGATTTTGATTTTTGATTTTTGATTTTTGATTTTTTTTTTTGGAATAATGAATCCCATTTTAAAATGCAATTTATATTGTGCATGGAAATGCTAATGCAAATGCAAGATGCGGAAGAAAGGAACGTACCAAAATTTCATAATAACCCCTGGATATACCATGAACCATGAATAGGTGATGGGAGTGTTATTGATTTATGTTATGGCCTTTAGACCAAAGAATTTTAATAGATTAATGCTGAGTATTTTAATGGAGAATTATTTGGGTAGAAATACATCTTATGTTAATGGATGATCAAGGTTGGTGCTATAGGACAATTTGATAAAGAAGACTTTGTTCTTGACTATGCACTTTATAGATTTGATTTTATGGATTAACGTCACAAAGTCTTTTGGCCATTTTATTATGCAATTAGGTATTTGTTTAAATGAGGATTAAGATGGATTATCAAAAATAAATATGGGCCATTTAAGCTTGGACTTTAGGCCCAAGTGTGTTGGGCCTAAAGCAGGCCAAGAGGCCCAAACCGTCGGCCCATGAAGGAGAACCGGATGAAGGCCACGCCACCTCCTCCATTTGTCCTCTTGATGCAGCCACTTGTCTTCCTCTTGGAGCCAAGTGTCTCATGCATGCAAAAACCTAATGAATACAAGCAAATAAGAGAATAAAAAGGAAAAGGGGGAGGGGGATTTCGACCAGAAGAGAGAGAAGAGAGAGAGAGTACCGTCCAAAGAAAGAAGAGAGAAAGAGAGGAAAGAGGAAGAGGAGACGCCGTCGAGCCCGCCTAGTCCCGCCGTCGTTCTTGCTGTGTTTTCCTTTGATTTGAGGCAAGTGAAGTCCTAAAACCTACTCTTTGCATTGCTGTGTGTATGTGTAGTAGATGGTAAGTCTTGGTTGTGGTAAATGGGATGAAATTTCGGAGCTATGGAGAGGGATTCGTTGGTCATGCATGCTGTTTCTGGAAAGACCAGTTTGACCATCTTTGAGTTTGTGTGTTTCATGTGACGTTTTAGTCGGAATCTTGTTTCGATTTCTTCATGAAAGTTGTAGACAACATCTCAAAGTATAACATACTAAAATTTGGGACAAAAACGGTTGAGTTTTAAGCGGAAAAACCCTCCTCCTACGAAGACACTAGATCTGGAACTGCTTTGCTGACCTTTTGGTAGTTTTGTGGATTGCATGTTGTTTTTACCGAGAATTTCTCTTCGACTTCTTCATGAAACTTGTAGAGAACATCCTAAAGACTAACATACTCAAATTGGAGGTAAAATGAGCAAGTGTAGCCTAGTGAATCGACTTTCTCTTGAAAACGGTAAATCTGGAAATACGGTACTGGACACCCGAGAATGCTTGGAACCATATGGTGACTATTCTTTGGAAATTTCACTTAGATCCCTTAATGAAAGTTGTAGGGGACCTCTTGAGGCAAAACATATCAAAATTTCAGAGAAAACGAAGAAGGATAAGTAGGTAAAAACTCGATATTTCGGAGATAGGTATACTGGACGTTTCGGTGCTAGAGCCAGAAGCTTCGGACGTCTATAGAAAATTATCTAGAACGAATCTGACCTAGATGTCTGCATGAAAAATATACTTTAGGGTCTTCACTATAACCTGGTAAAATTTCATAATTTTCGGAGGTCATCCGGGTATTTTAATCGAAATATTTCAAGAACTGCGCAATCTGATCTTAACCGAAATTACATGCTGTATTTGTGTGAATTATATCTTCTTGCGTGAAATTCTTTTGGGCATGTGTTCTTCATGAAATTGTTACCTTGTTGTCTTGTCTATCACGTGTCCTGATTTTATGATTTTTGAGAATCATATGGATTTTTAATTTAAATGTTTTCTAAAATGGTACAAGCTGGAATTTAGTAAACTTTAAAAAGGCATGATATATGGACTATTCTAAATTGTATGGACTCCATGTATTGCACTGTTATGAATAATGGTGTCTTGCTGCATGTATGATGATGTTTGGAAATGCATATATGAATAAAAGGATGAAAATGATCTTGATTGCCATCACATCACATGCCATGTTAAAATTGAATTATAATTGAAGATGTGAATTAAGATAAGTGAGAAGGCCGTCGGAGGTGTGAGCCGACGATGCCCCGGGAGCGTCGGGATGCCCGGAGTGTGTGCCGGATGCCCGGAGGTGTGTGCCGGATGTCCTCGGGAGTTTCGAGATGCCCGGTGGTATACGGTACGTAATTCCTGTGGGGAACGCCCGGTGGTATGTCGGTACGTAATCCCGGAAGCCCGGGAGGTGTGTGCCGGGGGATTCCTCGTGATGCCAGTTGGGGTACGAGATGCCCGGAGGTGTGTGCCGGAGGCTCCTCGCGATGCCAGGTTGGATGCGAGCGATAAATTGTGGGATGCAAACATTGGTCCCTGGGAAGAAAAATTGATGAGATCCTTGTGAAAGATAAGAATTGAAAGTGAATTATGTGCATGGGTGTATGCATATGGCATGATGCATGATCTGCTTATGAAAGTAAATAGATGCTATTTGATATAAGAAATGCGATCACGAAGGTATGAATGGATCTCATGGTGATGTATGCTTGATAGCATGGATGATATGAATCATGGTGGTATATGCACATATGGCATGGAGACATATGCATGAATGCTTGATGATAAGTGCATGGTGATATATGCACATATGGCATGGTGATATATGCATGAATGCTTGATGATAAGTGCATGGTGGTATATGCACATATGGCATGGTGATATATGCATGAATGCTTGATGATAAGTGCATGGTGGTATATGCACATATGGCATGGTGATATATGCATGGCTTGCAAGGTAAGGTATGCTTGAATGAATAAATGATATGTGCTTTGTTCATGATACCTTGATTGTTCATTTGACGCATTGTAGTTTGGTGGATCTTTACCGCCGAGTGGTTGTACTCACCCCTTTTGGGGATTAACATTTCAGACTAGATAAGATTCCTCTGCTGCCACTGCCACCAGTAGATGGATCAAGTGGTTGGATATGACCGCGAGGAGGAGGATAGCAAAGGAAGGAATTTTTGGACACCGACACTGATCGATGGACTTTAAGTATATGACTATTGGAGGAGATGTCGGTCATCTTTTGAAGTATAGCCAAGTATAGAAAACCATGGCATTTCGATGTACCGACTAAAGATGTCCATCTGCTTTATGTAAATAAAAGTGTTCGGCTTTAACTTATAAAAGATGTTTAGAGGTGTGCATTGTTTTCTTAATATAGGGAAGGGAGTTGTTGGTTATGCTTTCGTTATATGAATTGCGCAAGGGACCGATCTAAAAGATGTAAACCCCCAGGTTGTATGGACCCGCTGTAATTGAAATGGTATCAGAGTGACATGTTATTAGGGAAAGTGAAAGGTAAGCGAACAGTGGCGACCCTAACGGATCGGGGGCCGTCAAGGGGTGCCACAACGAAATGGTATCAGAGCTATGGTTTATTGGGAGTGATAAGGTGCCTCAGATGGAAATGAGGATAGAATGATGCACACCATAGGATACTAACTGGAATGGTTGACTAACTTTGAACAACGGGTGATGGGTATTCACTCGTAGATCCCTAGTAGTTTATTATGAGTTACTTTAGGTGCCAATAACATGTTTTATGTTACTTATATAGTAGCTAGTTGCTTTTAAATGGAGACAAGTGAGTCTCAGATTATTCCTTGAGGCAAATGCTTGGAAACTACAGGAAAGTCATGGTGCGAGCTGGAAGTGCTCATCCATCGAGGGTTGAAGCCTCTGCTGCAAGGGCTGAACCCCGAATGGAAGACATCCTGCAAGCATTGGCCAATATTGGAAATCTGATGGAAAGGCAAGCGCAGCAACAACCTGGAGTGGAACGTCGCCCTCAAGGACTAGTGGAACAATTTCTGAAGCTGAAACCACCTAAGTTTAGTGGAACAGGAAGTCCTGAGGAGGTGGAACAATGGATTGATGGAATGGAGCGAATTTTCCGGTTGTTGGACTACAGTGATGCTGAGAAAATAGTTTTGGCAGAGTACTAGCTGGAGGGAAATGCAAAGTTTTGGTGGAGAGCTTTGAGGGATACAATCTTTCCACCAGGTACTGATGTGAATTGGGATGAGTTTGTGAGAGCCTTCAATAGGAAGCATTTTTCTGACTATGCTAAGGATAAGAAGATCACTGAATTTGTTCAGTTAGAACAAAAGGAACTGACAGTGGATCAATATGAGGCAAGATTTTCTGAACTATCTAGATATGCTCCCTGTGCGATTGAAGATCGAGAAGAAAAGGCTAAGAGATTTTTGAAGGGATTGAGAACTAGTATAGGAAAAACTGGTGCCTTTGAACATAAGAGATTATAATGAGATTTATGAAAGGGCATAGTTAGTGGAGCAAGAGTTGGTGAGAGAGCGATCGGAGAATAAGAGACAATCGTCTTGAGCTTTAGTGATATCAGAAGGGGTAAGAGACCCTATCCTGGTCAAAGTCAAACTTGGGATGCTAAGAAAAAGAGCAATTTTGGAAACTTTGGAAGAGCTAGGGATGGCCTGAATATAGGGAAAGCACCCTATCAGCCTGATGTTTGTCGAAGGTGTGATGGGCAGCATGGCCCAGGACCTTGCAATGGACGGTTGAGATGTTATGGTTGTGGATGAGTAGGTCACCTTAAGAAAGACTGCCCACAAGAGAGGTCGCAAATGAGTGTTGGCTCGGTGCGATAGGCACAGCAGAGTGCTGTTAGACCAAACCTACCAAGGAATCCTTAGAGGCCACTAGTACAAGGAAGAGTGTATGCAGTCACCCAAGAGGAAGCGGAAGCTTCCAAAAATGTTATATCAGGTACGATTTTCATAAATGGCAAGAAGGCATATGCATCGTTTGACACGAGTGCTACACATTCATTTATATCTAAAAGATATAGGCAATTGAGTGAAATAGAAGTTACGCCTCTTGAGACGCCTCTTTGTGTTTCCATGCCTTTAAAGAATATGGTATTATCTACAATGATTGTGCGCAAAACGTAAAATAACAATAGGAGGAAGGGATATGGAAATAGACTTAGTCGTAATGGCTATGTATGATTTTGGATGTTATCATAGGAATGGATTTGGTTCATAAGTATCAGGCCAAAATTGATTGTGATCCAATTTGTTTTACCTGACCAGTCTAGTTGTGAATTTTTGGAAGGTCAAACCAACCTATCTATAGCACTTATTTCACCAATAGAGGCCCGTGCATCACTTGACGAAGGATGTCAAGGGTACTTGGCAGTGGCTAAGGATTTTTAGGGAAAAACCTAAGCTCGATGAAATTCGAGTAGTTAATGAATTTCAAGATGTATTTCTTGAGGAGTTGCCTGGTTTACCACCGAAACGAGAAATTGAGTTTGAAATTGAACTAATGCCCGGAACAGGACCAATATCGAAAGCCCATACATGATGGCCTTAATGGAACCGAAGGAATTGAAGGTGCAACTACAAGAGTTGCTTGATAAAGGATTCATTAGGCCAAGTGCTTCTCTTTGGGGTGCACCAATCTTGTTTGTGAAAAAGAAGGATGGGTCGATGCGTTTATGCATTGACGACAGGCGATTGAATTAGATGACCTATTTGACCAACTGCAAGGAAGTTTGGTCTTTTCTGAAATTGACTTGAGATCGGGATATCAGTTAAGAATTAAGAAAGAAGACATTCCTAAGACTGCATTTAGGACTCGCTATGGACACTATGAGTTCCTATATATGCTATTTGGATTGACAAATGCCTTAGCTGCATTCACGGATTTAATGAATAGGATAATTAAGCCTTATTTGGATTAAATTGTGACTGTCTTCATTTGATGATATCCTGATATATTCTAAAGGACTCGAAGAACATGCGTAGCATCTAAGCGTAGTGCTGCAAACAAAGCTTAAGAAGTGAAGTATGGAGAGCGAGTTATGAATTTGAGGATTAAGTTATGATCGTTTGAGCTAAGTAGTGACTTCCTATTAAAGGATCTCATTGGAAGTCTCGATGCATTACATGGAAGCATTTAGTATGTATAGAATGATCTTGGAAGTCGTGAGTTTGAGTGGTCATATGAGACATGAAATTACTTGTGGTTTATATGTTGGAATAATAGATTTAATCGATGATGGTCAACTTTTAATTTTAGGTGATGATCTCCGTTTGAAAAGGGTTCGGTGGAATTAGTGGATATGATCAATTGTGGTTATAGTCTTTCCAAGGTGAAAAGGTGAAAGTTCAAGTTGTGGATTTGATGAGTGATTAGTCCAAGTGATGATCCTTTAGGGTGAGACATGAGATATACTCGATGGAGACTAGACAAGTTTTATTTTGGTGGATTGTCGATCTTTGAATTGAATAAGTCTTGGTGAACTATCGATATTTGAACCAAATGAATGATGCTATATTTTAGGCTTGAATCTATGTTGCAGTGAAAGCGTAGTGAATGTTTTTGTTGGACTGAACCAAATGAGTTGTTAATGGTGTCGATTTTGATGGTTCTAGGCTTGAATTGATGGTAACAAAGGTATAGGAATAATTTGGCTAAACGGTGTGTTCGATTGAGACTGTTAGATATACTAGAGTGGAAATGAGATCATGTGACGATGGATTTTGTGCGGGGATTACCAAGGACATTAAGTGGTCACGACTCTATCTAGGTGATAGTAGATCGCTTGACTAAGTCTGCCCATTTCCTAGTAGTTCGCGTAGATTATCCGATGGATAAAATTGTCGATATACGTGTAAGCCAAATAGTACGCTTACATGGTGTTCCTGTAACTATCACATCGAATCGAGACTCAAGATTTACTTCCAACCTTTGGCAAAGTCTTCAAACCGCCTTAGGGACGAAGCTCCCATTTAGTAATGCTTTTCATATACAGATGGATGGACAAGCGAAAAGAGTGATCCAAGCATTAGAGGACATGTTAAGAGCTTGCATCCTTGTCTCTAGAGGAAGTACCAGCCTGATCCAAGACACATACTCGATCATGAAGCCATCAAAGTGGATGAGAAAGTGAGATACATTGAGGAGCCTGTGCAAGTACTAGATCGAAAGGAGCAAATTCTTAGAACCAAGAAAATACCATTGGTTAAGATATTATGGCGACATCATGATGTGGAGGAAGCCACATGGGAAAGTAAAAATGAAATGAGGGAAAGGTACCCTCACTTAATTCAAGAGACATAGGCAATGCCTAATTTTGAGGACGAAATTTTCTAAGGAGGGGAGAATTGTGGCATCCCAAAATTTCATAATAACCCCTGGATATACCATGAACCATGAATAGGTGATGGGAGGGTTATTGATTTATGTTATGGCCTTTAGACCAAAGAATTTTAATAGATTAATGCTGAGTATTTTAATGGAGAATTATTTGGGTAGAAATACATCTTGTGTTAATGGATGATCAAGGTTGGTGCTATAGGACAATTTGATAAAGAAGACTTTGTTCTTGACTATGCACTTTATAGATTTGATTTTATGGATTAACGTCACAAAGTCTTTTGGCCATTTTATTATGCAATTAGGTATTTGTTTAAATGAGGATTAAGATGGATTATCAAAAATAAATATGGGCCATTTAAGCTTGCACTTTAGGCCCAAGTGTGTTGGGCCTAAAGCAGGTCAAGAGGCCCAAACCGTCGGCCCATGAAGGAGAACCGGATGAAGGCCACGCCACCTCCTCCATTTGTCCTCTTGATGCAGCCACTTGTCTTCCTCTTGGAGCCAAGTGTCTCATGCATGCAAAACCTAATGAATACAAGCAAATAAGAGAATAAAAAGGAAAAGGGGGAGGGGGATTTCGACCAGAAGAGAGAGAAGAGAGAGAGAGTACCGTCCAAAGAAAGAAGAGAGAAAGAGAGGAAAAGAGGAAGAGGAGACGCCGTCGAGCCCGCCTAGTCCCGCCGTCGTTCTTGCTGTGTTTTCCTTTGATTTGAGGCAAGTGAAGTCCTAAAACCTACTCTTTGCATTGCTGTGTGTATGTGTAGTAGATGGTAAGTCTTGGTTGTGGTAAATGGGATGAAATTTCGGAGCTATGGAGAGGGATTCGTTGGTCATGCATGCTGTTTCTGGAAAGACCAGTTTGACCATCTTTGAGTTTGTGTGTTTCATGTGACGTTTTAGTCGGAATCTTGTTTCGATTTCTTCATGAAAGTTGTAGACAACATCTCAAAGTATAACATACTAAAATTTGGGACAAAACGGTTGAGTTTTAAGCGGAAAAACCCTCCTCCTACGAAGACACTAGATCTGGAACTGCTTTGCTGACCTTTTGGTAGTTTTGTGGATTGCATGTTGTTTTTACCGAGAATTTCTCTTCGACTTCTTCATGAAACTTGTAGAGAACATCCTAAAGACTAACATACTCAAATTGGAGGTAAAATGAGCAAGTGTAGCCTAGTGAATCGACTTTCTCTTGAAAACGGTAAATCTGGAAATACGGTACTGGACACCCGAGAATGCTTGGAACCATATGGTGACTATTCTTTGGAAATTTCACTTAGATCCCTTAATGAAAGTTGTAGGGGACCTCTTGAGGCAAAACATATCAAAATTTCAGAGAAAACGAAGAAGGATAAGTAGGTAAAAACTCGATATTTCGGAGATAGGTATACTGGACGTTTCGGTGCTAGAGCCAGAAGCTTCGGACGTCTATAGAAAATTATCTAGAACGAATCTGACCTAGATGTCTGCATGAAAATATACTTTAGGGTCTTCACTATAACCTGGTAAAATTTCATAATTTTCGGAGGTCATCCGGGTATTTTAATCGAAATATTTCAAGAACTGCGCAATCTGATCTTAACCGAAATTACATGCTGTATTTGTGTGAATTATATCTTCTTGTGTGAAATTCTTTTGGGCATGTGTTCTTCATGAAATTGTTACCTTGTTGTCTTGTCTATCACGTGTCCTGATTTTATGATTTTTGAGAATCATATAGATTTTTAATTTAAATGTTTTCTAAAATGGTACAAGCTGGAATTTAGTAAACTTTAAAAAGGCATGATATATGGACTATTCTAAATTGTATGGACTCCATGTATTGCACTGTTATGAATAATGGTGTCTTGCTGCATGTATGATGATGTTTGGAAATGCATATATGAATAAAAGGATGAAAATGATCTTGATTGCCATCACATCACATGCCATGTTAAAATTGAATTATAATTGAAGATGTGAATTAAGATAAGTGAGAAGGCCGTCGGAGGTGTGAGCCGACGATGCCCCGGGAGCGTCGGGATGCCCGGAGTGTGTGTGCCGGATGCCTTGAGGTGTGTGCCGGATGTCCTCGGGAGTTTCGAGATGCCCGGTGGTATACGGTACGTAATTCCAGGGGGAATGCCTGGTGGTATGTTGGTACGTAATTCCGGAAGCCCTGGAGGTGTGTGCCGGGGGTATTCCTCGTGATGCCAGTTGGGGTACGAGATGCCCGGAGGTGTGTGCCGGAGGCTCCTCGCGATGCCAGGTTGGATGCGAGCGATAAATTGTGGGATGCAAACATTGGTCCCTGGGAAGAAAAATTGATGAGATCCTTGTGAAAGATAAGAATTGAAAGTGAATCATGTGCATGGGTGTATGCATATGGCATGATGCATGATCTGCTTATGAAAGTAAATAGATGCTATTTGATATAAGAAATGCGATCACGAAGGTATGAATGGATCTCATGGTGATGTATGCTTGATAGCATGGATGATATGAATCATGGTGGTATATGCACATATGGCATGGAGACATATGCATGAATGCTTGATGATAAGTGCATGGTGATATATGCATGAATGCTTGATGATAAGTGCATGGTGGTATATGCACATATGGCATGGTGATATATGCATGAATGCTTGATGATAAGTGCATGGTGGTATATGCACATATGGCATGGTGATATATGCATGGCTGCAAGGTAAGGTATGCTTGAATGAATAAATGATATGTGCTTTGTTCATGATACCTTGATTGTTCTGTTTGACGCATTGAGTAGTTTGGTGGATCTTTACTGCTGAGTGGTTGTACTCACTCCTTTTGGGGATTAACATTTCAGACTAGATAAGATTCCTCTGCTGCCACTGCCACTGCCACCAGTAGATGGATCAAGTGGTTGGATATGACCGCGAGGAGGAGGATAGCAAAAGAAGGAATTTTTGGACATCGACACTGATCGATGGACTTTAAGTATACGACTGTTGGAGGAGATGTCGGTCATCTTTTGAAGTATAGCCAAGTATAGAAAACCATGGCATTTCGATGTACCGACTAAAGATGTCCATCTGCTTTATGTAAATAAAAGTGTTCGGCTTTAACTTATAAAAGATGTTTAGTTGGTGTGCATTGTTTTCTGAATATAGGGAAAGGAGTTGTTGGTTATGCTTCCTTTATATGAATTGCACAAGGGACCGATCTAAAAGATGTAAACCCTCAGGTTGTATGGACCCGCTGCAATTGAAATGGTATCAGAGTGACATGTTATTAGGGAAAGTGAAAGGTAAGAGAACTGTGGCGACCCTAACGGATCGGGGGCCGTCGAGGGGTGCCACATCTACGATCACCCAGTATAGCAGTGTTTGGTTGTGTCTAGGACTCGTATCATTCTACAGTCGCCTAAACGAGGATTCACTTTCCAGGACTTGTACCACTCTACGGTCGCCTGAATAGGGAAATAGGTGTTGCCTAGGATCCATACCATTCTACGGTCGCCTAAACGGGGATTCACTTTCCAGGACCCATACCATTCTACGGTCGCCTGAATAAGGAATAGGTATTGTCGAGGACCCGTACCATTCTACGGTCGCCTTGACGAAAAATTGATTTTTCAGGATCCGTACCATTCCACGGTTGCCTGAATGGGGAAATTGCTTTTCCAGGACCTGTACCATTTTACGGTCGCTTGTTAGAGCAAGAAATGTTGTTTAGGACTCGTACCACTCTACGGTCGCCTAAACGGAGGTTTTACTTGGCTAGGACCCGAACCATTCTTCGGTCGTCCAGCATTGCAATCTAGAGAAAATCTTCGGGGACAACTCAATCGAGTGTCAATGTATTCAAAAAGGGAATACTCGTGCAACGACAAATATTTAAGGTATGAATAGATACACTTACCTGGTAACATCTCTGCTCCTGGGGGATATGTCTCTTGTAAAACTTGGTCATAGGAGAGGCAATATGCATTTAGAGTCACAGACATGCATCAATTCAAGTGAGGTTCATGCGTGATGATTTCTACCAATCTTGCATCGCCTAATTTCCATTAGGGAGAATTTCAAAAGAATGTTCCAATCTGAACACATGAGTGTCATGGATATATCAAATGAGAGATCTTTCGGTCTGAAAGGACTTTTCACTCGTTCTCATTAAAAAGGCCATTTTATCCTGACCTTTGATGCAGGATCTTGACAGTCACTCTATCTCACCATCATCATGTCAAACAAGGGTCTGAGCAATCTCGCAGGTGGTACGACCTTACCAATTTGAGAGGTCTTTTAATAGGGACTGTAATGTGAGCTTGATCAACGGCTTAGCAAAGGAGACTCTTTGAGTCGAGGCTATTGAAAAATGAGTGATATTCTGCAATCATCTTTGGGTTTACAAGTCAAGAAACATGCGAAATGAGGCAGAAATCATCTTACTCGCACTTCTTCGAGCGATGCTTTCAAACATACGAACTTCTACATTAATTCAAGTGCCTTAATCTGAAGAGACTTTGCAAGGGACGTAACGTAGGCTTGGTTCATGGGTTGAGAAACAAAAGGATCATTAGGCTCAAAAAGTGTTTAGGGGGTCAAAGTTGGTGATCATCTTGGCATCTCCAATTTTCTTCTTCACCATTGAGGATTTTCTCCATAATCAAAACTCCATTGAATGTAACATCTCAGCATTTGAGTTTTTTTTTTAGTAATGCCTTGTAGGGATACTACTCACTACATCAAGTGTTTGATTTTTTCTCTTTTCTGGGCATTGGCCTTACTTTTACTAAGCACACTGCTTTTTCATGCCCCATTTTTTTCACTTACTTTCTTTGGACTCGCACAGCCTTCAACTTTTATCAGCATTGTAAACCATACTACTTGAGTGGTTTGCTTTTCTTGCCTTGCCCTAGTGTGGGGGATGATCACCAACTGGGTTTAATGTGAAATGAATTCATAGGCTCAAGTGGGCTATGCAATGGATAAAGTGTATAGGATAGAGAAAGAACTGCTCTTCGTCGTCCTAAGGCACTTCAAATTATCGTATAAGTTACACTGCGAAAGCAATACTCGAAGATTGATGCAAGTGTGAGTAAGAAAATCCCTATCATTCATTTCAAATTTGTCCCAATGTGGGATGATCCTTGACAGGGATAATTTAAAGAAGCTCTTCATGTGTGTGGGCTCAAAAGGCTAAACAATGGAGATACCTGTAGTGTTTCGGTAGAAGAAAAAAACTGCCTTTCATCACTTCGGTTAGCGTACCCTTCGCGAGATCACCATTTTCCTTGTAGGCATGGAATTTTTCCACACAACTCACTGGGGATTAATGTATGAAAAAGTGTATGGAATAAGGCTTGCCTTTCGTCATTCCAAAGTATCCCATTTGACACATTCAATTTATTTCACACATTTCATCAAGGAAAACATGCAAGATTTGCAACAAATATGAACAATTCAACTCATTGAAGCAATTTATTTATCTCAAAAATGTTTATAGTTCAAAACATGACACAGCAAATTCTATCATGGGTAATATTTCTTGACAGCATCAGAATTCACCGGAGTAGAAAACTCACGACCATCTACCAGGATCAAAGCACCTCCAGAAAGTACCTTATTCACTATATATGGACCATCGTAGTTTGGAGCAAACTTACCACCAGGATCCGGAAAAATTGGCAACGGCTTCCTTAGAACAAGGTCATTTACCTCGAAATGTCTCGGTTTCACATTTCGGTTGAAGGATCTAGCTACCCTCTGTTGATAAGTTTGGCCATGGCAAAGAGCCTTCAGTCTTCTTTCATCAATCAAGTTTAACTGTTCAAGTCTTTGTTGCGTCCACTCAGCCTCAAACAACTCCATTTGGGATAAAACTCTTAGAGAAGGAATCTCCACTTCCACAGGCAGAACTGCTTCCAAGCCATACACCAGAGCAAAAGGGGTTGCTCTAGTAGAAGTGCGGATCGACGTCCGGTACGCCATTAGTGCGAAGGGTAACCTGTCATGCCAATCTCGATAATTCTCAGCCATCTTAACCAGAATCTTCTTAATATTCTTATTGGCCGCTTCAACAGCCCCATTCATCTGAGGGCGGTAAGGAGATGAATTCAAATGCTTGATCTTGAACTCGTTGAACAACTCATCGACAATTTTGTTGTTCAAATTTATCCCATTGTCAGTGATGATTGCTTTAGGGATGCCATAGCGAGCAATTATATCTCGTTTGACGAACTTTGCAACATTGCGAGCGGTGACACTTGCCCATTGGAAGCCTTGGGATTGATTGGGCCAATCACATCAATACCCCACATCGAGAAAGGCCACGGCTCGGAAAACTGGTGCAGCTCAATTGGAGGAACATTTATCCTATCACCATAGATCTGGCAACGATGACAACTTCGAACATGCTGAATGCAGTCACCCTCTAGTGTGAGCCAGAAGTAGCCTAATCTCATAATCTTCTTAGCCAACATGTGCCCATTCATATGAGGGCCACATACTCCTTCGTGCACTTTTTGCATGATTTGAGTGGCTTCGGCTGCATCTACACACCGCAACAAGACCGAATCATAAGACCTCTTGTACAAACTTTTACCACACGATGAAGAATTTTGAGGCCATCTTCATGATATACTTCCTGTCAGCTGGAGTACTTCCTTCGGGGAATTCCTGTTTCTGAATGAAATTCATGATATTGTAATACCATGGCTTTCCATCCAATTCCTCAGTCACGATCATGCAATAAGCTGGCTTCGATAGAACCTCTATTTTCAAAGGCTCCACTTCTAATCCGTCAGTGACTCGCAACATAGAAGCTAAAGTTGCGAGTGCATCTGCGAATTGGTTGTGAGACCTCGATAAGTATTCAAATGAAACTTCATCGAATTCTTTGATTAGATCCTCTAGATACTCGTGATACGGGAGCAGCTTGGCATCTTTAGTCTTCCATTCACCTATAGTCTGTAGTATGATTAGCGTAAAATCCCCGAACACTTTTAGCTTGGCCACACCCATCTCAATTGCGGCTTGAAGCCCAAGGATGCAAGCTTCATACTCAGCTTACATTGTTAGTGCATGGGAAGATCAATTTCGCAGCTATTGGATGATGTTGTCCATCCGGGGATATCAGAACTGCCCCAGTGCCAAATCCAGACAAATTCACAGCTCCATCAAAGAACATTGTCCATGAGTCTTCATTTACACTCAAGACACGGTCGTCTAAGGAACGGTCATCATCATTTGAGACTCCTGAATTCTCGGCTAATAGATCAGCAATCACTCGACCCTTAACCGACTTTTGTGGCATAAATTGCACATCAAATTCGAAAATTAAAATCTGCCATTTAGCCAACTTACCCACCAAAGCTGGTCGATCAAGTAAGTACTTGATGGGGTCGTTCTCTCCACGAGGAATATCCGGTAATGCAATGTATACCGCCGCAATCTATGCAATACCCACACCAATGCAAAGCACAAGTTTTTTTCCACATCGAATATTTCATTCGATACCGTGAATTTTTTACTCAGATAATAAATGGCTCGTTCTTTTTTATCGACAGGACTTTCTTGAGCCAACATTGCACCCAATGATTCACTATGAATGGTGAGGTAGAGAATCAAAGGATGCCCCGGCGATGGCGAGACAAGCACTGGTGGATTCATCAAGTAATGCTTTAACCTGTCGAACGCTTCTTGGCATTCATCGTCCCAGTTGACTCTTGCATTCTTCTTTAGGAGTTTGAAGAATGGCTTGGCAGTTTCAGAAAGTTGGGAAATGAACCGAGCTATGTAATTCGATCTCCCCAGAAGGCTCCGGACTTCTTTCACCGTTGACGGAGGTTGCAACTCGCATATAGCCTTAGCCTTGGATGGGTCAATCTTAATCCCCTTACTGCTCACAATGAATCCGAGTAATTTACCGGATGTTGCTCCGAACACGCATTTAGCGGGGTTTAGACGAAGCTTGAATTCACGGAGTCGATCAAACAACTTCTTCAAGGTTTCGATGTGGCTTTTCCTAGGTCGAGTCTGTGCGATCATATCATCAACATAGACTTCGATCTCTTGATGCATCATATCATGGAATAATGCTACCATGGCTCGTTGGTAAGTTGCCCCTGCGTTCTTGAGTCCAAATGGCATAACCTTATAATGAAAGGTTCCCCACGGGGTGATAAATGCAGTTTTCTCCTTGTCTTCCTCCTTCATTTATCTGATTGTACCCAGAAAAACCATCCATAAACGAGAATAGTTCAAATCCGGCAGTACTATCCACAAGGACATCTATGTGAGGTAATGGGAAATCATCCTTCGGGCTGGCCTTGTTCAAATCTCGATGGTCGACACAAACCCGAACTCTACCATCCTTCTTCATCACCGGCACGATGTTAGCCACCCATTCAGGATATTGCGAGACTTCAATGAATCCCACTTTCAGAAGCTTCATCACTTCTTCCTCTATCTTCTTTGAGCGCTTGAGTTTAGTTCTCCGCAACCTCTACTTCTTAGGTGGCATATCCGGGTTAGTAGGCAAACAATGCTCCACGATTGATGGGTCTAAACCAGGCATGTCAGCATAGGTCCATGCGAAGATGTCTTGATATTCATTCAGTAGCTGAATTAGGGGCTCAGCCTCATTTTTGGGGAGACTTGCCCCAATTTTCACCTCCTTGGCTTTTTTAGTGTCACCTAAATTAATAGTGACGGTCTGCTCGGACGTAAGAGCCTTAGCTTTTTCATGTTGTTCTCAGCTACGTTGCACCTCAATGGAATCCTTGATCGAGTCTTCGGGATCATCATTATCAGCACTTGTTGCATTGGATTGGACCATCTCCACACCTTTGCATGCCATATGATCATCCCTGAAACAGAATGTAGATAGATCAAAAAGACAAACGGGGTAAATCATATTTTATCTTTTGAAATATTTTTGAAAGATTTTTTGAAATTTTTTTTATAAAAAAGCAATTGGAAAAATATTTTTTTTGAAACATTTTGATACAAGAAAGCATGATGAAACCCAGGCCTCGAGAATTCTCCTTGGATTTTTCATTTGTTTTATAGGTTGGATATCATCACCGGGCTAGTTTGGTGTGCCTCATCATGCTCTCAAAATAAAGGTTGTAATTTTATTGAAATTCATCAATCAATTACAATTTATTGAATGGAAAATGCAATTCAAGTCCTAAGAAGAAAGCGAAAAAGAAGAAACCGAAAACAATCCCTAGAAAGCAATAAAAATTCCCACGTAGGGGAATGTGTGAAAGTGATAAATGAGTTACTCTTGTGGGCCAGGGCCCATTTCTTCCAGAAGTTCTTGATCAATGGCTCCTATGATGAGGTAATCGAATAGAATTGTGATTCCTTCCAAGGCGTCATCAGAATTCTCGGTCTTTGGAGGCGTCAGATCGTCCATGCCATCCCATCCACTTGGAATTATGGTGCGGGGGTCAATATAAGAGCTAGGAGGAGCCGAATACTTCACCATATAGTCAAATTTTCCACTTGGCTGTCCTAGAGCATCCATGGCTTCCGCTTCATCTCTCATCATAACTGGAGGACCAAGGAACGTCTTGTGAATGTTTGGAGGTGGTAAATTTTGCCTCCCTCGCCCTTGTTCAGGTGGCGAGTTGTGCCTTCCCCATCCAGAACTTCCTCCACCTCTTCCATGGTACCCTAATCCAGCAGATCGGGACCTCTAAGGAGCTTCAATAGGGTTTTGAATACCCTGACCTCTTCTTCCAAGACCATGGCCAGGAACAAAGCCATTCCCGACCATCACCCTTCCAACCATAAGGGCAGCATTTGAAACCTCAAGAGTGGGCGGTGACGAATCTCGAGAAGCCTGTATAGTGGACACCAATTCAAATGAGTAGTAACTCGATTCGAATTCAACATCTGGCTCCACATAGGGGATGCCCGTCTCATGGTAGATTCGATGATCCTCCTCTCCATAAACAGTGACCAGCTTCCCTTTGATTACGAACTTCACAGCTTGATGCAGACTTGAAGGTACCGCTCCAGCAGTGTGAATCCAGGGACGACCCAGCAGAAAATTAAATGCGGTAGGGATATCCATTACTTGAAAGGGGACATTGAAGACAACCGGCCCTATTTGCACATCGAGATGAATCTCTCCGAGCACCTCCTTCTTTGTGCCATCAAAAGCTCGCACAAAAGTCTTTGCAGCATGTATCTTGGACGAGTCTACCTTAAGGCGGTGAAGAGTAGCCAACGGACATATATTTAAGGCAGACCCATTATCAATGAGCACTCGGGACACATGAGAAGTCTTGTGTTTGACTGATATGTAGAGTGCTTTGTTATGCCCCCTACCCTCAAGAGGGAATTCCTCATCAGAAAAAGCAATCATGTCCTTGAGAAGGACCGATCCCACAAAATCCTCCAGCTTATCTACCTCAACCGTTTCAGGTAGATGAATTTCACTCAGCATTTTCATCAGCGACTTTTGATGCACAAAGGATGTTTGGAGGAGCTCGAGCAAAGAGATTTGAGCGGGCAACTTTCGCAATTGCTCGACCACATTATACTCACTTGCTTTAATCACAGCCAGAAATTCCTTAGCTTCTTCGTCAGTAACAGGCTTTGCGGGTTGAGCATTGACTTGAGCGTAAGTCCGACCAGACCTTGTAACGAGGTCAACATCTAGGTCATAGGACCAAGGCATCGCTTTGTTGTCGACATACTCATATGGTTGAGGTATCTCGATCATAATCTCCTCATCAGATGCATCTTCTAGCGGGGGCATATCCGCGAGCAACGGATCTACTTCTTCCTTGCCATCATTGAAAGCAGCCTGCTCCTCCTCCTAGTCAATAATGATGTGGAAAATGGCAGAAACTATGCAGTTATGGTCGGCATACATGATGGCACCGTTATCTACCATTTTGGCAGCCCTTTCTCTCATCAGTGATAATGGAATGTCCTCATGACGTGGATAGTATCCAGCTCTCACCTACCCATTATAAGCATCCGCCACATGCACCTTCGGGTTCTTGATTTGACCGTCAACATGTTCGAAGATAGCATTCACCCTATCCTCATGCTCGAGTAGAGGATTCTTCTTGACATTCGGTTGGGCGGTGTTGAAGGAAAACGCCTTGGTATCCCGTAAGTTTTGGACCTTATGCTTCAAAGTCATGCATTCATCAGTCGAATGTCCTACTTCCCCCATATGATACTCACATTTCTTGGAGGGGTCGTAATTAGAAAATTTTTCAACATTGGGTCGCTTTGGTTCGTAAGACAGCAATTCTTTCTTTTGAAGGACCTTCAAGACCTGAGACAAAGGGCTAGGAAGAGGAGTGAACTGCCTCTTAACAGACTGTCGAGGCGCAATCGGTCGGCCTTCGTCTTGTTGATTCTTAGGGACATGAACAATCGGAGGCTTGCCAGACTATGCATATGCAACATTGACTTCCGTGCTAGGTTCTTTGTCTTTCTTCATGGTGAACCTTTTGCCTTGATGGGTTGGTTCAATGAACCATCCATCTCTTAGCCGAACTTTGATCTGTTCACCTACCGGGATAAGTTGGTTGAAGTTACGTACGTGCTAGCCATCCGGTTGTGAAACTCAAACAGGAGAGTCTTGACGAACAACTTCATCAACTCCTTGTCAGCAGGCTCCAAAGTGACTTGAGCGGCCAGATTTCGCCACCTCACAGCATACTCCTTGAATGACTCACTCTTCTTATTCTCCATCTGCTCAAGATCCTCTCGGGAAGGTGCAATGTCCATGTTGAACTTATATTGCTTGAGGAATGCGTCGTCACCTCATTCCAGTGTCAAGGAGGTTTACATTCTTCATTATGTACCGTTCGGTGCGGCAGCCCAGTCAAACTCGCATGGAATGATTGAATCATGAGGGGCTCATTCTTGACATATTGGGCCATGCGTACGTGGTACATCTGCAAATGAGCTTTTGGGTAGGAAGTACCATCGTATTTCTCGAACTCCGGCATTTTGAACTTCTTCATAATCTTGACCTTCTCATACACAGACAAGTCGAACGGGAGTGAGCTTTGTGACTCTGCAATGTGTCGACTTTCTCTTCTAGCTTTGCAACACGCTCATCTTGATCGTCATTGGAACGCTGTCGGGCTTGGTCTTTCCAACAAGGACCAAGTCATCGTCCAACCCAGGCCTGTCATTGTCAATCTTTTGAACCTTGTTTGTTGGCTTCGGGATAACTATTTCAGGAAGAGCAGGTGCAATTGTTGGATTTGCTTGGAGGAATTGGAGTTGATCCGTCACAAGCTGTAAAGAGGCGAGCACTTGTTGGAGTTGAGTCTCCACAGTGGACATACGATCACGTATTTCAGTTTGGTCGGCCATTCTAGCTCTTAATCGCGTAATTATGGGCGAACGTGAGGGATCCGTTATCACCTAAATTAAGAAATGAACAAAAATAAGTATCTCATATGAAGTATGCCGGTCCATGACAAAGGTCTAACACTTTTATTCATTAATGAGATTTTTCTGACATTGACAATGTAAAAATTTTGAAGTGTCCTAAACAAATGAACTAGGAAAATAAATGACTCAACTTCTTAAACATTAATCTAGAAATGGAAATAGCAAGATTGATTCAAGCACTTCATCTAGCTTGATCAATATACACTCGGGACACCATTCGGCGCAATCGCTTGTTCTCCTCCTGAGCCTTTTCAACAACTCTTTTGAGGCGTTTATTCTCAGCACGGTTGGTGATCTTCAGTGGCACCTCTGGTATCTTTGGAAACAGCTCCTCTGGAATCTTGTGTTGTTGAATGTACTTAGTCGAGGCATAGTACTTCCTTTCTTTACCCTTCAGCTCTTCCTCGGGCCATTTGAGCTTTCGTGGATGGCACATGTCCCACATTTATTTGATAGTGAGAATAGAGTCTTCATGGTCTCGGTTTCCATCAACAAAGTTAACTTGGAGTGGATCTGCTTGTAACGCCGGAGGAAGCTCTTGCACAACTTGATACTGACGAGTCACTCTAGTCGGATAGTACTCCAATGCTCCAGTATATCCCAGTAGAGGGATTGGGCCAACACCTCCACATGTGAGTCTCGCCACACGAACTTGGAACCATTTAGCATGCCATAGGAAACCCTTAGAAGTTGGTTTTTTCATGAAAGCTAGCCACCTAGAATAATGGTAATCATTAAACCCTACGCAAATTTTATAATAGGGTGATTAGAATCACTAACATCATGTGTAGTCATTAAACCACCAAATCCCTTTATATGAGAAAGAAACCAAATTTGCAAAAGCTCGGGAGAGAAACGGAAGGTCTTATCACCGCCTCCTTTAAATCAAGTGAGGGAAAGAAAGGTTTCGGCTAGAATAGTGTTTACAAAATTTTTCCCTTCCAACACTTGCTTAAGTAAATGAGCCATCAAAGGGCTAATAACATTCTTGTAGTAAGGGAAGACTATGAACCCAAAGAATGCTAAAAGGAAAACCCTACGCATTTGAAATGAAATGCCATTTTCGAAACATTCTTTTAGAAAAGATAATGGGCAAGTATGGCGGTGAGCCTTCAAAACCTTTCTTATGTTGTCCTCTTTGATTCTTAAAAAATCAGATAAGGCCACGATGGGATCAATTCCAATAGGTGGACTAATCAATTCAGCTTTCAAAGATTTTCCCAATGCAATGCTATATTCTTCCAAGGTAGAAGTGAGCTCATGCTTACCGCCAAAGATGAAAGTTGAAGTCTCGGGGCACCAACAATGGGCAAGTGCTTAGATGATGCTGTCATGGATGTTGATACGCAGCAGTGGAAGTAGTCGAGCTATATGCGACTCTACAAATTGGCGGCCAACTTGGTCTAACTTGTCCCACCAAGTGCTAAGCTCTTCCTTTGGAGGGAGAATAATTCGAATGTCCGACGTCCCCATTGTATATTGATCAAGACTCGTGACAACCCTAATACCATGGACCGACAAAAATAATGCGATAAAGTAAGTAAATTGCAAAAGCAAAAGTTTAAAGAACTTACTTTACCAATGGTGGGCAATCACATAGACATGCGCATGGTAAGTGGCTCGATTTCTAATCTATAAGACTTAGCAAGGTGAAGCCACAAGGATTATCAGACTAGCCACAGGCTTGTGGACTATGTCGGGTCCTCATGACTCCGGCTTGGTCAAAGAGCCGACCTAGGTTGCGGGCATGCGGACTGAGGTGGGTACTCTTGACACCATGAAAGAAACTTCGGGGTTGAGATGGACGACTCGTACCGCGAGCATGCGGTCGGAGTGGTATCCATCTCAACACCATCCTAAATGATCCTATGCGGCCCAGGTCCGACGGCAGGTTGTGTGTGCAAAAGTGTAGTGTAAATGCAAAGCATGCACAACAGTTTATAGCAAGCAACACTTCATATGTGCAAGTAAACCATTCATTCCTACACTTCCCTACAAAACAAGGGTTAGCAAACACTTCCTCTTATACCTCCCAATCTGCAAAAACGTTTAACCCCTTAAATGCTAGGGACGTACCTGGAATCCTCGCTGCCAAGCAAAAACATTTTTCAAAAGAAAGAGAAAATTGGCCTAAGTTTACTAAGAGTGTTAACTCAAGTCCCCAGCGGAGTCGCCAAGCTGTCGCGACCAAAATTTCGAGTGCACCACCTAAAATTAGGCTAATGGATTGCTAAGCCTAGACTTAGCTCGGGCTCTCCTAAGCCCATACCAACTCGTGATTTAAATTCAAATATCTAGCATGCAAAAAGCAGTCGCCACTAATCAATTTGTGGTAGGTCGATTAGACACCTAAGTAAAATAATGGGAGAATCATTTTACTCCTATGAACCAAAAACTTTGGGTACAGGGACTTGGTTACACTAGACTATCCTGGTGCCCTTTCGGTACCTTTCTCTTTTTACTTCGAAAAAATGTTTGGCAGGCAGCTTAAATTGATTTTAATTTACTTTCCTAACATGTGAGGTGATCATGCGAGTGCGCAAACCATCAATTTAACACTCAAGAAAACGAATAAAATAATGCAGAACTTACCTCAAAGCAATGAAATCATCTGCAGTGTTTGATCAGAATTCACATCAGCAATCCTAGATATGATTTCTAATTAACAAGCAATCACTCAATTTTTGCTTTCACTTTTTAGCAAGGATATAGTCCATATGCAAATGCAATGCTTCTAATCTAATATGAAATAATATGGCATGACAAAATGTCCTAAACTATATGAATGATTAAAAAAAACTAATGATTTTTTAATGAACATGCAATAATTAAATATGCAATCTAAATTAACCAAAATGACCTAATTCTAATGACGGGCAATTTCTAATTAAATGACCCTAACAATAATCCCTAAATGACGTGCATTTCATGAACCTAATTCTATATGATATGCACATGATTTTTTATTTTTTATCTAATGAAAATTCATAATTAAAATCACTAAAAATAAAAATCAAACTAAAGTGAAATACTATATATTCTAAATGCTTTCTAAACATGCATTTAAAAAAAAAAAAAAAAAAAAAAACCTATTATGCAATTCATCTAAAGATCTATTTAGACCTAAAATGCAATTTTTATCTAATATGCAATGACGTGCAAAGAATGCCCTAATTCTAATTTTTTCCTTTTTTTTTTTTTTTTTTATGAAATTCGAAATTAAAATTAAACATGCAATTCAGATAAATATAAAAAAACTAACATCCTAAATGAATGCACTTTTTTTCTTTTCTTTTTCATGACTCAAAATAAAATCCCTATCTTAAACATGCAAGATAATTAAAAAAAAAAAACCTAATCTTTTTTTGGATAAGATAAGATTGATATTTGAAAATTGGCGAACCATATCTCGCGCATGAGATCAAGTTGTCCAATTTTAAAATTAAATCGCGAATCGAATCTCGGGCATGAGATCAAATTGTCAATTTTTGCAAGGGATTGCGAGCCGGATTCCAGTGCAAAAATCGGACCGACAACCCCTAATTTGAGGGGCACTTTCATGTTGGAATATCAATCATATATTTAGGAACAACTTCACTAAAAAACAAGCTGTAAGGGAAAATATAAAAAAAACTATAAGTGAATAAGTAATAAAAAAAAAACAAAAGAAACTACCTAATTTCTTTGTTGTTTTTTTTTTTTCTGTTTCTTTGTTTCTTCCTCTTCCCACGCACTGCTTGTGCTCGTGGGTCTCCAAGGCAGTGGGTCATCGGTTCGGTGAGGATTCCAGTGACAGCAGGTGGCGGAACTCGGGAAGGTAACTCAGAGCAAGGCTGGCAATTGGATCAGCAACGACGGCAATTTCGAAGGCGCAGCAAAGGTGGTGGGGACTGCGGGGGCGTCATGGGAGCAGCAGCAGCGATCGTTGGACGGGCAAGCAGGTGCAACATTAGATCTGCGGGTCTCGGGTCGACAGCGACACGGCTTGGGTTCAGCTGCTAGGCGACGGGCGGCGCTCGGGCTTGGCTGCAGGAGCGGTGGGTCACGGTGTTGCTACGAAATCACAAGGAAGGGTGCGGCGGTAGTCGGCGAGGCAGCGGCTTCACGGTTCCTGGGCACACCAAGTGGAGGTGTTGCGGCGAAGATGCGACAGAGATGCAACGGAACAGGCTCGGGCAGCAGGGCCGGTAGATCTCACGTGGATCGGGGCAGATCTGTTGGGCGGAGATGTGGGCGCAGTCGGTCGGTGTGGGCGCGGCAGGAGAACGGCGAGTGCTGGGACAGAGGCGCGATGCTCACGAACGGACGGGCGGAGCGAGCAGTGTCCGACACGAGGGACGTCTAGCGGCTGAAGAGGCGTGGCAGATGTGGCTGCGCGAAGAAGAAGATGAACAGCACCCCTCCCCTTTTGCTTTTCTCTTTTCCTTTTTTTTTCTTCTTTTCCCTCTGCTGGCCGATCACTTCCCTCGCAGACCTCTGTAATTTTCTGCTTTCCTTGCTGACTTTTCTGACTTTTTCAGCCCCTCCACCGAAGGAACCAAAAAAATTCTTTTGTGCTTTGATTTTTTCAATCGAGAAAAGAACCCCCTAAACCTCTCGCACGCACGGCCTTTTATAGGGAAAGGAATTGGATTTTCAAATTCTTCCTCGAATCAACCTTCGCAAATCTTTTCACAAAATTCATCCCATACTGATAAGGATTCGAGATTAAGATAAAAAATTTTCTAAATCCAAATCTTTCAAAGACAAATCGCAATATTTTTTACCCATCTGCCCTATCTAAAAAAAAACAATCATTATATCCCGGAAAAATTTTGAATTTCAAATTTCTCACAAGATAATTTTCGATCATTTAAAAAAAAGGCTTGGCCAACTAATTTGAAACCATCCGCCACCGGTTCAATAAAATGCAACCTAAATCTATATGCTATGTAATTAATAAAATTAACCTCTAATTTTCTATGCAATAAAATAAATAAACTAAATCGCCAAAATTTAGGTGTCAACAAGCATGTTTCTCAATGTTTGACATGCCAACGAGTGAAGGCGGAACACAGCAAACCTACGGGACTCTTGAGACCGTTAGACATTCCAGAATGGAAATGGGAGCATGTAATAATGGACTTTGTGCAAGGACTGCCAAGGACATCAAGTGGTCACGATTCTATCTGGGTGATAGTGGATCGTTTGACTAAGTCAGCCCATTTCTTAGCAGTTTTTATAAACTATTCAATGAATAAACTTGCTGAGATATATGTAAGCCAAGTAATACGCTTACATGGTATACTTGTAACGATCACCTCTGATCGAGACTCTAGGTTTACTTCGAATTTTTGGCAGAGTCTCCAAAATGCTTTAGGGACAAAGCTTCAATTCAGTACTGCTTTTCATCCTCAAACAAATGGACAAACAGAAAGAGTGATCCAAACTCTGGAAAATATGCTGAGAGCCTGTGTTATTGACTTTAAAGGAAGTTGGGATGAAAATTTGCATCTAATAGAGTTTGCCTATAACAATAGTTTTCAGAAAAGTATAGGCATGGCTCCATATGAAGCATTATATGGAAGGAGATGTAGGACCCCTGTCTATTGGGATGAAGTGGGAGAAAGAAGATTGACAGGACCTGATTTGGTACAAGTTACTACTGAAGCTGTCGAGATTATCAAGAAGAGACTTAAAACAGCCCAGAGTAGACAAAAAGACTATGCAGATAGGCATAGAAGGCCTTTGGATTTTAGTGTGGGAGATCACGTATTTCTTAAAGTATCTCCAATGAAAGGAGTATCTCGATTTGGAATGAAAGGGAAGTTAGGTCTCAGGTTTGTTGGACCTTTTGAGATACTGGAAAGAATAGGAGATGCAGCTTATCGTTTGGCGCTACCTCATAATCTGGGAAACTTACATCATGTGTTTCATGTGTCGATGCTAAGGAGATATCAGCCGGATTCCGGTCACATACTCGATCATGAAGCCATCAAAGTGGACGAGAAAGTGCGATACATCGAAGAGCCTGTGCAAGTGCTGGACAGAAAGGAGCAAGTCCTTAGGACCAAGAAAATCCCACTGGTTAAGATATTATGGCGACATCATGATGTGGAGGAAGCCACATGGGAAAGCGAAGATAAGATGAAGGAATTGTACCCTCATCTGTTTCAAGAGGCATAAGTGATGTCTAATTTCGAGGACGAAATTCTCTAAGGAGGGGAGAATTGTGGCATCCAAAAACTTCATGGCAACCTCTAGATGCCTTACAAACTATGGAAGGGCGATGGAAGTATCATTGATCTATGTTGTGGCCTTTAGACCAAAGAAGTGTAATAGATTAATGGCCGAGTACCTAATGGGTAATTATTTTGTTGGAAACATGCTCTATGTCCATGTGAGACCAAGGATGTTATTTGATAAGGAAATTATGTTTTTGGCCATTAATTTCATAAGTTGGATTTTATTAATCTATGTTACAAAACTTTATGGCCATTTAAATTTGTAATTTAGTACTTTGTATAAATAGGGATTAGGTTGGATTTTAAAAAAGGTAAACATGGGCCATTTAAGTTTGGGCCTAAGGTGGGCCAAAAGGCCCGGCCCATAGAGCCCATGAGCGACTGTCGACGCACGGAGGGGGGGGGAGGAGCCGAATGGCTTCCTCCAAGTGTCTTTGGCAAAGGAGACACTTGTCTCCTTCTTGAGAACAAGTGTCCCTCCATGCAAAATCAAATGATTGCATTGTTGAAGGGGAAAGAAAGAAAGGGAGAGTGGGCGGATTGAGAGAGAGAGAGAGAGTGACCGTCTGAGAGAGAGAGAGGAGTGTTGTGCGAAGGAGAGGAAGAGAGAGACCGGTCGTGCGGGAGAGGGGAGAAGGAGGAGGTTCGCTGCCGCCGTCGAGCCGCCGTGTCCCGCGGTCGAGCCGCCGGTTGTTTGCTGGAATTAGAGGCAAGTGGGATCCCTTGATCTACTCTTGCTTGCTGTGTTTTATCTGTGTGATTGAATGGTGAAATTTCGGATGTGTAGGATGTGTAGAACTCGAAATTACAGATGGTGGTGTTCTAGTCTAGTATGCTGTTTTTGAGAAAAACAGTTCGACCTTGGATGTTCTAGTGAGTTGCATGCGATGTTTGAGTTGAAATTTGACTTCGACTTCTTAATAAATGTTGTAAAGGACTTCTTGGAGAATAACATACTCAAATTTGAGACAAAACGAACAAGTATAGGTAGGTGAAACCGTTGTTCTTTGGAAAGACTAGATCTGGAATTTTTGGTACCGACTCTTGATGAATTCGTGGGCTGTAAGGTAACCTTTTTGTTGAAATCTCACTTTGATTCCTTAAGGAAAGTTGTAAAGGACATCTTGAAGTATAACATATCAAAAATTTAGAGAAAACGAACAAGAATAGGCAGGTGAAATCGTGGTTCTTTGAAGAAGATTAGATCTGGAATATCGGTACCGAGAACAGAGGTATTAACCGTCCATATCTATTTATCTAGGACGAATTTGATTTCGATTTCTTCATGAAATATCTACCTTATTATCTTTGCTATCACATATTCGAATTTCACAATTTTTGAAGATCACTGGGGTATTAAATCAAAGATGTTTCTAAAACTGTACAAACCGAATTGTTAGAATTTTGAAAGCTGCGATGCGTGGACTATTCTGTTTTATGTGAAATTCTTTTGATGTGGTGTTCTTCATGAAATATCTGCATTTATGTCTTGTCTATAACATATTCGAATTTCAGAATTTTTGAAGTTTATTTGCCTATTTAACCGAAAATATTTCAAAAACTGTGCAAGCTGAAATGTTAGAATTTTAATGCTGTGATGCATGGACCGTAGTGATTTTTGTGAGGTTCTTTTGGTGTAGTGTTCTTCATGAAATACCTGCCTTTATGTCTTGTCTATAAAATATTCGAATTTCAGAGTTTTTGAAGTTCATTTGCCTATTTAACCGAAAATATTTCAAAAACTGTGCAAGCTGAAATGTTAGAATTTTAATACTGTGATGCATGGACCGTACTGACTTATGTGAGGTTCTTTTGGTGTAGTGTTCTTCATGAAATATCTGCCTTTATGTCTTGTCTATAACATATTCGAATTTCAGAATTTTTGAAGTTCATTTGCCTATTTAACCGAAAATATTTCAAAAACTGTGCAAGCTGAAATGTTAGAATTTTAATGCTGTGATGCATGGACCGTACTGATTTATGTGAGGTTCTTTTGGTGTAGTGTTCTTCATGAAATATCTACCTTTATGTCTTGTCTATAACATATTCGAATTTCATAAATTATGGAGTTCATTTGGGTATTTAATCAAAATGTTTTCTGAAACTGTGCAAACTGAATTGTTCAAATTTCAAAATCTGTGATGCATGGACCGTACCTAATCATGTAGAAATTTTTTGGTATAATGTTTTTATAAGATAATTTCCTTTAGATGTTGTTAATAATCTATCAAAATTTCATAATTTTTGGAGTCTGTTTAGGCATTAAATTGAAAGTATTTTCGGAAATGTGTATAATGTTTATCCCGAACATTCATGTGTTTTCAGAAAAAATAAAAGAATTGGTTCCATTTGATGTGATGTATTGTGTGATGGATTATGTTGCATATATGGTGTCATATGGCATGGTACATAATGTCAAAAGTTGAAAAATACCTTTGTTACCATCACATCATATGCCATGTTGATATTGAGACACAATGGTGAAAATGAAATATGATAATGAGGATACCGTCGGAAGTGTGAGCAGACGATGCCCCGGGAGTGTCGGGATGCCCGGAGGTGAGTGCCGGATGCCCGGAGGTGTGTGCCGGATGTCCTCAAGAGTTTTCGAGATGCCCGGAGGTGTGTGCCGGATGCCCGGAGGTGTGTGCCGGAGGTTCCTCGCGATGCCAGGTTGGGTGCGAGCGATAAAATATGGGACGCAATTAATGGTCCTAGGAAAGAGAAATGTTGTGATCCAATTGAAAGATAAATTTTGGAATTGAATCACGCGCATGAATGTGGGCATACATGCATGGCTGTTTTTGTTGACATATGTACAAGTGCATGGTGGTATATGTACATTGTGTGGTGACATACATGCATGGCTATTTTGATGATATATGTACAAGTGCATGGTGGTATATGCACATTGTGTGGTGACATACATGCATGGCTATTTTGATGATATATGTGCAAGTGCATGATGGTATATGCACGTTGCATGGTGATGTATGCATGGCTGTAAGGTGAGGTATGCTTAAATGTATGAATGATATATGCTTTCTCATGATATCTTGATTGTCCTGTTTGACGCATTGATTAGTATGATGGATCTTTACTGCTGAGTGGTTGTACTCACCCCTTTGGGGACTAACTTTTCAGATTAGAAAGATGCCTTTACCACCGGTCACGCGCGGAACCTTCTACGGCCTACCATCTGACGTGGAGGTCGAGTGTGCGGAGCACATTTGTGTCACCATTCCTGGTTTGGTGTTCATTCGAGTTCGCGTGTTGGTCATGTATGACGTGGACTTGGCTGGGGGCCCGGTCATCCAGGAGTTTCTGTTTGTCCACGCCCGTCGTGACGGGGTGATGCTGGGGATGTTGCCGCCGCCGCCGCCCGATGCACCGGATTGGGTGTGATGGCATGTTTGACTGGTGGGAGCTGACACTTTTTGGGATAGCCGACACTTGTAGATGGAGGGGTATACATGATCGATATAGGGGGTCGAGATCTCTCTTTTGAGCCGTAGCCGAGTATAGCTAAAAATCTTGGCTTTTTGGTTGTACCGACCCGAGATGTCCATCGTAAATATGTGAATAAAAATGACTTGGCTTTATCTTTTCCTTTGGTGTGTAGTTGGTGTGCATTGTATCTTTGTCATGGGAGTAAGGGATGGTGAGACTCGTTTATGATTTCGCTATGAGCTGCACTGAATCCTTTTCAAAAAAAAAAAATGCCTTTGAACTATGGTTCCTCTTTAATTCAAATAAAAGATATTAGACTGGTTTAAAATAGGTAGAGCAATAAGTATATGTGGCGACCTTAGCGGATCAGGGGTGCCACATTGGCCGAATGAGGCCACCTCCATGCAAGAAAATTGACAAGTGGCAAGAGGGACTGCATGAGGTGTCGCCGCCCCTTGCTTCACCGGAGGTTTCCCATGCAAAACCTCATGATTACTAGCTAATTAAGAAATTAAAAGGAAAAGAAAGGGGTGGAATGAACGAGGAAGCAACCGAGGGAGAGAGAGTAACCGAGAGAAAGAGAGAGAAAGTCCGAGAGAAAGAGAGAGTTGTGAGGGTGCATTGGCAAGGGAAAGAAGGAGACCAGCCCCACCGTGAGCACGCCTACTGCCGCCGTCAACACCGCCTAGCTTCGCCGTTGATTGAGCTGCACCCGAAGTCCACTAGTTACTGTTTTGCTTGCTGTGGTTGCGTCGGACTTAAGGCAAGTGAAGTCCATTGATCTACATTATGCTGTGCTGTGGTTGTCTAGTGAAGAGTAATAGATTTGGAGATGCTTGAATTTTGATGCTGGATGCTGGAATTCGAAAGAATAGAAGTAGTTCCCTACGACTAGCAAACTGTTTCATGGAAAAACAGCTTGACCTTTGGCGACTCCGTGAATTTTATGCAATTATTTAGTTGGAATTTGACTTCGTGTCCTTGATGAAAGTTGTAGATGACATCTTGAGGAGTAACATACTAAAATTTGAGAAGAAACGGACAAGTATTGGTTGGTGAAACGATTTTTCTTTGAAAGTGTTAAACCTGGAAACTGTTACAGAGGGTTAGGGAGAGTTATAGTGATTATAGCTCTTGATCTATAATGAATCCGACTTCGAGTTCTTCACGAAACTTTTACCTATAGGTTTTATCTATAACATATCAAAATTTCAGAATTTTTCTGAGTTTATTTAGGGGTTATACTGAATTTGTTATTAAAAATTGTGCAATAGTGATGTTTGAAGTTTTATGGCTGTGATGCACGGACCATTATGATTTATACGAAATTTTCTTAACTTGGTGTTGTTCATAAAACTTCTTCCCCTAGACCTTGTTTATAAAATGTTGAATTCTTAGAATTTATTAAGATTGTATACTCATTTTTTTCCAGAATTTCAATTAGTGGAGTGCATCTGTTTTGGTTCGAAATTTGTTTTATTTCAAGAACAATTGAATTTCTCTATGAGTTGTGATGCCTTGGATCGTCATTTATACAATGGATGTGGTGAAATTCAGCATATCATATGACATCAAATGTTATTTTCAAAGTGAGACATATATGTATATATATTGTGATGTTGATGATACCGTCGGACGGCTGAGACAACGATGCCCCGGGAGTGTCGGGATGCCCATAGGGTCGAGTGAGTCGACACCGATTGGATGCCCGGAGGTGTGTGCCGGATGTCCTCGGGAGTTTCGAGATGCCCGGAGGTGTGTGCCGGAGGCCTCGTGATGCCAGTTGGGGTGCGAGATGCCCGAAGGTGTGTGCCGGAAGTCTCGCGATGCCAGGTTGGGTGCGAGAGCTCAGAGGGATGCAAACATTGGTCCCCGGGAAAATGAGATTGTTTCGAATATTAAAATGAGATTGTTTCGAATATTAAAATGAGAAATCAATCATGTACATGTGTGTGCATATGGCATGGTACATAAATTGTCTATGAATTTTGAGTTGGTATCATCTGGCATTGAAAATGTGGTTATTAAGGCATGGGATGAACCTTATGGATTTATATGCATGGTTGCATAGATGATATGTGCATTTCACTTGAAATCTTGGTTGTCTTACTTGTCGCATTGTGTAGTTTGATGGATCTTTTACTGCTGAGTGGTTGTACTCACCCCGTTTGGGGACTAACATTTCAGACTAGAAAGAAAATGTCTCTACTGCCTCCGACTCCTGGTACGTTTTATGGGCTCCTGGTTGACTTGCAGTGGGAGATGTCAAAGTACCATCATCCTGGAGTGCATGGATTGGTGTTCGAACGTATGAAGATTTTGCTAACCTTTGATATAGGCCATTCTGCTGGCCCAGTTCATCAGGAGTTCATTTCGGTTCTCGTCCGACTGGATGGCCGCTTGCTGAGGTTGCTGCGGCCACCACCGGCCGATGGACCGGATTGGATTTGATTGTGGGTCGAGACAGCAGATGACGCTTTTTGGACCGTCGACACTAAATGATGGACTGGTATATATGACTGCTGTAGAGTCGGGTACTTTTAGATATAGCCGAGCTTAGAAATGCCTTGGCCTTTTGGTGTACCGACTCATGATGTCCATCAAGATATGTAAATAAAAGTGTTCGGCTCTAACTTATATAAAATGTGTTGTTGGTGTGCATTGCATTTTTTTGTTGAGTATGGGATAGGGAGACTTTTAATATGCTTCCGTTATATGAACTGCGCTGGGACCGATCTAAATGATATAAACCCCCAGGACTTATGGACCCATTATATAACTCTATGGTATCAGAGTGAAATATTATTAGGTTAAGTGAAAGGTAAGCGAACTGTGGCGACCCTAACGGATCGGGGGCCGTTTCGGGGGGTGCCACAATAACGCACTGGCAATGTCCCTCAATGAAGCCAAAAGCAAGGAGAATCTCACTGCGCAAGGTTGCCAACCCTCCATGTGACATCCCAAATTTCACCGGCATTCATTAGTGTAATTGAATCATTAGGAGTTCGGATTATTTTAAATCGGGCCAAGAAGTGAACCCGATGGATCGTGAGGATCGAATGGGCTTGAGGAGCAAGTGGGCCGTATGATTATTTAGAATTAGGCTTGAGAACTCGAGTGAAAGATTATGGGCTTGGTTTGAGTGGGCCAAGGTTCGGGATTATTAGGTTCGTAAGTTTAGTTTAGTGGGCCGGGTTGTTATAGATTAAGCCGTTGGGCCAGAGAGAAATAATTAGGCCCGAGTGATTTTATTTTTGGTTAAGATTTATTGATTATAGATAAGATAATTTTATTAATGATTGTAATGCTAACATAAATTTCTGACTTTAGCATTTTGTGATAGATTCTTTTTAAACTAACTAGTCGATATGTTATATATGTTATGATTTTGTGTAATTGAAACCAAGTAGAAACAAAAGAAAATTAATTGAAGAACATTAGGAACTAAAGCAATTAATAACATGAACTAAAACCTAATTAAAAATTGAATGACAAATGACAAATGATCCCTCAATAGGAGACCACGACATCACCCTTCCCTCCCCTCCGTTTTTCTCTCCACCACCCACGGATTCAATGCCTTCACAACCAAAACAAGCAAAGAGGAATAATCATTAGCAAATATAATCATTTGCCTAGCCTAGGGATTAGCCTTATAGATCTATTTCCCCCATATAAATTTCGAAAATCTCTCTCTCTTCAACAACCGAGAAAACCCATCCCCTTCGTGTCTTCCTCTCAATCGGGCTGTGAGAAAACCAGCAAGCTTTTTCCTCTTGCATGCGAGACTTTGGTGCTGAATCTTGAAGTGTTCTTGTGTTATATTGATAGCTGAACAAAGGTAAGGAAAGATATAACTCTAAGTTGAAGTTTATCCACCATTTCATCAAGAAAACTTGTGGATCTAACCAAACCGTGAAGGATATGAGTTGTAGTTGTTGTTTTGTGAGTAATCTAAGCTTGGTAAGTGTTAGATTAAAGGTAGAAACCATTGCATGTTGTTTTTGAGCATTGCATGTTTCGAAATCCAAGTGTGGGTGTGCTGTTTTGTTAAGAGAAATGATGAGAAGTGGTAGTTTTGCTTTGAGCTTGATGAACACAAGAGTGAAGCTAGAAGTCATTGCATGTTGTTTTTAAGTCTTGCATGTCTCGAAAACTTGATGAAAGTCGGCTGTTTGATTGAGGTGATTGCCGAGTAAAGTAATGAGGTGAATATTATGACGTGTGAGTAGATGTGTGGATATATGTTTGAGCTAAGCTGTGAAAAGATTCTTTGTGGAGAAAAATTCACTAAAGTTACTCTTAGATGCTGTGATGAAGTATTGAAATGCTGAAGAAGAGATTCGTGGAATAATAAGTGGTTTAATTGGGCTAGATGTGGAGGAATCGTGTGTATACATTCTGTTCTAGAAGAATATGGTTAAGGAATATTCTGTTTTGTGTTATTTTCTTAATGCATGTTAATGGAAATAAGAATGAAACCATTCTTTGTGATAGAACAATTATAAGATTAAGTGATATACGTAGCTATAACCATTTGAATATAAAAACATAGAAGATGGAAGTGAATTTAGTAAAATCAGTAAACTGTTTTTGTAAGAAACGGTTTGACCTTTGTCGATTACATTAATTTTCTGTATTTACCTAGTTAGAATTGGACTTCGAGTCCTTAATGAAAATTGTAGAACACATCTTAAGGAATAACGTGTCAAAATTTGAGATTAAATGAATAAGAACTGATCAGTAAAACAATTTTCTTAGTAGATAAAGAATCTGGACGTCGGTACAGGGTATTAATAAAGATTATAGCAATTGTTTCTCTCAATACAGTAAGATTCGAACTTAAGTTTCTTCACAGAAGTTGTCGATCTATGTCTCTAATATAACGTACTAAAATTTGGTAATGTTTCGACAAGAATTGATATACCTTCTATGACCAAAACAGAAACTGTGCATTTAAACCAGTAAACTGTCCTAATCCGAGAATTTATAATATATATTGTAATCTATATATTTAACTTGCAGGATGTACATAGAATCTAATCAGTTCATAATAGATACTAGTCATGAAAGAATAGGCCTCATACATCATTTGAAATATAAGTGCATATAGTATCATGCGTGTGCAACGTGTGCGGTGCATAGTGCTTGATTATGGGATAAATATTTGTTCGGCATGGTATGGGACATGTCGTAATGGATTTTATCTTATAATTTGGACACGCACGTGTGCTAGGATCATGAGAATTAGATACATAGATAGATACTATGGAGTCTTTTCTTTTGCATACGACAAATGCATTAATCAAAGGTGTGGTGGTGTGAAACGTGTGCTTAAGAGAGTGAATGAACCCATCGGTACAGAGATACCGGTGATGCCCCCGGAAGTTTGGGATGCCCTTGTTGAGTGGTCTTGGATGCCTCGGTAGAGAGATACCGGGATGCCTCGGAGTGAGATGCCCTTGTGTGTGATCAAGGATGCCTCAAGAATGTGTGATACCGAGATGCCTCGGAGTGAGATGCCCCATGCTGTGTGGTCTTGGGAGGACCTCGGTTGTGTGATACCGGGATGCCTCGGAGTGAGATGCCCATAATAGAAATATTGTGGAAGTCCGGATAACGTACTTTCGGAAGTGACTCGATCAGGCCGGTAGAGTTCCGGTTATGACCGATTCGAGGGTGGATCATATGCACACTAAATATAATTCTATTTGGCGAGTGAGTTCATGCATTATTGTTGCATTGTATCTTGATATGAAATTGATTTTGAAAAGGTAAGTATGGAGATGGATGCATATAAGGTGATTAATTATGTGGTGTATTAATATCCAATTGTCTATACTTGTGACGACTATATTATTGTATCCTGAATTGTTTGGATTATGATTCCCTGGTAATATTGATGGTTGTGGATTATTTAAGTTAGAGTTTTATCATTCTTTACTGGGCATAGTTTGCTCATACCTTACATTTTTCAGATTGATAGTATGGATGTGCCGCCATTAGCTCGATACGGTGTGATATCGAACATTGAGGTTACTTTTACCGATGTGTATGATGCTGATGTCGAGCTGACCTTCTCCAAATATGAGGCTACGATGTGGATGGATGATGGTAGAGTTGAGATGATCCCTATGAAGTTTGTTGCCTGGTTTGTCAAGCATGATGGAGCGATGTTTGGCCCTATTCCTTTTAGCAATAATGGAGCAGGAGCTGGGACGGATGGCGCCTAGACGCCTTTGATCACGAAGAAGCTGTCTAACTTTTGTTTCTTTTTGAACGTGGGCTTGTGTGGGAACTTATGGAGTAGACACCCTCACCCTCTTATCCCTGGCTATCGTTGCGCCTTACTTTTGCTATAAATATGTTGTATATATAGGCGATGGACATGAAAAGAGTCCAGGTTGATAAATTTTGTAGGCCCTGATGATGGTAAAAGAAATGAAGCTTCTTGTGATCTTATCTATGTGCATTAACACTTTGGTCTATATTAATCATCGGTAGAGTATTTGTAGGATAACCTCATAGTACAAACTATAGATTTTAGATAATCCATGTTATACATGCTAACCTTCAATGGTAAACACTATAGATACCCAAGAAAGGAGGTTATAAGTAAAGGAAGATAATAATAATAATAATAATTAAAATTTCCGCCTGCGCTTAGTACGTGACGCCCTGGGACGTCACAGCTCTTCTTTTTGGTATCAGCGCATAGGATTACCTGGAGTGATAAGGTGCGCCTGACTACGCGTTAAGACACCGATATTTTCTTTGTTAGTATTATTTTGTAAGGGATAAGTAACTTATGTTACTCATAGGGTATCAAGTAACAATTGTTACGCTTGTTACTTATTAGTTGTGTAAGGAAACTCGGTCGACTAATGAGTAGTGACCGATGTGCAGAATTCAGGAACTGGCAAGATGAGTAGAAATGGACGAGGGATGGCCATGGATCCTCGTGTGGAAGGAATTTTGGAAGCACTTGCTAATGTAGGAGTCCTATTGGAAAGACAAGCCCAACAATAGGTAGGGGGTGACCGTAGAATGCAAGGCTTAGTAGAACAATTTCTGAAACTAAAACCCTCTAGATTTGCTGGATTAGGAGATCCTGTAGAAGCAGAATTGTGGATAGATGAGATGGAAAAGATATTTGCATTGCTGAATTGTACTGATGCAGAGAAAGTATCTTTAGTAGAGTACCAACTTCAAGGAAATGCTGATTATTGGTGGAAAGCGATGAAAAGAACAGTATTCCCTGAAGGAGTAGATGTGACTTGGACTGGATTTGTAGGAGTCTTCTATAGTAAGTATTTTTCAGACTGTGCGAGATATAAAAAGGTGATGGAATTTATGCAGTTAAATCAGAATAATTTGATTGTGGATCAGTATGAGGCGAAATTTGCTGAGCTCTCTAGATTTGCTCCTAGGTTAATAGAATATCCAGAGGATAAGGCTAAGAGATTTTTGAATGGGTTAAGGCCTGATATAAGAGGACGATTGGTGCCTTTGAATTTGAAAGATTATAGTGAATTATATGAAAGGGCACAGCTAGTGGAAAGAGATTTGATGACAAGAGATCAGATGTCGGCATATCAGGTAAGACCACAATTTCGAGGAGACTCATCGAATTTTCGTTATAGTAAAAGATCTCATCAGGTTGGAAAGCGATCGTTTGTGCAAAACAAGAAGAACAAGATTGAGAATCCTAGAAAAGTGTGGAATAATCAACCAATGGAACGACCGCAGTATGGTAACAATGAATGTCGTTGGTGTGGTAGATCACATGGATTTGGACCATGTTATGGAACGAATGCTTGTTTTAATTGCGGACAGTGGCATTATATTAGGGATTGTCCTCAGAAAAGAATGCAGCAATCACAACGGAACTCGAATAGACCATTACCACCAAGAAATAACTAGCGACCACCAGCTCAAGGAAGAATCTATGCAATTACTCAAGATGAGGCTGAAGGGTCTCAAACAGTTATCACAGGTATCGTTTCCCTATCCGAGCGTGAATGCTTATGCTTTGTTTGATACGGGAGCAACTCATTCCTTTGTGTCCGCTCAATTTGTGCGACTGAATAAGATGGAACCTGAATTGTTAGAAGTACCTCTTAGTGTCTCTACTCCATTAAAGGATGTTATTCTATCTACTTCAGTGTGTAGAGATAGTGGAATCCTTATAGGTGGACAAAATTTGTTAGCTGATCTGATGGTGTTAGTTATGTATGACTTTGATGTAATTCTGGAATGGATTGGTTGCATAGACACCGAGCTAGTGTGGATTGTTATAAAAGGTGATTCGATTCGACCCACCAGATGGACCAAGTTTTGAATTTTGTAATGGAAAGACAACTCCCTCTATACCTCTTATTACTGCACTAGAAGCCCATAGACTTCTCAGGAATGGTTGTCAAGGGTATTTGGCATACGCAAGTGAACAAACCCAGAAGGAGGTACAACTTGAGGATATTCCTGTAGTACAAGAATTTTCCGATGTATTTCCCGAGGAATTGATAGGATTACCCCCAGAGTGAGAAGTTGAGTTTGCCATTGAATTGGTACCTGGCACAGAACCCATATCGAAAGCTCCTTATAGGATGGCATTGATGTAATCGAAGGAATTGAAGGTACAATTACAAGAGCTACTTGACAAAGGATTTATTAGACCAAGTGTATCCCCATGGGGCGCGCCAGTATTATTTGTCAGAAAGAAAGATGGATAATTACGCCTGTGTATTGATTATAGGCAACTGAATCAAGTGACAATTAAAAATAAGTACCCATTGCCAAGGATTGACGATTTATTTGATCAATTGCAAGGAGCATCAGTTTTCTCAAAGATTGACCTACGATCAGGATACCACCAATTGCGGATAAGAAAGGAGGATATTCCTAAAACAGCTTTTCGAACTAGATATGGACACTATGAATTTTTTGTTATGCCTTTTGGACTAACAAATGCCCCAGCTTTTATGGACCTTATGAACAAGAGAGTGTTTAAGCCTTTTTCGGATCGATTTGTGATAGTCTTTATAGATGATATTTTGGTGTATTCAAAAGGACAAGACGAACATGAAGAGCACTTAAGAATTGTATTGCAAATTCTTAGAGAATATAATTTATATGCCAAATTTAGTAAATGTGAATTTTGGATGGACCAAGTGACATTTCTAGGACATGTGGTGACCGGTGAAGGAATATCAGTGGACCCAGTTAAAGTTGAAGCTGTGATTAATTGGCCTAGACCTTCAACAGTGACAGAAGTACGAAGTTTTCTAGGTTTGGCTGGATATTACCGAAGATTTGTAGAAGGATTTTCTCGAATTGCAGGACCATTGACACAATTGACTCGGAAGGACTCAAAATTTGATTGGTCAGAGGAATGTGAGCAAAGTTTCCAAGAACTTAAGAAGAGACTGACGACGGCACCGGTGTTAACAATACCCATAGGATCTGGAGGTTTTGTGGTATATAGTGACGCTTCTCATAAAGGATTAGGTTGTGTTCTTATGCAACATAGGAAAGTTATTGCATATGCATCGAGGCAATTGAAGCCACATGAACTGAATTATCCTACTCATGACTTAGAGCTAGCTGCCATTATTTTTGCTTTAAAAATTTGGAGGCATTATCTTTATGGAGAAAGATTTGAAATTTTTACGGATCACAAGAGTTTAAAGTACATATTCCCTGAGAAGCCTCCCTGTTGTAAGAAAATCCTTAACTGCTTCAATGACCAAAAGCCCTACTATCTCCCAATTATGCTTAAAGAACTCAACACCAAAGCCATCAGGTCCTGGAGCCTTGCCTTAAGCCAGAGAGAAGATTGTATCATGAATCTCCGCATCAGAGAATGGACGAGAGAGAAAACTAACCTGTTCCCCCCTAAGAGGGCACCGTGTGACCTCCCGAATATCCAGTAAGGAGGGGTTGGAAGACCAAGGGCGAGGTGCCAAGAGCTCCTGAAAATGGGAGACAAAAGTATTCTGCACTAAGCTCGGCTCCGAGACAATAGTACCCGAAGTATCCATGACAGAAAGAATTATGTTCCTCAGCTGCCTTCTATTAACGAAATGGTGAAAAAAATTTGTATTCTGATCACCTTCCTTGAGCCACCCGATCCCGGACTTCGCCCGAAGAAGGACTCCCGACTCCTCAACCGTAAAAGTCCTCCGATGAGTCTTCTCCAGATTTGCCAGAATCTCACTAGTAGGATCCTGCTGAAGGCCAACCTGGGCTAAACATAGAGCATTCCTCGCTGCAGAAACCCTCTCAAAAATATTAGAGAAAGACTCCTTGTTGAGTTGCTTTAAGTGGCCTTTAAGGGACTTCAGCTTACTCACCAGCCTGTACATAGGAACCCCTTCACCCGGGCTTTTCCAAACTTGAGAAACAATGTTATGGAAAGAAGAGTGTTTCATCCAGAAGTCGAAGAATTTAAAAGGCCTCCTGGTGAACATCGGCTACATCACTCTAACCACCATAGGAGTATGGTCAGAAATGCTCGATGTGAGGAAAGACGCTTCTGAATAAGAGAACTCTTGGCTCCAATTAGCATTCACAAACACTTGGTCAATCTTCCTAGCCTTGCGGTTAACCCCCGAGGAAGTAGACCAAGTAAAGCGAAAGCCAACATACCTCAAGTCTTCCAACTCAGATTGAATCAGACAATGATAGAAATCATCAAAGCAAGGAATCCAAGTGTCAGAGCTTCCAATCCGATCAGAGGGATCCTTGATAGCGTTGAAATCCCCCGCCACAAGCCAAGCCACATCCCGGCACAACACACTCCTCTGAACAAGATCCGCCCATAAAGGCCTTCGAGTTACAAAGGTATGTTCCGCATATATCACCGCGACACAACAGCAGATACCAGACATAAGAAACTTCACACTACCATGTATTGCCTGGCTATTGGAAGAAATCACTTCAAAACTCACCACAGAAGGGTTCCAGCCAACCCAAATCCTACCCCCGTGAGAGAATTCATAATTGGCCACCCAATTCCACCCCGACAACATTCTGTCAGATATGGAGTCGAACAGAGCATCTGGAACTTTGGTTTCCAACAAACCGATCAGATTAAGGTCCTTAGAAGACACAAGGTTCCTCACTTCTGCTTGCCTTAGGGGGTCACAAAGACCTCTCACATTCCAAAACCCAAAATACATATGTATATATAAATATATATATATAAATATATATATAAATATATCTATAAAAGCTAAGGAAAACAAAGAAAGGAGGAACGGAGGACCTACCTTTGCCTATTCGGCTTCCGCCGTGTGGCCACCGAAGAAGATGGATCCGCGACCGGAGGAGGAGAGGATCAAGGGCCAAGAGCTTGTCTTGGATGGACTCCACCTTCTTAGAAGTAGTAGGAGCCTTCGGTTATGAGGCGGGTTAAGAGGCCAGAACCTCTTGTACCGAGCTAGGCCTTTCCTCAACAGGGCTAGGAGGAGAAGACTCCGGCTTCGACTCTTTAACACTCCTCATAGCCTTACGAGCTGTGGACGGGGGCATAGTTTTCTCACTAGTGGAGTCCTTGATCTTCAACAAGTTTCCCGCTTCGCTGGATAAGGGCATCCGGGCTAGGGAACCATCCTTCAAGAGCAAGGCCTTCTTTTTTTTCCCCTTCACCTGGCTCCAACCATGCTGCGACACCTCGGGATTCTCCTCCAAAACCGGAGCCGGTTCGGGAGCCTGAATCGGGGCAGGAGGTTCAGGACCAGGATGGCCAGAGGGGGCATGATCGGGTGCAGGAAGAACCGGTAGCTTCCCTTTGTTCGTGCTATGAACGGCAGCATTATCCTCACATCTATGGCCAAAAGTGCCACATGAAGGACATTCAGGTGGCTTCCATTCAAATTCAATTGCAATTGAGCGTTAGACCCCATTCAAAACCACATCAACGGCGGAGCATCTAGGTTGATTGGCATAGATTTCAACACACACCCTTGCAAAGGATAGCATCTTCATTTCCTCCGTGCATTGGTCAACATAGAGGGGTTTCCCAACTGCACTTGCATTACCACCAATAGCCGAAGCGGACCATAAGTCAAGGGGAAGGTTCTTCAACCTAATCCAAACCGGTACGGCGGTTTGCTTGTCTTTCTTCAAATCCATAAGTGGCTGCCATTGCCGCAAAATGAAAGGAACCCTCACCACCATGAGGGGTCCATCTTCGATAATCTTCCGCCGGAAAGCCGGGTCCGGGATATGGAAGAAAAAGAAGCCTTGATTATCCGCCATCACTTGTATAAGCTTGGAGCCCCAAGTTCGCATCAACGTTTGTTCTGTAAGTTTGAAGGGAAGCTTCTTCCCAACATAATAACCAACAAGGCATTCGTGCCACTTAGGATCAAATGCCTCTAATACTTCCTCCCCGAGGTGAACAATTGGCTTGCAATCCACAAAAGTAGGAGGGGAGTATGCAAGATCATATCCCTTCGCCGCAAGCTTGGCCACATTGGTCCAAGTGCGGGAGGGAGAAGGGTTCTGGTCACCTGGATGCCGAGCATGGCCATTTGGCTGTTTGGAGGGGGATCGAGCCCTACTCCGCCCCCTAGAACGACCCAAACGGGAAAGAGCTCTAAGGGGGGCTTGCTGTTTGCCTCTATGATCTGCAGGGCCATCCTTGGAAGGGCCGGATTGGTTTGGAGCTGAAGGAATACGCCGCTCGACGGCGGTTGCAGCAAGGTGGGCCTCGCGGGAAGTGCCAGACATGGTTGAGGACATATCACAAACACTTAGGCTGCAACCCAACCTCTACCACTGAACAGCCATCAAGAAAGAAATGCGTACCAGGATACTTTGACGGCTTGAAAGAGAGGAAGACGTGGAACGCTCCTGCTCCGAGAAGGCCCTACTGTTGATGGACGAAGCCACACCAGCAGGAACGCACAGCGGAGCCAACAAAACAACCCACAGCTCGAGGCCCGAAGGAAGATGGTTCAAAACAGGGGAGCAGCTTCGATCAAGGTAGAAAAGGTCCCGGTATACCAAGAATTCGAAGCTTAGTTCCCCTCAAGATTCCAACACTAACCGCAGAACAACTGCTCAGCAGAAAGCGAGCGGAGTAGATTGCGACTCCTTGAGCAGTGAAGGTCCGAGATGAGGGCTGAGATAGGAGGAGCGGCCTGGTGGAGCAGGGGAGGTAAGGTATACGACCCCTCCCTCCAAAGCTCGGGCCAAAACGATCCGCCGAGACCCCACACCGGACAGAAAGCAGACCAGAAGAGCCACCCGCGTGCGACTCCAAGGAATCGCTAGATCTCGAGCTGTAGGCCAACCCAGACAAATCCGTTCGGTGGAAATGAAGAGGGATGTTAGAGGAACCGACCCTCCAAATTTCAGCCAAAACGGATGGCTAGATCTCCGGGAACAAGCGGCACAACAGACAGATGAACAGCAGCATGGGAACCAGCAGAGAGGACCCGCGTGAACAGTACCCGTGAGAGGACAAAATGGCAAAGCTCCTTAGCACCAGATATTCGTTGGTTACTTCTTTTATCCAAGTTTGAGTATTTGACCAAGAAGAGGACGTCTCTTCCTTGTTCAATGCAAAAGTCGCACAAGAAAGACACAGAAAAGGGCAGCTCTTGTTTAAGCCGTACAGCGGACTCCAAGAAGGATTAACAACGAGCCGAACAGATGACTCTTTCTTGGACGCGCGAAAGAGTTCGTTCTTCGGCCGGGGATAGGAGCAAGACACAGAAAATTAATTTATGTTGGAAATTTTACATTCAATTGAGTTATTTACTTATAAAAATTGTTGGTTCGGACTTAAACTAAGTACAGGGAACACTCAAGCGTATGAATAATAAAGTTTGACTTTTCAATTATTAATAATTTTTTTGCTGATGGCTCTCTCTATGGAATGGGTACCAACTCTTGGACCAAACCATAATCCCCAATGTCATTTATTGTTCCTAGTTTATATCTCTAGTAATTGTGTATTAGCTTAGGTTACAAGTAATAACCAATCTATTTATCTGCTTTTTTATTTTTATTTTTTTGTTTCTAGGATTAGGTGTGGAATAATCTGATTGGTAACATAATTTTATTATTTTTTTATTTTCGAGACAAACTTTTAGCCAGAAATATGTTTGGAACGAAAATAAGAAGTAAAAATTTTCTACTTTTCTATTTCTAAAACAAAAATGAGAAATAGAAACTTTACTCATTGCTCGCCCTTGACACCAATTGCCTGTTGACCCTCGCCGACCACCTGGGAGGGAGATATATAAGAAAGTCTATCAAATAAATTTATGTTAGAAAAGAAATTTACATGTTATAATCAAACACGTATTTTTGCTCAAAAATTCATCTAAAGAACAGAAATAGGAAATTCCATTTCTGGCCAAGAATAGGGTTCAGGAATAGAATGGCATTTGCACCCCTAATTGCAAGATCGTGTCAATTTTCGCATTAATTTTACAACACTAGAGAAAAAAAAAATGTATTTTAAAAGAAAATTTTAATAAACTAAATACATCCAATTCTTACAAAGTGTGAAATGGTAGAAGTTACTTAGATCCATGTGACCTACGCAATTCCACTTTTATCTCTGGAGAAAAGGCCAAAAAAGGTTGGCCCCGGCTATTTGTGTTCATCATCATATGGTGCTTGAAAGCAACGCTGCCAGCTTTTCCCTTTAGCCCTCCCCCTTGTGTTGCGGACGGAAGAGAAGACTCCGCATTCCCTAATCTTTAGATGCTCAATAGACATTAGTTTGTCCACACCTTTTGGATCACGAGTTGAAGTTTTGTTCAATGCACATGGGTCATGGAAGGGTTACCACAACATATATCTTGTTTTCTCTGAGATAAATTAGCAGCTGCTCCGAAAATCTTATACGAACTTGGCCCGAAAATAAGACAACACTATCTCGACTTGCAGTTGTTAAGTTGCCTGTGGTGAGCTCGTGTACCTTGTTTTTCTTCCAAACCCGTCAAAATTAAAAACGGGGCGTGCACCAGAAATCAAATCGTACATTGTAATCGAATCTTTGAGTCAAGAATAACTGCGTGCAAGTGGGGTTAGATCCCAGGAAGTGAACGGAAAAGTTGGTGGCATTGTTGGCCTTTGGATCTGCCCGATGTGGTGGGCGTGTTGGGGCAGAGCTTTTGCGAAAAGCGTAAACAACATGTACTTGATAGTATAATTTTTTTTTTCTTTTCTTTGTTTAATTTTCTTTTTGTTGAGGGGCAAGGCTCGCCAGCTAATTCTCGCTTACCGCAGGCGAGGGTGTCCTGGCCCCTGCTGGCCCGGGGTGAGGTAGCTATTTGCAAATTCTGAGATTGTATTACGTACCCAATGCATAGTTTAAGAGGATAAATTTTGACAGGTTAATGTAGATGACTTTTGGATTATGCACCCTATTGTACAGTTAAGGCTGCATATTGTAAGTCCTGCAACTAGCAAATACTATCAAGTGCCGTGAATATACAACATGTAAAATGAATTGCTTTTTTATTTATTTAGGATGATGCTTACTTTACATGATAATTTTTTCATATGCACTTATTCATCATAAACTAGGTAGTTTTTATGGAAAGGATTCTTATCAGCTTAGTTATGAAGAGAACTTCCCACGTGACTTTAATTAGCCATACCATTTTTTCGGTTAGAAACTAGTCACAATATTTTCAAATAGTCATGATAAATATACGGATTTAGGAGCAATTTCACATTATAATCTAACAATTATGGCTGGCATAACAATTAAACAACTTCGATTTTATTTTTTAAGTTGATTTTTTTTTCAATTATAGGGACGCCCCAAAGGCTTTTTGTCAACAAATATGTGAAAGATAATACATGAAAAGTCAAAGACTTATTTTCAAGTAATGATTAATATTAATTAGATATAAGAGTCTAAATTAGCCCAAATCTAATGTGTCAATAAGAGAACATTATCAAAATTGCTATTTAATATATAATCTCCATGGTGGCAAATCATCGAGATCACCCATCTCCTTGGCTCTCAATGGGTTAATTGAAGGAAAGCTTTTCGTTTGGGCCTCATCAAGAGAGTTGTCAGTTTTAGCTTAATATTTGGCGACTCTTTGCTTGATTGGAAGAGGAAATTGGCGCATTAAATGCCGCCTCATCTCCACCAACTATCCTAATTTAATCTCTCTCTTTCTCACAATAGCCCTAATTAAATATTCAGATGTTTGCCAACGAAAGGACTTGGAGACAAAGATTAATGATAATGACTGGTCAAGTAACGGCGCGTTTGGTAACGTTTCTGTTCCGGGGAATAATTTTTGAACATAAATATTTTTTTTTCTTTTCCTAGAATTTCTTAGCATTTGGTAACTGCAATAAATTTCTATTCCAGAATATAAATGCGTTTAGTAAACTTGTATAATTTTGTTATATTTTTAGTTTTTTAATATTTTTTATTATATTTTTCCATTTTTTTTTTTTTTTTTTTTCCCTTCTTTTCTCTTTGTGGCCGATCGCCGGCCACGGCATCCGCCAACAAGCGGTTAGGTGAGCTCCGCGAGCCAAGCCACGCGAGGCTCGGCCTCGGTGGCGGGCGAGCCTCGCGCCGCCTAGCGAGGCTCGGCCTTGCCGAGCCGGGCGAGGCGACCTCGTGCCGCCCGGGCGAGGTCGAGCCTCGCCGGTGGCCTCGTGAGGCTCGCCGCCACCGAGGCCACCAACAAGGCTCGACCTCACCCACGCAAAGAAGAGGTCGGCCCTCACCCGGCTCGGCTCGGCTCGCTCGATGAGCTCGCAAGTGGCTTGGCGTCTCCAAGGACCGGCGACGCTCCGACAAGGTCGCCGGCCCTTGTCTTGCCGGTCGCCAGTGCCGACCATGGCCAAGGCCAATGACCAGCAAAAGGAAGAAGAAGAAAAGAAAAAGAAAAGAAAGAGAATAAAAAAAGAAGAGAGAAAATTTGTTTATCGAAATTGTTCTCGGAACAAGAAATAACTTTTTTCTACTTTTTCCAAATCTGTTCCCGGGAAAGGAAAAAAATAGATTTTTTGTTCCCAGAACAAAAATTTTACCAAACGCGTTTCTATTCTTTTTTGTTCTCGGAACAAAAGAACAGATATTTTTGTTCTGGGGAACAGAAACAAAAATAAACAAACATGCCCTAAATATACAGTAAAATGCAAAAAAGCATGCATTTCTGGAAGAGGGACTGATCGAATTAAAGGCCATCTTAGCTCTCACAACTATTCTCAATTACTCTCTTTCTCTCCCTCACAACTGACCTAATTAAATCAATCTTTCATATATTTTGATAATTGTCCCTGACCAATGGAAGAAAGGACGTGGAGACTTGTCGAATTAAATGTCATCTCTGCTCCCACAACTACCCTTAGTTACTCTCTCTTTCTCTCCCTCTCCTTCTCCCACAACTACCCTAATGAAAGCATCTTTCGTATATTTAGATGGCTGTCCCTAAGCAATGGAAGAAAGGACATGAAGACTTGTCGAATTAAAGGTCATCTCAGCTCCCACAAGTACCCTCAATTACTCTCCTTTTCTCCCTCTCCTTCTCCCACAGCTACCCTAATTAAAGCAATCTTTCATATATGAGCAATGGAAGAAAGTGTAAGAATTTTCCTAATGTGGGCTACATTAATTGATATTGTAATTTACCGGTTTAACGGGGTTGGTCTAAGGTGAGATAGAAGGTTTCTTAATTAGTCTAATATGGGGCTGGCTAGTATGGGCCGAATTGAGCCTTGCCCGTAATGAGAAGGCCTGGTTGGAAACTCTATAAATAGTGCTCAAGTCACTCCTCTAACCCTAATTCTGACATGTATCCTCACATAAGGAGCGTTAACCTAGCGCTAAAGAGTGAGGGGGCCGTCGTATTGAGCTAGTGATACAGAGGACAATAAAGGAGAAGGATTTGCGTGTGGATCATCGCTCTTCGCTTCCACTTCAAGAGCGATGGATTCCAAAACAGGTGTGTTAATCTTTCTACCTATTCATCTATGCTCTTATTCTAGTTATGGAGATCATGGGATTGCGTGATTTGCATCCAACATGTGGTATCAGAGCAACCATAACCCTAGAACTCGAATGCATAGAATTTTGCCCAAATTTTGAGATTTTCGTGATTTTTTGTTCAATAAATAAATTATAAATTCGAACTGGGCTCATCGAGACGAGCAGATCCATGGGCAGCGCGTCGTTGGGGGAGGCCCCACGTGCCCCCACGCACGGCCACGCGTCGTCAGGGCATTGGAGATGCGCCCCATGCATGGTCACACGCTCTCATGCGCTCCCACGCGTGAGGCACGGCTCGCGCATGTGACGCACGGGCGGGCGACATCGCCGATCGGGCCCGACCCGATACGCAACCGACCCGACCCGTTGACTAACCGACCCGGTCAACCAGTCAAATCAGACGGTTGAGCTAGGAACTGGTTAGACCACTACCGATTGGATTGGGTTTGACTGGCCTTTTACGCCCGCGTGTGAGCTCCATGCGCCATGCATTCAGGCGGCACGTGCAGGTGCGTGGGAGCTCCAATTGGCGCATGGCTGGCGGCGTTGGGTTGGTATGGTCGTCCTCTATCTTGTGGTGTATTTGTTTTCCATGTTTAATGATTTTATGGATGTGAAAATACATACAAAACCCTAAATACGTGTATTTTTAGTGTATTTTTGCGTATTTTTCTCGTATTTTTCTGTGATTTTGGAAATACATGTGTTGGGTTACTGGTATGTTATCACATAAATATTATAAAAGTGTGATTCATTAATAATATATGATAAAGTTTAATTTTTATTAATGAATAAAGCAGTGTAAATAGCATAATATGTGATTTTAATGATTTACTACCCCTATCACTAAAGTTAAAATCACATGTATATGGTGTATGTGAGAAGTAAAGTTTATATCCCTAGTATGAGAGAGTTTCAAGGATTCAATTGAGTAGTGACCACCAAAGTGGCATACTTGATTGTGTTTGAGAAACATCGATCTCGTATAATGATTGGAATGCCTCCTGGTCTAATGCGTAGTCATACTCCCAAAGGAGGGATTGTGTATTAGTTCATGGAGAGATACATGATGGTGTGGTGGAGGAGTGACTGATCTTAGTGGTTCATATGCCCAAAGGTGATGAATTCACAAAGATTAGAATATATTCTCATAACCGCTGTCATGTGGGGAGTGTATAATTGCATGTCATGTATTCTGCCCAAAGATAATTAAATGATTTTGCGTGTGACTCTCTAGATGTGTACCTGTACGTTAAGTTACACAGTGCTTACATGATGCTAATTATATACATTACTTGTTTTTCAGTTACATTCTCTGTAATTAATAACTCCACTATTATCGATGTTTTTACTGGTTCAAATTTTAAGTTGTGAACATATGATTTGCTGCTTGAGAAAATAGCAATAGAATTTTCTTACTATCCATGAAGAGTTCCATTCAAGAACACTTGAAAAGTAGTTTACCAATTGACTGCATTGCTAAAAGATGATGGAAGCCTTAGTGGCTTGAGATTGTATCTTACGTCTCGTATACGGTTGAAAATGTTGTTTCCAAAAGTTTCACACATGTTTAAATAAAGAGTAGAATAGGTGATAATGTTGATATCATGTCTACTCTTAATGGTCATTTAAGGTTTTCTATAGATTATTGTGGAAGTAAAATAACCGAGGTAAAGAATAAAACAGTTAGAATTAGTCTTAAACGTTGTCAGGCCTAACAGTGGTTGTGAGTATTTTGGCAAGTATGGCAATGCTGAATAGCTTAAAGGGTCATTTGTCGAATACTTGGTAAATTCTAGGATGGTAACTTAATTTACTATGCCTGAAAAATCTTGACAAAATGATTTCGCCAAAATGCATAATTGCACCATAATCAACATGGTGATGAGTAGGATGAGTAATACTAATTTATCAGGTCTTCTATGGGTTGATATTTTGAAAACAACATTTTCACATACAAAACGTGTTTCTTACCAAAGTTGTTTCATAAACTTCTTTTGAATTTTGGACTGGACGTAAAATACTTGAATCATATTAAATTTAAAGGTGTCATGTAGAAGTGTGGTTATCTAATCCAATTAAGTGTGTTGGAATTTAGATCCACTCAAAATTATTTTGTATCTTACCTAGATTGTTCAAAGGGGTATTGATTTTATGATCCTAATGAAGGTATAAGAATTATGGAATTACAAACAGTAAAGTTTCTAGAGTTCGACATAGTTGTAGAGGATAGCTGCTCTCAAACTATTAAGGATAATTATATGATAGAGGTTGCTGTGTCTTTATCTTTACCTATACAGATAATTGTGGAATCTGCTATACCATAGACTAAACTTGTTGAGGTTTAATGTATTATTTTTGATATAGTTTATGTTGAATTTTCTCAAACCTCTCAAGTGCATAATGAAGTGGTTGTAACTTTACTCAGGAGATTTGTTAGGGAAAGACGATCGGTTATACTATCAAACTATATAGTCTATCTGTGAGAGCATGACTACAATATCTATTGCGTGATTGATTTAGCGACTTATATAAATGTTGTTTCTTATCCTCAATCAAGTATGTGATTAAATGCCATAAAAAGCGATATGCAATCTATGAAATATCATAGTGTTTGGAAACTTACTGATTTGCCTAAAGATCACAAGTTCATTAGTTGCAAATAGGCGTACAAAAATAAAATGATTTCAAAGAAAGATTGTGGAGTTTAAAGCTAAATTGATAGGTAAAGTTTTCACTCTGAAAGAGGGGTGGATAATTAATAGTGAAGAAATAATTATTTCTTTCTAGTTTTTTAAAGATTCTTTCAGATGAACGTGGAATTAGTAGTTTATTTTTTATATGAAGTTACGCCAAATAGATACTGTCTTTTCAAATGGACACGTTGATTACAAAATCTATATAGTGCAACTGGAGGATTTTGCAGCAGATGATTCAAGTAAACTTGTGTGTAGACTGAAAAGTCTTATTCATTGTCTTAAACAAATTTCCAGACAATATTACTAAAGTTTCATAATATTATCACTTCATTCGAATTTATTGAGAACAAAGTAGGTCGATGTATACACACCAAGGTCAGTGGGAGGAAATTTATTTTTCTCATACGCTATGTACATGATATTTTTCTTACAAGTAGTGACCTTGAGACATATTTTGTCTTTTATACTGAGGTCCGTAAGGATTGTTCTCTCTATATATATCGGTTTTATCTCAGAGGACATTTGTTGATCGTATTTTGGAAATTTTCAATATACATCACTGCAAGCCGATAATTGCTCTTGTCATTAAGTGTGATGGACCGAATCCATTACATTGTCCTTATTTAGATATTGAGAAAATCTAGTTAAATGGTGTACCTTGTGTCAGTGCACTTAAAAGTATAATGTATACTCAAATTTGCACTAGACAAAATACCGTTTTTGTGACGGAACATCTAGGCAGAAATCAGTCAAATCCAAGACACGATCATTGGGTTGTTGCCAAGAAGGTTTTAAAGTACTTAAAGAGGACAATAGATTATATGCTAATTTACAGACATGTTCAATTCTTGCAGCTAGTAGGGTATTTAGATATAAACTTTGCTAGCTGTTATGATAACATGAGATCAATAACAGAATATATATTTATGTTAGCAGGAAGTGCAGTAAATAAAGTTCTATGTCATCTTCTACTATGTAAGCAGAGTTTGTAACATTCTTTTAAATAGTTACTTAGGTTATTAGGCTCCGGAACCTCATTAAGAAGTTGATCATTTTTAATTTTATGGATTGACCCATACGGTTGTATTGAGACAATAAATTTATAATATTTTTATTAACAACAGAGGTCTCAATGGGTCTAAATATATGGCGGTCAAAATTTTGACAAAAAAGAAACGGTATAGAAATGTGACGTTATAATATAGTATATTTCCACAGATGATATGGTTACAGATTCACTAACTAAAGGACTTTATTCTTCTGTTTTTGAATGACATGTCATTGATATGGGCTTAAGAGCATCATGAGATGCCGTTGTTCAGTGGGAGCTATTTTGGCTTTACTCTAATAAAGTTTACATCTGTGTTCGTTACTCTTAGTAACGGTTTGATATGTATCAACTTTTGCATTCAATAAAATATTTTTGAATGTATTGTTATCATGTTGAATACATATTGATAAAAGTCTCAAGGTATTGTATAAACCTTGAGTGAAGGTTAAGGGCATCCGGTTATTGCCTTGTGTATATGTCTTGTTATATATAAAGAAATGTTAACCATAAAGACAAGGTATATATGGGTTCAGTGGAACCATAAATACATTCTCTAGTGGCACAAGTTTTTTGTAACACTTAAGGTAAGAGAATGGTGACTGACAAATGGGATCTCTTTATGAGAGATGTTATCCATTTGCCACACTACCATATTGAATCCATATCAATAAAGTTGAAAGCACTCGTGACCATGGAAGGCTCTGTGTGTTTACATGCGATTACCGCAATGATTCGGTATTTAAGACTTTATGGTATATGATTGACTATTAAGAAATATCTCTGGACCAATGTGCGCACATACAGTACAATTTCAATTAATATAGCCCAAGTGGGAGAATATAAAAGTTTTCCTGATGTGAGCTACATTAATTGATATTGTAATTTACCGGTTTTACGGGATTGGTCTAAAGTGAGATAGAAGGTTTCTTAATTAATCTAATATGGGGTTGGCTAGTGTGGGCCGAGTTGAGCCTGGTCCGTAATGAGAGGACATGGTTGGAAACTCTATAAATAGTGCTTAAGTCTATCCTCTAACCCTAATTCTCACATGTATCATCACATAATGAGCGTTAACCTAACGCTAAAAAGTGAGGGGGCCGTCTCATTGAAGCAGTGATACGGAGGGCAATAGAGGAGAATGACTTGCGTGTGAATCATCACTTTTCGCTTCCACTTCAAGAATGATGGATTCCAAAACAGGTGTGTTAATCTTTCTACCTATTCATCTATGCTCTTGTTCTAGTTATGGAGATCGGATTGCGCGATTTGCATCCAACAGAAAGGACATGGAGACTTGTTGAATTAAAGGTCATCTTTGTTTCCACAACTACCCTCAATTACCCTAATTAAAGCAATCTTTCATATCCTTAGATGGTTGTCCCTAAGCAGTGGAAGAAAGGACACGAAGACTTGGCAAATTAAAGGCCATCTCAGCTCCCACAACTACCCTCAATTACTCTCTTTCTCTCCCTTACAACTACCCTAATTAAAGCAATCTTTAGTATATTTGGATGGTCGTCCCTAAGTAGTGGAAGAGAGGACATGGAGAGTTAGACATCGGTGATGCTAATGGTCATGACGGGAATAGTAAAATGCAAAAAAAAAAAATCATCCATTTCCATTATATATATGGGTTAATACCCTAAAAAACCCCAAACTAGTACACATGTGACAAATTTACCCAAAACTATTTTTTTGACCATGAAAAACCCCAAATTGGTACATCTGTGACAAATTCACCCCAATAGATCATAAAAAACCCTAAACTGGTACATTTATGACAATTTTACCCTAAACTAATTTATTCGACCGCAAAAAACCTCAAATTGGTAAATTTGTGACAAATATACCCTCCGCTAAATTAGATTAATACATTAAAAAAAACACAAAAATTGTAAACTGTGACAAACGACGCGTAAAATCTCAAATCGATATACCAGTCAACTGTCATGTGTCATTTAATTTAATAATTTGACAATAAAATTTAACAAAAACTAATAGAGGGTAAATTTGTCACAAGTGTACCAGTTTGGGGTAAATTTGTCAAAGGTATACCAATTTGGGGTTTTTAGTGGTCAAAAAAATAGTTTGGGGTAAATTTGTCACAAGTGTACCAGTTTAGGGTTTTTCAGGTTATTAACCCTATATATGTATATATATATATATATATATATATATATATATATATATATGGAAACTTATGGAAACTTGTTCTTTTTTTGTCAATTTTAAAACTAGAATGAAAAATTTGATGCCGCATCCGATCATCTAACAAAAATTCTTTAAAGGTACAATATGTTTGTGAATGTTGTCATACCTGTATTACCAAAAATTGGAAGTAATTGCTTTTTCAAATAAAATTGAAAATGATTATTGCTTGGTTCTCTTAATAATTGATTTAATTTTTTTGTCATAATATTTGGTTTAATTTAACTAGTATGAAAACTATATATGTAATAATCTAGCTATAGTCAACATACATTGTGATCAATCTAGCTATAGCTATATCTCACATGAAAAGCTATGCTTACATGCACAATAGAAAAGAGAAAACTTTCTGATTCTAACAGAGTATTGTGATCAATCTAACTAACAAAAAATTTAGTGTATTTTATTCTCAATATTTAAATGCAATGCCCTTAATGACGCTTATAATCAATGAAAGTATCTACCCTATGATTAATATGCTAACTTTTTAAGACATTTTTATTCTTTCTTATTGAGAGTTTTTAGGACTATATCTTGTGATATTATGACTTACATATGTATGATATATTATCGTTATCTAACTATGGATCCCTCTAACCAAAAAAATGATAATAATAAATAATTATCGAATCCTCAAACACTAGTTATGAAATTGTTGACACCTAAATTTTGGCGACCCGTTTAGTCATTTATCGCATTAAAAAATTAGGGATTAATTTTTAACCCCTAAAAAAAATTAATTAATTAATTGCATAACATATAATTTTATATGCATTTATTTTTAATTTGCATTTACATTGGACCAGTGACGGATGGTTTCAACTTGGTAGTTCTGAGCTTTAAATTGACAGGCTGGACTAAGCCTACGAAGCGAGCAAATTGACCCAAGCCCCTTTTTTTTAATCGGAAATTATCTTGTGAAAAATAGGAATTTGAAATTTTCTGGGATATGATGGAAATTGTTTAAAATATCTTCAGATAGGGCAGGTGTGGAAAATATTGCGAGCTCAACTCTGCAGATTTGAAATTTCAGAAAGATCCTTTTGCAATCCAGAATCGTATTAAAAACAAATATTGCGTTCAAAAAAGAAATCTTTTATGAATATTGATTTGGAAAAATTAAAACCCTAGTCCGTAGCCTATAAAAGGGTTAAACGTGTAGGGTTTAGGGGGTCACACATTGAAAATACGGCCACACAATGGGGCCTCTTCATTCGTTCCTTTGAAAAATCAACACAAAAAAAGAGAGAGCTTTAGAGAGAAAAAGCCAAAAGAAGAAATCGTGGTGGCTGGCGAATTGATAATATTAGAGAGAACACACGAGAGAAGAGAGAGATCTTAGAGAGGGAGAGCCTCGGTCAAGTCCTCTACACCGGTGCCGGTCAATACTAGCAATTCGCTGATCCTGTCGCTTGCACTACCGGAGAGAGCAGCCCCCACATCGACACATCCATGGCCACAATGCTGAGAGAGTGCTCATAGGGCGCGAGAGTGAAAAAAGGTGAAAAAGGGTCTTTCTCTCGGGTCCACCGGTCAATAGGTCAACAGAGGGAGGGGATTTGTTTCTTTCTCCTCTGACAACGTGCTGAGAAAAGAAAAAATAGAGGAGGTCGTCCTCTTCATCCATCCCGATCGAGTACCCCTCGATGCCACTGCAGCTCCTTCACCGTCAACGTTGCTGCAGCTTCACCGCTGGCTTCGTAGCTGCTGTTCCGACTATTTGAGCCCCAACGCGCCGCCCCTGCTGATTCATGCCATCGCTGCACCGTCGTTTGCTGCACCGCGCCTCGACTCTTTGGTGACAACCCGCTACTAGCGTTCACCATCGAGGAACTGTTGCCCCTGTCCCACAACAGCACTATCGCTTGCCTGCGCTGCCCTGACATCAAGTTCAACCCCCACGAGCCTCTTCAGAGCCCTGACGATCTTGTTGCCACGGCAATGTTTCTCCAAGTTCGAGTTGCCACCCCCGACGATGATCGGTTGCTTCACCAAACTCCACAAGTTGCCTTTTCGTTGCATATACCGCGAGTTACTGGACGACGAAGGGGCCACCTAGACCAGTCTTTTGCCACTCTATTGCTGACCGATCTTTGTTGACAATAGGCCACCCAAGATTCCTAAGTCGTTGTTCTGGCCATCGTTGGGTTCACATCTTATTTGCCAAGCCTCTTCATAGTTCAAGGATTCTTTGTTTTGTTTAGTGATTCCAGGTGGCTACTCCTGCTGGTTTCTGGACACGTTACTCTGTCCTCTGCTGCTGCATTCATCTCGTCCAACATTCTTGGAGTTCGTGGGCTTTCTAGTGAATCGCTCCAGTAGACTTAAATCCCAACGAAGCAATGCCACCGCAAGCACTAAACTGCAAACATCATCGAGTTGTCTCGATAATCCTTGCCGAGTTACCATCGTCGAGCATAACGAGCTATTGTCGAAAGACATTGCCTTATTCCTTCCTCGACTGAGAACTAGTGCAAGCTGAGCCATCACGAAGAGGCATCGCTGGTACTGTTCGCGGTCTTGTCGAGTCTGTCCAATTTTGACAAGCAAGTGTTTGAACAAGGTAATAATTTTATCTTAGTGAGGATTTATATATTTCATCACCTTGCTTGAATTTTTGCATTCTTGATTGAACTCTCAAATGATGTTATCATAATCGTGAATAACCATCACAATGTGCATACGATTGATAGTCCGATTTCACGCCTGAAATATGACTCGCAATCGCACGGAAAAATCGCCAATCCAATCTCATGCTCAAGATACGATTTGCGATTTTGTTAAAAATTGGCCAATCTGATCTCATGCGCGAGATATGATTCGTCAATTTTTGGATATCAATCTTATCTTGCCTGATTTGCTGTCATGTCGTTTGAATCGATTTTGTTTTCGTAAAAGAAAAACCCAAAAAAAATATTTGAGTTAGAATCAGGTTCATCTTAGAATATTTCTTGTTTTAGGGTTATTTTGGATAGGAATTTTATTTCAAATTTAAAAAAAACCAAAAAAAAAAACTTAGGATGTTAGTTTTTTTTTTTTTTTGAATTGCACGTTTAATTATTTGACAATTTTAATTTCGAATTTTATAAAAAAAAAAGCACAAAAATCATCATACATATGTCATGTAGAATTAGGGCATTCTTTATACGTCATTGCATATTAGGATAAAATTGCATGTTTAATTTCAAGTTTAAATTTATTTTATTCTCTAGAATAGATTGCATGCTTTTCAAGAAAAGTAGAAATATCATGTGCACGTCATATAGAATTAGATTCATGAAATGCATGGCATTTAGCTATTGTTGCTAGGTCCATTTAATTAGAAATTACCTGTCATTAGAATTAGGTCATTTGGTTATATTGCATTGCATATATATTAGATTTTATTAAACAAGAGAAAATTCTTTTAAAAAATGATTGAGTGATTGAGTGTTAATTAGAAATCAATCTAAGATTGTTGATATGAATTCTGATCTAACATTGCAGATGCTTTCATTGCTATGAGGTAAGTCTTGCAATTTATTCATTGTTTTATCTGAGTGTTAAATTGATGGTTTGCACACTCGCATGAACACTTCACATGTTAGAGAGGTAAATTAAAATCAATTCAAGCTGCTTGTCAAATATTTTTTTTTTCAAAATAAAAGGAGGTGCCGAAAGGGCGTTAGAGAAATCTAACGTAATCAAGTCCCCGAACTCACAATCTCTGATTCGTAGGAGTAAGGTAAATCTCCCGTTACTTTACTTGGGTTTCTAATCAACCCACCAAAAATAGATTAGTGGCGACTTCTAATTAAAAATCATTTGCATGTTAAAAACTTGCACCTAAGTCGTGAATTGATATGGGCTTGGGAGAGCCCGAGTTTAGTTTATACTTAGTAATCCATTAGCCAAATCCTAGGTGGTTCACTCGAAATTTTGGTAGTGACAGAAATCATGTCTCAAGTTTGTGTCATGTGTACGAAGTCCAAATCTGTTGGAAGATTTTAATTTGTTCAAAATCTGATGTGGCCTTTTACCAAGGTTCAGCACAAGATATTCATTGGTTTCTTCTTTTATCTAAGTTTGAGTATCTGACCAAGAAGTGGACGTCTCTTCCTTGTTCAATATAAAAATCGCACAAGAAAGATAGAAAAGGGCAGCTCTTGTTTAAACCGTGCAAGCGGCCTCCAAGAAGGATTAACAACAAGCAGAACAGACGACTCTTGGACGCACGAAAGAGTTTGTTCTTCGGCCAGGGATAGGAGCAAGATACATGGAAATTAATTTATGTTGTGAATTTTACTTCCAATTGAGTTATTTATTTATAAAACTTGTGGGTTTGGACTTAATTTAAGTACGGGAAACACTCAAGCATATAAGCGATTGTACCCCGACTCTTCGATTATTAGTGGATTATTTGTTGCCAACTCTCTCCGTGAAACGGTACCAACTCTCGGACCAAATCATGATCTACATTGTCATTTATCGTTCCTAGTTTATATCTCTAGTAATTTTGCATGAACTCAAGATGCGAGTGAGAATCATTCTGTTTATATATTTTTTCAATTTTTTGGTTCCGGGAATAAGTTTAGAACAGAAATATGTTCGGTAACACAATTCCTTATATATATTTTTGAGACAATTTTTTAGCCCAAAAATAGGTCTATAATAGAAATGAGAAGTAGAAATTTCCTACTTTCCTATTTTTAGAAATAAATGAGATATAAAAACTCTTCTCATTACATGCTCTCGACGTCAGCCTCCTGCTAGCCCCCACCGATCACATGGAAGGGAGATATTTAAGAAGGTCTAACAAACGAATTTATGTTTCAGAAATAACAATTTTGTGTCATTATCAAACACGTATTTTTATTTAAGAACTCATCTAGGAAATAAAATGGTTATCATTAATGCCTTTAATTGCAAGATACTGTCAATTTTCGCGTTAATTTTACGACACTAGAAAAGAAGAATTGTATTTTAAAAGAAAATTTTGATCAACTAAGTACACCCAAGTGTGAAACGGTATGAGTAAGTTACTTAGATTCGTGTGACCTAAGCAATTCCACTTTCATCTCAAGAGAAAAGGCCAAAAAGATGGCCTCGGCTGGGTGTATTCATCGTCATATGGTGCCTGTAAGCAATCTCCACCAGCTTTTCCCTTTACCCCTCCACCTTACGTTGCAGACGGAGGAGACTACTCTGCATTTCCTAATCTTTAGACGCTCAGTAGACATTATCTACATCTTTTGGACTACGAGTTAAAGTTTTGTTTAATGCACATGGGTCATAGAAGGATTACCACAACATATATCTTGTTTTCTCTGCGATAAACTAGCAGCTGCTCCGAAAATCTTACACGAACTTGGCCCACAAATAAGACGACACCATCTCGACTTGCAGTTGTTAAGTTGCTTGTGGTGAGCTCATGTACCTCGTTTTGGCTTTGAAACCTGCGAGAATTCAAGAGCGGTCACAAGAAATCAAATCATACATTGTAATAGAATCCTCAAGTTAAGAATAAGGAAAAATGGCACAAATAGTATCTTAACTTTGCTCGGATCTACAATGTGGCCTCGGAACTTTTAGTTTGTTCAATGTGATTCTTGAACTTTAATCCAATGTGTAATTTGGTTTCTAAACTTTTGATTTATTCAATATAATCCCTAAACTTTCGGTACATATTCAATTTAATTTGTGAATTATATGAAAATATTCAATGTAGTCATCAGGATCAAGGATTACAATTGAACATCTTCGTATAATTCAGGGACTATGTTAGACATGTAACAAAAGTCTAATGACCAAATTGAACAAATTAAAAGTTCATGAATCACATTAAACATTATGCTAAAATTTAGGGGTCACATTGAACAAATTAAAAATAAATGAATCACGTTGAATATTGAGTCAAAATTAAAGGACCATTTGTGTCATTATCCCTAAGAATTATTGAGTGCAAGTGGGGTTAAATCACATAGAGTGAATGAAAAACTTAGTGGCATTATGCGGCCTTTGGATTTGCAAATGTGGTGGGCTCGTGGGGGCCGAGCTTTTGCGAACAGCATAAACATCATGGGACTTATCATGAGACACCTGGAAGATCGATGAGGAGTGACAGAAGTGCCTCAACAACCAACGGCAACGACCCAATTAATGCTCACTCACCAGCTCAATCGAGTCAATGTGGCGACTCTCGGATTCAACAAAGCTTTCCAAGCTAGAGAGAGAGGGAGAGAGCTTTTAGTAGATTCTCTCAAAGTATGTCCAAACTTTAATCCTTATTCAAATCTTTTCTCCCTCTTTTTTGGAGAACACAACCAACTCCACACAGGACCTGACTCATGCTTGCTCACCAGCTCAATTGAGTCAATGTCATTATTCTCAGATTCAACGAAGCTTTCTTTATTCATCGTCACTTTATTCTTAGGCTAGGGGGAATTTAGTGCTCTCCAGGCTAGAGAGAGAGAGAAGCATACAACTTTAAGTAGATTCTGTCAATGCTTGATGTTGATGTTCAAACTTTATTCATTTTTATCGATAATAATTCAAATCTTTTCCTATTGATTCTTATATAACACAACCAGTACCACTATGATAAATGAGGTTAATGTTTTTTAAGGTTTCCCAAATTTGCTTGATTTATGTCTCTCATTTGTAATTTTATGTTCAAGACTACTTAATTCGCAAGCTAACGCATTGTTTGTCAAAAAAAGTGAAGTTGGCATGATTGGACCTAAACGAAATCGTCTAACACATTGCTTGGCCCGAAATTAATAAATTGGTGCGAAATCCTGACCATCAAATTGAGAAACTAGGGCAAAATTCAGTTTGACTGAATTCAGCTTGGCCAGAAATCGTGATATATTTTTCATACTCTAACTATCTAAAGAATATCGTGTGACATTAAATTAATAAAAAAATTCACCATTACCAAAGGAAAATCATACCAGCCCCCTTTTCCTTCTTCCTCGTATATGTCCTCTTTAACTGGCCACGGTTTCTTCGCCACATCAAAGTGATGGAAGTAAGGGGCTGGTGGCACCTTTCCTCCTAGCGGACTTTGCCACGGTTTCTTCACCACATTCACAATTCATATGTTACTTTCACGCTTTTCGTGATCAAATCCTTATACTTTTAATTTGTCTAATCAAGTCTTTTTAGTTTCACAAAATTTCTAATCAAGTTTTTTAGATAGCAAATCCTGTCAAATCTAGCTGACGTGGCTATCAGACAATATTGTAGTGTGGCATGGACAAAATTTAACCAATGTGGATGTCCACGCAATTATCCACATAAGTTAAATTATATCTACATTGTAGTCCAAGTTTGTTTACATTGCCTAAAGTTTTCCACGCACGTATGCACACTATCATTATCTGATGGCTATGTTAGTTGAATTTGGTCGGATTCAATGTCAAGAGGACTTAATTAGAAAACTTGTGATAGTACAACTTAATTAAACAAATTTGACAGAAAGGGAAAAGAGATTTGTGAAAAGTTTTTCTTGTATTATGTATTGTATGCAAGTACATTAAGCCACTTATAATGTAAGAATGAAAGAATAAAATAGGAAGATAATATACATGAATCACTATTTCCTATTTACTACACTAATCAATGATCTACTGCATAATTAGAATAAGCTCCAAGCATTCTTATTTCCAACACTCCCCCTCAAGCTGGTGGCCTATATATGTCGAGGACACCTAGCTTGCTCAATAGGAACTTGTGTTGTCTTTGGCATAACGGCTTAGTGAAGATATCTGCATGTTGTTCCACTGTTCCGATTTCCTTTGTTACGAGAACTCCCTCCTTGATCTTGTCCCGAGTGAAGTGACAATCAACTTCTATGTGTTTCGTTCTCTTCATGAAAAACTGGATTTACTGCTAATTTAAGTGCAGCATCATTATCATAGAACAATTCACTTGGTCCACTGACCTATATTCTTAAGTCTGAGAGTAGTTCTCGTATCTAGACTATTTCGTAGGTAGCTTTCGCCATGGCTCGATATTCTAACTCAACTGATGACAATGATATGGTAGACTGCTTTTTTGTCTTCCACAAAATCAAGGACTTTCCCAACTTTATACAAAAACCAGTGATAGACCTCCTATTCATTGGGCAAGTAGCATAATCCGTACCACAAAAGGCTATCATCTTCATATTACACTCACAGGATAGAGATATACTGAGTCCCGGACACCCCTTCAAGTATTTTACAACCTTCAAGGCTGCATTCATATGTGACTGCTTTGGCACATGCATGAACTGGCTGAGTATTTTCACTACATAACATATATCAGGTCTTATCATGGTAAGATATATCAATTTTCCAACAAGTCGCTGATATCCTGACGGATCCCTAAGTAATGAATCCTCGCTAGATGAAAAGGAGTTGAGATCATACTAATGTGTTGTCAACTTGACATTCTGTTCAATGGAAATTACAGCTGGCTTGCAACCTAATAACCCTGCTTCATAAACGATTTCCAAGATAAATTTTCTATGACTGAGGGAGATTCCTTTATTAAATCTGGCAATCTCGATGGCAAGAAAGTATTTGGGAAGTCCCAAATCCTTGACGTGGAAAGTGGAGTGCAAATATTCCTTGAATTTTGCAACATGAGAATCATTATTTCCCATAACCAGTATATCATCAACATATATCAGCAAATAAATCGATGAATTTCCATTAGTCCGTGTAAATAGAGCATAATCATGCTTAGAATGCTGAAAACCTGCATGGGTTAATGCAGCAGTAAACTTGGCATACCATTGTCTAGATGTCTGTTTCAATCCATACAAGGATTTGCGAAGACGACATACTCGATACTCTTCTTGTCTGCGTAATCCTTGGGGAAGATCCATATAAATCATCTATATCACCATGAAGAAAGGCATTGTGGACATCCATTTGATGTAAGGACCAATTGCTTATTGTTGCAACAGATAAGAAGGACCGTACAGTAACTTCCTTTACTATTGGAGAAAAGGTCTCGTGATAATCAAAACATTCTTTTTTAGGTGAAGCCTTTGGCTACCAATCGAGCCTTGTAGCTTTCAATAGAACCATCTAATTTGAACTTGATTTTGTAAACCCATTTACATTCGATCGGTTTTCGATGCGGTGGTAAGGGAACAACATCCCATGTATGATTTTCCATGAGTGCATTAAGTTCTGACTCCATTGCGTGTTACCACCTAGGATCTTTTGCTGCTTCAGCGAATGAAGATGGCTCATGTTCTTCTGATATTCGACTGATACAACACATATGTTCCGGCAATAATCAACTAAAGAAAACATATGAGGAAATAGGATATTGTGTACCTGAAGAACTCGCAGCAAAACATATATAGTCTTCAGTCCACGTAGGTGGGCGAGTATGTCTTCAAGAACGTCGGGGTCGTTCAATTGTATGCTCGGGAACTACTGATAATTTGGGATCAACTCTTGATGTATCCATCGTTGAAGAAGATGGAGAAATTTCCTCAAATAAAGTTGGTGATTCCGCCTCTGGACTTGGAGATTCCATTGGTGCTGATGTCATAGAGTATTTGTAACAACCCGGGCCCCACTGTATAATATTGTCTGCTTTGGACACTGAGTCCTCATGGCTTTAAAACGAGTTATACAGATTAAAAGGACCCAAATCTTTATAAACTAGCCCAGGACTCCCCCCCTAAGCGATGTGGGACGGGAGACATGCCCTTAGCCTCACCCGTGTACTGCCAAGGCGATCTCAGTCCATCCCTCACGTCTTGCCCAGTGCAGGTCGTCACATTCTCCCCCCCTTAAGGCACAGCGTCCTCGCTGTGGCCCCCACACGCGGTCGGGAGTCGGCTCCGATACCATTTGTAATGACTCGGGCCCCACTGTATAATATTGTCCGCTTTGGACACTGAGTCCTGACGGCTTTAAAACGAGGGACCCAAATCTTTATAAACTAGCCTAGGACTCCCCCCTAAGCGATGTGGGACGGGAGACATGTCCTTAGCCTCACCCGCGTACTGCCAAGGCGATCTCAGTCCATCCCTCCGTACTGCCCCGGGTCTGGGTCGTCACAGTATTCCAACGCCACAAGAAATCCAGGTGCCAATGATAAATCTTCATTAGAGAGAAAAAACCAGTTGCTCTCTGATAAAGTGTCTTGCGATGAAGGTAGCTTTTCCTTGAAAGGAAACACATCTTCATGAAAAATAACATCTCTGCTTGTAAAGAAATTCCCTGTAGAAATCTCCATAACCCGTATCCCTTCTGAAGAGGAGGATATCCCATAAAGACACATCGGGTTGCACGAGGACCCATTTTGTCCTGAGGACCCACATTTGTTGCATAACATAAACAACAAAATACTCTAAGATGACTATTATCTAGCTGTTTCTTGTAAAGCATCTCAAATGGAGTTTTATCATTAAGAATCCGAGTCAGCATGTGATTAATCACATAGGCTGCTGTGACCACACAGTCTCCCCAAAAATCTTCAGGGATGGAAGCTTGGTATTATAGATATCTATGCTTTCGTTCAACAATTCCATTTTGTTGTGGAGTATAAGTGCAAGAACTTTCATGGAGTATCCCATGAGTAGACAATAATGTTATGCAATCAGAAGAAAAAAATTCACGCCCATTATCTGTACGAATTCGATGTACAGATTTTCCAAATTGATTCCTAATTAAGGAAAGGAAATTTGATAAATGAGTAAATGTTTGACTCTTTGACTGCATAAGATATAACCAAGTGGCATGAGTATAGTCATCAACGATTGTAAGAAAGAAGTGAGATCTATCATGATGAGGAGTATGATAGGGACCCCATATGTCCATATGAAGCAATGAAAATGGATTTTTTGCTCAAGAGGTACTAATTGGAAAAGGTGCTCGAGATTGTTTAGCTAAAGGACATATTGGACATTTTGGGTGAGGAAACCTTGCACTATGACCCAATCGTTGATGTAAAAGGAGATTCTTATTATGACTGATTGCATTACAATAAATGCTCTTATTTAATAATTCTAAATCTCCTGGGGAATTGACCCAAAAATAAAGTCCTCGTGCTACATTACCCAAGCCCATCACTTTGCCAGTCGAATGGTCCTGAAAGACACAATTTTCGGAATTGAATATGGCTTTACAGGAATTGTCCATACATACCTTGGAGACAAAGAGAAGATTAAACTCAAAATCCGGAATGTATAAGAGATTTTTAAGGACAAAGTTCTGACCAAGATGTACAATACCGATTTTGGTAACATATGTAATGTTCCCATTTGGAAGACGCATCGTAACAGGAGATCGTGTGTTCTTATGGACATGGGAAAATAGATATTCATTGCCAACTATGTGGTTACTAGCGCCTGAATTGATAATCCATGCATCAACAGATAATGAATTCTTTTCATAGAGAAAAGTACCCAAGAATCCTGCACTAGTGCCACTACTCTTGAGCTGGCTCAAAGCTTGCACGATGTTCTCATATTGTTCTTGGGTGATAGTCTGATGAGGTGTCCACCATTCTTCTATGTAGAAACCTAACAAACTGAAGACTCCCTCTCTTTTTTATCATTAGGTCTCCCGTGTAATTTCCAACATGTATTAACAGTGTGGTGTGAACATTTGCAATATTTACAATATTTATTTTTAATTTTGGAATTTTGTCCACGGACCTTCGTTGCTGATGTGGCATTTTGTGCACCATAAGATCCCCTATAGGTTGGTGCTGATGTGGCAAAATAACATCCGTCCGATTCAGCTGAGAAGAAGCTCAAACTAGAACCGTCTGATCACGCGTGTCGATCCCAGCCATCCAGCACAGAAAAATGATCCAAGCCGTTGGATCCAACGCGCTTTCCTTGACCGTCAGATCCAGCGATTTTATCTAGGCCGTCCAATCCAGATCTGCAATCCCAGCCGTTCGTTCGTGAAGACCTAGGGTTGTCTTCCTCCTTCTTCGTTGCCATAGTCGCGAAACCTCTCAGCTTGGTCTGTCCACCTGCAGCTCCGAGCCCTCCACCGGCGCCAGTCATCATCTCCGTTGAAATAGAACTAGGTGGGAACGCCGTGAAGCTTCTTCCTTCACCAACCCGAGCCTACTCAGCCGCGGCAACCCACTAATTTTCTTCCTGTACAGCTAATTGGAAGATTCACCCGAGCGACGGTTGGGGTTCCATCGCAAGGATTTGTGATCGGAACATCGCGTATGATTCATTAAGGGTAAGTAAAAATTTGGTCGTCTTTTCTTTCTCCTTAATCGCACGGTACTGTCCGAGAGTGACCTCCGGCCCCTCTAATTTTTCTTCTACTGCTTCGATTTCGTTCCACAAGGCCGATAGCCGGTTGAAACACGCGGTGATTAAAAGGTTGCCCTGTTTTAGTTCGGACAAGGCCTGGGTCAACGTCAATAATCTTGCCCGATCTGATTTCCCGTACATTTCTCGTACGTTTTCCTAGAACGTCTTCGAATCTTCTATCGGAGGGAGGCCAGCCGCGACTTCGGGTGCCAAGCAGTTCCCGATCCAGGTGCGTACCAGTTGGTTGCATCGTCGCTAGTGCCTTTGCAATTGCTCATCCGTCAGGTAGGGCACAACTCTGTCGATAAACCCTTCCTTGTCCTTAGTGACAAGTGCCCGCCGGAGGTCCTGTGCCCAAGAATGGTAGTTTGCCGGTCCTGTAAGTTGTTGGCTGATTAGGCGTAACTTTGGTCCATCTGCTGGTGATGTGTAGAGCGGATCTCCAAGCCTTGGGCGGCCGCGACCATTGAACAGAAACAGCTAAGGCATGAGTGCGTGTTGAACCGCGTAGGGCTACGTTCCCTGACCCGGTATTGATCCGAGTTTGTGACCCGCAGTTGTCTGGCCCGACTCACCAGTCGAGTCGGTCCAATACGGAGGTGGTATCGCTCCTCTTCTGTTGGTCTGAAAGCTTTCAACATTTTCCTCTCCGGATGGGTATTGGACCCACGTCTGTCCCGGCCCAGCGGCCCACTGGTACTGTGCGGGATACCACTGGACTAAGGGCCAATGAGTTGGCCCAGGGATTTGCACTGGAGCAGGAGCAGAAACGGCGTTGGTGGTATCAACTTGCCCTTCTTGATCAGTCGATTCGACTTGATTAGATGGTGTGGGCGTTTGATTCTGGAGTGGAGAATCCTCTACTGAGGAACTTGCAATATTCTTATCCTTTGCCATGGTATAAAAACGAATTCCTAATCACTTTGCTGATTTGTTTAGTAGGAAGAGATTTACAACAACAGATGAGAAAAGAAAAAGGATGGCAATTCTGGGGTTGCGAAAGCTAGGCCAGGAAGAGAAGGCTCTGATATCATGACAGAAAGGAAAAAGAGATTTGGGAAAAGTTTTTCTTGTATTTTGTATTGTATGCAAGTACATTAAGCCACTTATAATGTAAGAATGAAAGAATAAAATAGGAAAGATAATATACATGAATCACTATTTCCTATTTACTACACTAATCAATGATCTACTGAAATCAATCATAATCAGAATCAGCTCCAAGATCTTCATTCTAATTCCCAACAAAATTAAAAGTAAATGAATTTGATTAGAGAAAGCGTGAAAGTATAAGGATGATAAGTAGAATTATTCATTCACGTAACTCGTGCATCTTAACATAATAACACACAACCTCACCATGATCGTCAAACTTCAATATTTTTGGGTCCAGATTCTCAACAAGTCTTGGAAAAAGGAATAAACCACCTCTGAGAGTAAACATCTCTTACTAAGTCTTAGCCCAATGGAATCTTAGTCCGGAAAGGTAATAATAAATGGGCGGTGCCATTTCCACTCCCTGTATAACTAAATTCACCCTCTTTTTCACTAAAAAGACAACATTATCATCACTTTCAATTGCAATCTAAAATGGTGGCTACAAATTAATTTATTTTCCTTCTTTTTTTAGCTTTTCTATTTATGTCTAGGACTTAATTGTCATAATTAAGAATGTTACGTGATTATTTTATTTATGTTTTTTCGTCAAATTTGAACTTATTGCTATTTAGAAAATAAAAAATTCTCTCTTTTGCATCATTGCTGTTATAACAACTTATCCATCTTTCATCCCTCCTATCTCAAAAGCTTACTTTCTTTGTGAATTCTTTATTTTTTAATTTCGTTAGCATAAAATATATATTAAGTCTCTAGATTTTCTATACCAAAAATTTATCTTTTTTTTTTTTTCATTATTATTGGCGAGATGCTTTGACACGGAATAGTAAGGCGTTATAAGAGTGTTTACAAAAATACTAAAACATTGACATGAAAAAGTTACTCATAATGAAACATCTTGATATTATTCGTAAACACTTCACAAATGATATTAATTTTTACACGGAATGGTAAGATGCTATAAGAGTGTTTACAAAAATACTAAAACATTGACATGAAAAAGTTACTCATAATGAAGCATCTTGTTATTATTCGTAAACACTTCACAAATGATATTAATTTTTGTCAATCCAAAATAATAAAATTTCAATGATATTTTACAAAAAATTCTAATTTTATGCAAAACTTTGATATAATTAGATTCCATCTGTTGAAGTTTCATGAAAGGGAACATAACTATGATTTCTCTTGGAAAAGCTTTGAAGAGGTTTTTTTTTTTTGTGTGGTTTCATCTAATCATCACATAACATGTGTGTATATATATATATATAAGACAACTGATGAAAACAATTTGATGGCGACAACAAAAATGTAAAAGTCTATAAATACGTGATTTTGTTAAACAGTTATCCATGGAATTTTTTTTTTCTAGATTTAACTGGACAGCTAGTCCATAAATTTGCTCGACAATGTAGAAAATAACTAGGTTTCTTCACAATTTCTCTTATTGTCAAAACTAATTTTTATGGAAGTAAAGTCTAAAAATAAAAAGAACATAATGCCTTCAATATATATGGGATATCCACAATAAACAAGAAAAAAAAAAGTGTGACGTTCTTAGTTATGGCAGTTAAATCTTATACAAGAATAGAAAAACTAACAAAAGACGGAAAGTAAATAAATTGAAAGCTACCACCATTAATTACGATTGAATAATTAAGGGCAACGTTGTTTCTTTGATGAAAATAGTGTGGATTTAGTCATACAAGGGGTGGAAATAGCACCACCATCAATTTGTAAGACTTATTTTTTTGGGCGGCAATATGCAAGACTTCAATGGATATCTACCTTTTATTTTATCCAGCTATTCATTTTTTAACGACAAAAGCCAGACCTCCACACGAAATTATCGTTGTTATCACCAAAAAACAAATAAATGAAAACCTATAGTGACTTAATGATACTGTCCTGTAGCTGACGTGGGTGGTCTGTTTATCTTGTGCGTGAAAAGTGACCCACTATGCCACGCTCAAAAAATGAAAAGGAAGATCACTGGATAGTGAGAAACCATCAAAAGATTTACACCATCACTTATCATGTCTAAATCAAAACTGAAATATTGAATGAGATTCTTACGGTAGACTATCTTTTCTCGGAAATCACATTTTGTGCAACCAAATTGCAGGAAACGAAACCAATGAACATATGAATAGACTGACGTCATCATACAAATTAGTACCCATGCCCTGCATTGTACGTTTCTGAGGGTAAATGAGTCAACAAAAAATTCAGGTCAATAAACCAGTCTAATCATATAAATCACACTGCCAACTATGATAGTTTTGCTTTTGTGGGCAAAGTGCAAATTACAATATTTGGTGGCCGTATAATACCATAGGAGAACTTCATTCCCTCAATGAATGAAATTCCACTAGCACTTGCTTTTATGGAATTTATAACTAATCTAACTCAAATTCTAATCTTCCCTTAAACAAATGACCTTATCCCAAACAAAGTTTGACGCTGCTAGCGTTCATTCTATCTATCTATCTATATATATATGTAAAATCCTTATCCTAATTCCTACAATAAAATACAAGCAATCTGTAACATCCTGATTTTCGACCCTTTTTCGATTAAATGAGATGGGCTTCTCATCGACACGCCTATAGTCTTTTTTTCTAAGCTGATTACTCACGAGATAACTAATCTATCTGGTGAAGCAATTAAGGAATATAAACGCGACAGATTTGAGAATTTGATCAGAAATTGACTACTCGACCGTGCTAATCTACAAGGGTCAATACAGCACCATTAAAATCGATCAGAGATCGGAGATAGGTCGATTCAACAGAGGCATGTGATTAAAGAGTTGGTGATTCCACTTAATTGCAAAATTCGCGTTGAACGGCACTAAACTGATTTTTCTGTCGATTCGGTACCCTGTGCCCGTAGTTGAAACCTTGAGATTTTCACGACAGCCGAGAGTCGCCTATGAGTTGAAGATGCACAATGTGGATCGAAAATAATCTTCCACTGGTCAAACGCGCTAAAAATTCCTAAAAGCTACCTGGTAGGTTAGGTCACGCTAAAATCGCGTCCAGTTGAAATTAACCATGAAATTGAACTTGGTTTCAAGAATCGAAAGTTCTAGCGTCATGATTTATTTTAGGGACGTCGACTCATCCTTTGAAGAATTTTCGGCAAACTCAGGATTTTTGGCGAAAAATCAAAATTTGGCGAAATTGGACCGGGAAATTCGGAGGGGCCTCTTTAATTGGATTTTTGACCTTCAAGTTGCATTGTTTGGTGATGGAAATGATGGAAATGCATTTAGGTTTCCTTCTTAACAAATTTGGCCATTGAATTGAGGTCAATTGGTGTGAAATTGAATTGAATTGAAGATGGAATGCATGAAATTCGTACGGCCATGGGGGCTGCAACATTTGAGCATCATTTATGGCTTGTTTGGGAAGTTTTGGGAGGGAAATGACTGTTGGTGATAGAGCTAAAGACTTTGGAGGCTTGTACTCAAGTGTTCAAGATATTTTGGCTTGACTTTAGAGGCTCTTGTCCCACTTCAACCAACAGCAGCTCTATCTTCTTCTTCCTCCTTGCTTCAGCCTCCATTTCCTTGCTGCAACCTGCTCTGAACCAGCCAAGCACCTGCCGAAGCCACCAGGCCTCATGCTAGTTCGCCCGAGCAACTCACACACCCGCCCGTCACCCGCAAGCCCGTCCCCGTCTAAGCCGAGTTGCCGTGAGTCTAGTCCGCCAGCCATGCGTCCGCTATCCCTGAGTCATCCCTTCTCGTGTCTGTTAGGCCCGACGTCACTAGCTTGCCGTCGCTGGTCCTCGAGTCGCAATTGCAGTTGTCCGTCGCTCCAGCCCGTCCCCTGCTCGCCTGGCCGCCTACCTCTCGCCTCCATTAGCCCGAGCCAGCTCGCTCCAGCCCGCGAGCAGAAGCGAAGCCCATAAGCAAACTGCGAGGTTTGCTGGCCTTTTTCGGGCCCTTCCAGACCTCCCTTAGTGTCGCCGTAGGCCTGAGTCTTGCTTGCCTTCACGTTGTCATCACCGTGAACCGGTTTATTCATTAATCCCATGAGTTTATGTCCCAAACTCTAATTAGGATGTTAATTATGCTTATATGTGGATTAGTGGGTTAATTAGTGGCTTAGTTAAGCTAATTAGGATTAGTGAGATTAGTTCTTGTAACTAGATCAATTAGAATTATTTAGTTAGGTTAGTTAATAGTTAGGTGGTTAGTTACTTAGGTTAGTTAGCTTGTTAGGTTATGTAGCAAGCTTAGTTAGGTTGATTTAATTAGTTAAATTAGGATGGTTAGGTTAGCTTATGTACATTTAATTAAGTAGTTTAATTTAATTATTTTGCAATTTATTTAATTAATTGTAATTTATTTAATTATTTATTAATTAGTGGAAATTATATCGGGATAACCGGTCATCAAACTTTCGTGCTGATCGTCATGGTTGTGTTGGTTTGTGCAATTGAGTGTTAAATTGTGCAATTGGATGGCTAATTGATGATTTTGATTTATTATTTCAAAAATACGAAATTTGATATTTAATTATAAAAATACCGGGTGTTGGGTTTTGACGCCAAAAAGTATTTTAAGTACTATATCAAATCATGGGATTTTTAAATGGGAGAATATCACGCTTTACGGTTCGATTTGATCGTGTGTCCACGCACACTTATTTTACTGGGTGTTTTTAATATGAAGAAAATAGGCCAAGTTCATTATTTAAAACTGAGGCATTTGAGTGCAAAGCACAATATCCTTGGCCGGGATTGGATGTGCGTGTGATCATTATGAGAACCCATCACGAGTGTTTGCGCCGGACGATACTCCTTCAGGAATGCCCCATGTCAACGAATGCCGGTCGCAGTGGAGGCTGGCCAATGCTCATTCGGGAATGTCGTCTAGATGTAGACATTGCCATGCTCAATGGGGCGAGACGACACCCAGCTATGCCGGATGACCGTTGACTGTTGAGTTGGTCGTGACCGTTAGGTCATAACTAATTGGAACACGCTTGGATGATTGATATAACCGCGCTTGATTATGGGACAAAATTGCATGGCACGGAATGGGACGTGCCATAATGATTTGGCCTTATGATCGGGACCCCTGTGATTGATTGATAGTTGAAGTGGATGTATTCCAATTTCTGAGTACATTGACTGTATGCATATGTTATATGAACTGTATTGACGTGCGAGGTAAGTCTTTTATATGATGTGTGTGTAGGCTGCCTCTAGGCGTATTATCTTCCTAATCGGGGTTTAGGGTGTAAACTCGCTGAGACATTGTCTCACCCCGTCGTGGTTTACAATTTTATAGGTCCCTAGATGGAGGAGCGTCACATTCAATACAGGGTCCCGCTGACGATGGATTTTGAATATACCTTCTTCACTATTCCCGAGACCACCCTGACCCGAGAGCTAGTTGAGTCCGTGGTATGGGTCGATAAGGGCCTACCTCAGTTAATTCCTCACCGATACATAGCATGGTTCATTGGCTTTCCTCAAGGGGATCGGGAGGGTCCCCTACAAGGTTTCGACAGGCCTCCCGTTGGGATCGGGGAGTGGGAAGCAACACATCCTATGGATCTCAACACCCCTAATGGTGTCGTGGTGGACCCAGAGCCTATGGATGAGGAGTCTAGTGCCTAGATGACTCAGTAGCTTTTCTTTTTGGGGTTAGGCCCTTGTACATAGATTAGTTATGTATATAAACCTGTTTTTTTTTTTTTTGTGAAATTGGTTGTCCTGCTTTCCTATTCCATGTTTGTTTGTTGTTAGGGGATTGTTTAATTCGCTTCCGCGTGTGTATAAATGAATGGGTCGGCGACGCGTCCTGGGAACGTCACAATTTTATTGACCACCGAGGGATGTGCACGCGCTCGAGGTTCGGGGCGTGACACAATCGCTTATATCTTGACACGAGCATTTATTTGTGTGAAAATTTCAAACTAGGGCTCGAAGTGCCCTCAATTTCTCAAATAAGGATTTCAAGTGAACCTTATTTCAAATTAAGGCCCATAGTGCTCTCATTTTCTTAAATAAATGTTTAAAGTGAACCTCATTTCAAATAAGGGTCTGAAGTAATCATGTCTATCTCAAAGAAGAACATAATCTCACTAGTTAATCAAGGGCATTTCGATCCTTTACATTTTCTTATTTTCTCCCCATTTTTCTTTCTTTTTTCTCTTTTTTTTTCCATGAAATAGACAAACTTAAATAAGAAAAAAGAATTGAACTTCAAAAAAGAATAAAAAAATAACCCATGCGGAGGGTTGGGGCAGCCCTCCCACTTGTGGCCACCATCCCATTGCTAGTGGGGCGCTGGCCATGGCTAGCAAGGTCATCAACGCCTCGGCAAGGGCTGACGACCTTGCCAAAATCGAGAGGCATCGCAACCCCCCCTACCCCCCAAAATCGAGGCTTGGGCGGGAGAGGGTCACAACCCTCGTCTCTGATCGGCAAGGTCATTAGCTCGTCAAGGTGTCAAGATCCTGCTGACCATAGTCGATGCCCCATCGGCGACGAGGCGACAATCACAGGTAACGAGGGCTAGCTACTAGCCCTCTCGCATGTATTTTTCTTTTTTAGTTTTAGCCTTTTTTTTTTCATTGTTGAGTTTATTCTTCCTAAGAAAAATAGAAATAGGAAAAATGAAAGAAATTAAGAAAAAGTACAAGATGAAGTACTATTAATCAATCGGTGAGGTCAAGTCCTTTGAGATTAATATAACCACTTTAGGTCCTTAGTTGAAATAACGTATACTTTAGACACTTATTTGAGACAATGAGAGTAATTTAGGTCCCTATTTGAGATAATGTTTACTTCATATCCTTATTTGAGAAATTGATGGCATTTCGGACTTCTGTTTGGAATTTTCCCTTCATCTAATTTAGTCTACGTATAAAGGTGGATTATGGGAGGTACTATAAAAATATTATTGACAGTAATTAAAAAGATTGGGTTGACACAACTCTAAGGCCTTGTTTGGTAATTGATCAATTCTTGATTATTATGTTCTTTTCTTCCACAAAATTAAAAAAAAAAAAAAAAAAAAAAGAATAGAAATTCGTTTAGTAACATTAGCTAATTTGTCTATTCCTAAGACTAAATCAGTGGCTAAGGAATAAATTTGGAAAAAATATAAGAAGTAGAAAAAGTTACTTTTTTTTATCTTTGGAAACAAATATTGAAATCAAGTCATTTTTTTTATTACCTTCTTCTTCTTCCCCCCTCTAGATGGGTGGCAACCGGCCAAAGATAAGGTCCCTCTCGTGAGGTTTGCCTCACTATGGTTGGGCGAGGTCGGCCTCACTGTTACGGGTGTGCAACCGGACTGGTTCTACCTAAGAACCCAACTAGACCACCCGAAAAACAAGTCTTGGAACTAGTTCCATTCGAGAACATTTTTTGAACCAGTTCGGGAGCAAATTTCGAGTGAATACCCACCTAGGAATCAGATCGAAACGCCTTATTTTCCAACTAGTTTTGAAATCTATTTTATAAGCTAAAAAGCCAAAACTCTAATTTCCTTTTCCCTTAAATTCTAATATTAGCACTTCTTCGTCTTTCCTTCCTCAAAATTCCTTACTAGTCTTTCATCTTCCCCTAATTTTTTATGGACAAATGGAAAATGGAGTTTTGTATGTTACATGTTTGAACTTTTTATCGCTTATAATTGTACATGACTACGTGTTCATCTTATTGATTATTGTTTTAGTCGAATAGGGATTTATATTGATCATCTTTTATCTTGAATCGTTTTGTTGCTCATAGCAATATGATTTTGCCATAAAAAATTAACCAAAAAAAGGGTCGAAAAAAGAAAAAAGGTTATTGGGCATATCTTGGAACTGGATCAAAAAAATAGGATAGGTTCCAAAACTGGTTCTAGGCAAACAAGATAGGTTCTAGGGTCTAAAACTGAACTCGATTATAACAAGATATGTTTCAAGTTCCATCTCTAAAGCTCATCCACCTTAAAACCGATCACCCATACTCGTCGTGGCTAGGCAAGGCTCGACCTCGCTTAGCCATGATGAGGTCGACTGCGTCGGGGGCTGCAAAGCCCCCCCAAGGCTGGCCAGCTCTCTCTCTAGCCAATCGCTGACCATCATTAAGGTTTGGCGGTCGGCCAAAGGAGAAAGAAGAAAAGAGGAAAAAAAATCTCTAAAAATTATTAAAAAGTAAAAGAATTCTACATCATAAAATTAAAAAAAAAAATTGAGGGTTGTACCAAACGCTTTCCTGTTCTTTTTCTATTTCGGAAATAGAAATTTTGTGCGGATTACCAAACGCATCCGAATGCTTAGAAACGCGTCGATGGAACAGAATAAGAAAAAAACTATTTCTAAGCAAAAATTGTTCCCATGAGTAAAATGGTTACCTAACATACCCTAAATTTGTAGGTAATGTAATGTAATCAACCCTACCTATCACAACAAATGACAACACTTACCAAACTAACACTATATTATTTATTGCGATAAATGCCACCGACAGCAAAATTGAAACGTCTTTCATATTTTGCGTCAAGCTAGGATTGACATAGAGATCATTTAAGCTAGAGGGAAGCCTAGGCAACTCTTTAAGAATGTCACAGCGTAGGAAATCAAGAATCTAAAGACCTAACATGGACTGGATTTCTGATGGAAGGCTGGATATTTGAGTACCTCGAAGCCTTAGTTCTCTAAGATGATGTAGTTTTGAAATATCACTCAGAATGACTCCCTCCAAACTCCGACACCATGACGCATGAACCTCTTCCAAGTTTATCAACCCTCCAATATCACAAGGAAATTCTCTTATGAAACAAGAATCAATCTTCAACACTTTCAAATTCCACATGTTTTTAGTTGAATTAGGCAGTTTCGAAATAACTATACCCAAAATATCCAACTCTACTAATCAGAATCTCAATTTGCCAATGGATTCCAGAAGCCTTCCTAGCTCATGACAATCCCTCAAAGACAAGTGTCACGGGTCGATCGAACACAATCGATCAAACATTGTGCGGCCTTAGGATTTGTGATCCCAAGTCAGCTTACACATGCACACGCTCAACACAAGGGTCGGCTGCACAAATGGACGAATGTATTCACTATGAATGAGCTGAGCTTAAATGAGGGGGAGGGACCCTTTTTATACATGTTCGGGTTGTATCTCAGCCATGGATCATCCTTCCGATCCAACGGCTATGTTTGAACGGTGGCCATCATTACAAATCTACTCAACAGGCCACTTAATGGCTACAAGAATTGGGAAACAGCCACAGGAGCAAGTCAAAAGCAAGATCAGGGCCAGCATGGGCGAGCAGGGACGCCTGACGCGGAGCAGGTGAACCACTCTAGGTTTGTGCAAGGGCTGGTCGAGCATTGATCAGGAGTTGCTCGCTAGAATTGCATGGATCGCCCCCAGTATCGCGCACGGACGGATCAGGCACGGTCGAGGGGTCATGCAGGGACTGATCAAGGATCGATCAGGGATCGATAATGGACTGATGTAGGATCGGTCAGGGATCGGTTAGGGTTAGGATTGATCAGGGTTATCCCTAGCAATGCCCCGATGCGTGACATGGCCAAGCAAGAACGGTCTTGGACATACTTCATTCGTCGGCCATGTCATTCTCCCCCACCTAATCAGGCGACGCCCTCGTCGCGTCTATGGCATGGAAAGCTTCAATGTGTTACTTGAACTGCCATAAAGCCTCGGAGGGTTCCCAACTTGCTTCACTCTCAGGAAGGCCCTTCCATCGAACGAGATATTCTTTCCTTTGCGCACAATACCTCTTATGTATGATCCAGTCGGCCATGATGCATTCAACATCCCGATCATAGGAGGTCTGCACTCCAAGGAGCGCTCGCTATGATGTGTCTCGATCCGAATCGTCCTCATCCACATGGAAAGGCTTCAGCATGCTCACATCGAACATGAGGGTACTTTGAGCTTGGATGGCAAGTCCAGCTTGTATGCCACCTTCCCGATCTGCTGCAACACTCAGAAGGGGCCCTCATAACGACGGATCGGCCCTTTGCGAACGTCACGGTACCGAAGGACAAGGTGTAGTTTGGCCAACACCAAGTCCCCTACTTGAAATTCCAAGTGCCGTCACTTCTTGTCGGCCCACTTTCTTGTGCACTTCGCGGCTCTATTCAGGCATGCCCACGCCAAGTCCGTGTGTTCATCGCATTCCTTGGTGAGCTTGTACGCAGACGGACTACTTCCTCGGTACCCCGAGGCGATCGCGCTCGGTGTGAGCGTCTATTGCCCGGTCACGATCTCAAACAGACTTTGGTTTGTGGACTCACTCCACTGCAAGTTGTATGAAAATTGGACCACGTTGATCAGCTACGCCCAATTCACTTGCGTGTTGCTCACATAATGCCGGAGGTATATTTTCAGCAATGCATTCACCCGCTCCGTCTATTTGTCAGTTTGGGGATGCATGTTGGTGGAAAAGTTGAGGTTCGTCCCCGACAACTTGAATAGCGGTCCAAATCCGTCCGGTGAATTGAGGGTCGCAATCGCTTACGATCATGCGTGGAACGTCCCAATACTTGACGACGTGCTTGAGAAATAGCTTGGCTGCTTCATTGGCTAGACAATCTTTAGTGGTTGGCACGAACGTCACATACTTGAAAAATCAATCCACCACGACCATGAGGGTCCGACACCCTTCGGATTTCGGCAAGTTCACAATGAAATCCATGGAGACACTCTCCCATGGACGTTCCGAGACAGGCAACGGTTCAAGGAGCCCCGCCGGGGACCGTTGCTCAATCTTATCTTGTTGGCACACAACACATGTCCGCACATAAGCTTCGATGTCATCCATCATGTGCGGCCAATAATATTGATCCTCTATGAGCGCCATGGTGTGGTGGATTCCTGGATGTCCCGCCCATTTGGAGTCGTGGCACTCATGCATGATCTCCTTCCAAAGTTTCCCGTAGAACGGCACGTATAGTCATTGTCCCTTGGTGTAGAGGAGATCATCCTCGCACCAAAACCGCCTTGTCTCTCCCTCTTGGGCGTATCGAAGGAGGGCTTAGGCAGTTTGATCACGCTTCAGCCCTTCCTTAATATGGTCAATCTATGGACAATTGGGTCGACTCACCACGTTGGCCAATTCCAGCTTCTTGCTTAAGGCGTCGGCCATGGAATTGGACTTTCCGAGCTTGTATTCCAGCACATAATCAAACTCGGCCAGGAAGTCTTGCCACCGAGCTTGTTTCGGGTTGAGCTTCTTATGAGTTTGGAAGTAGCTCGTGGCCACGTTGTCGATCCTCACCACGAACCGCGATCCCAAGAGATAGTGCCTCCACGTACGAAGGCAATGCACCAGCGCGGTCATTTCATTCTCTTGGACCATGTATCGTCACTCGGTATCGTTCAATTTCCAAGAGAAGAAGCCAACCGGATGTCCTTGCTGCATCAAGACACCACCAATAGCAAAATCAGAAGCATCGGTCTCTACCTCATATAGTTTGGTGTAGTCGGGCAGCACAAGCACCGGTTCTTCGGTCATGGCCCGCTTCAACCGGTCGAACGCCTCTTGACACCGATCCGTCCACTCCCACGGCCTTTCCTTTTTCAGCATGTCTGTGAGTGGCAAGGTGAGGCTCAAATATCCTCGGATGAAGCGCCGATAGTAGTTCGTGAGACCAAGGAAGGATCGCAACTCCGTCACCTTAGTCGGCGGCTCCCATTCAACGATGGCACGGATCTTGCCTGCGTCCATCCGCACTCGTCTGCCCCCGATGATGTGCCCAAGGAAAGGAACTTCTCTTTGAGCGAAGACACACTTCTCACGTTTCACATATAAATCGTTTTCCCGAAGGGTCTAGAAAACTCGACTCAAATGCTCGACGTTTTCCTCAAGCATCCGGCTATATACAACGATATCATCAAGGTAAACCACAACGAACCGATTAAAGAACGGGTGTAATACCCTGTTCATGAGAGTGCAAAATGTAGTTGGCGCATTGGTCAAGCCAAAAGGCATGACGACGAACTCGTATGATCCGTAGCGAGTCACACATGCGGTTTTCGGCTCATCCCTCTCAGCAATCCGCACTTGGTAGTACCTCGATCAAAGATCAAGCTTGGAGAACCATCGGGCTTCCGCAAGCTGATCGAACAAGTCGGCTATAAGAGGGATCGGGTACTTGTTCTTAACGGTGAGCTTGTTCAATGCCCGGAAGTCGATACACATACGAAGGGATCCGTCATGTTTTTTTTGGAACAAAACCGGGGCACCGAACGGGGCCTTGGATGGCCGAACGTACCCTGCCTCGAGTAGCTCTTTAAGTTGTTTCCTTAATTCTTCCAACTCGGGCCGGGCCATGCGATAGGGTGCCATGGCCGACGGTCAGGCATCAGGCATGAACTCAATCCGGTGGTCCACTTCTCTCCAAGGAGGCAACTTCTTGGACAACTCGGGTGACATCACATCTTGGAAGGCGTTGAGGACTCAGGCCACCTCTCCCGGTACCTCATTCTCTTCCGCGCCATCCTCCTTCAACGCTGCCAATAAGGTCACCTCGCCCTTTCGTAGTTCCTTTGTCGGCTGCATGGCCGATATCATCTTCCTATCGCGTCCTAACTCGTGGTAGATCGGGACCATGCATTGGCACCACTTATCTAGGATACATATGCAGTTCGCAAAGGGCATAACGCCCACATTGATTCGGTCAAGGAATCCCAAACCAAGCACGAAATCATAGTCGTCAAGAGGGATTACCTCAATGTCTTCCCAGCCGGTACATGGACCAAAGTGCAGCTCCATGTCCCTAGCCATGCCACTAGTCAGGACTTCATTGGAGTTCACCGTTTTGAGCCATCCTGTGTCACACGTTTTGACTGGAAGATTCAGCTTTTTCGTGGCCTCTTCAGATATGAAGAGATCGGATGCCCCAATGTCCACGAGTGCACTCATCATGACACTACCGATCTTCACGTCCACAAATATCATCCTTTAAGGTTCCTTGGCCTTCTTGGCTTTGATCGAACCAAGGATCCGCAATGATCCCAACCGCGCCTCCTCTCGTGGTTTATCCTCCTTGCACAAGGCTACCAACTTTCCTCTCTTCGGGCAATCACAGGCCATATGGGGACCATTACAAAAGAAGCACTTGTATGTGCGTACCTTGTGATGATGTCCTCCGTGGCTCGACTCAGGTTGAGTCCTAGGAAGGATCGCTGGCAGTTTGCCTCCGTTCGGACGATGGTACCGGCTCCGATCTCCCCCACCAGTGTCTTTTTCTCTCGGCCAAGAGTTAGGCTTGATAGAGGATGCCAACCTATATTCCATAAGGGACTCGGCCACGGAAGTAGCCATTGAGAGATCCGTTGCTTGGCATCATTTGAGCTCTTGCTTGACCCAAGGTTCGAGTTCGCTCATGAATTGATGGAATGCCTTCGTCTCGGTCATGGACAAGATTTGGTGCAGTAGCTCCGAGAATTGTTTCACATAGTTGCAGACTCCGCCCTTTTGCTCTAAGCGTTTGAGTTCCCTGCAAGCTTCCTCCTCCACATAAGTGGGATAGTAGGTTCGCTGAAATTCTTCGATGAGCTGAGCCCATGTCATGATAGGGTCGTCATTCCTACCATCCGACCGACGACGGCACCAAAGTAGCGCATCATCAGCTAAATACATGGCTGCGATGTTTACCCGAACCACGTCGTCGGTCACTCCCATGGTATGGAAATACTATTTCATGTACCGTAGGAAGTTGTCCACGTCCTTTGCCACCCGTGAGCCCTTGAATTCTTTTGGCTTGGGTGCATCGGCACGGGGTTGCACAGTGATCAGCTCGTTCACATGTGCAGCTTCAAGCTCGACGAGCTTGCTTTTCATCTCGGCCATCTCCACACGCATGGCTACCATTGTGGCCTCCCAGGTCTCATCTCGTTGCTACAGCTCATGCGTGAGGGACCCCAGCACCTCAACATGGAGCTCTCCCATGCCAGCCTTGAGTTCTTGCACTTTGGCCAAGAACTCTTCCTTATCGGCTTCCGCTCTGTCGATGGTCTAATTCAGGTCGTCCACTAATGCCTGGACATCTATGACAGCCTCCTTTAGGACCGTCACTTGGTTGTCCAAATCCCCTTTCGGATCCCTCGAGCTCGAGGCAGCATGGTTCTTCTTTGATCAAGTGCCTTTCTTGGTTGGACGCCCACGATCTTCATGGTTATTGCCTTGCACGATCGGGACATCAGCACGAGGATCAGCCATTGCGCTTGGAACAATAGCTCTGATACCACTTGTCATGGGTCGATCGAACACAATCGATCAAATACCATGCGGCCTTAGGATTTGTAATCCTAAGTCAACCTACACATGCACATGCTCAACACAAGGGTCGGCTGCACAAAGGGGCGAGTGTATTCACTATGAATGAGCTGAGCTCATATGAGGGGGAGGGACCCCTTTTATACATGTTTGGGTCGTATCTTGGCTGTGGATTGTCCCTCCGATCCAATGGCTATGTTTGAACAATGGCTATCATTACAAATCTACTCAGCAGGCCACTCAATGGCTGCAGGCATTGGGAAACAGCCACAGGAGCAAGTCAAAAGCAAGATCAGGGCTAGTATGGGCGAGTCAGGGCCAGCATGGGCGAGCAAGGGCGCCTGACGCGGAGCAGGTGAACCACTCTAGGTTTGTGCAGGGGATGGCCGAGCATTGATCAGGAGTTGCTCGCTAGTCGTGCACGGACGAATCAGGCACAGTCGAGGGGTCGTGCAAGGACTGATCAAGGATCGATAAGGGATTGATCATGGACTGATGCGGGATCGGTCAGGGATCAGTCGGGGCTGGGATCAATCAGGGCTGTCCCCACCAATGCCCTGATGCGTGACATGGCCGAGCACGGACGGTCTTGGACATGCTTCATCCGTTGGCCATGTCACAAGCGTCTACAAGTCTCCAATTCATTTGGGTAGTTCAAGAATTTTAGCATTACCCATGGCTAGCACTGAAAGTGCTTTAAGTTCACGAACTTAACTAGGAAGCTGAACCAATGAGAAGCAATTAGTGGCACTAAGAATTTGCAGTCTAACCAATTTTTCTATCGATGCAGGAAATTCTCGAATGGAAGTGCCATCAATCAAGAGCTCTCTCAAAGCATTCATCCCATTCATCTCCATCAGCAACAAGCTAAGTTCAGAGCAAAAGTCCAAATTCAAGGTAACCAAGAGCTTTAGATCACCAATCGAGGGATCTAAATGAACCAATCGAGAACACTGCTCAAGAATCAGTATCTCCAAATTTGGGTAACAAGAGAAGCTGGGGGTAACTAGTAAGTCCATACAATCTGTGAGATTCAAGACTTTCAAATGCCTCATCTGCATAAAAAGGGAAAAAACTCGGATGGCGTAGAACTCTCAATGTGCTCAAGCCAATACAAAAGTAACAAAAAATGAACTATAAACCACCCTAATTCCTTTCCAACCTTCCTAGGATTCTGTAACCTTACTCCACGAAAGATCAAGAATAACTAGGTTCTCCAAATGAATGCCGATTGCTTCAAAATCTCGAGGGCACCCTTGCCAGTGAAGCCACCGAACGTTCATTAAGGCATCTGCAAGTTTTCCACTAATATTGGCACGACCCAAGCTGAGAAATGCCGTGCTCGGTAGGATCTCAAAGCCTGCCATAGTTAGGGGTGTGCAAAAGAACCGGGATCTGCCCGGACTGCCCGGAACCGGACCGGAACCGCCCGGAACCGGCGGTTCTTGAGGGAATCGGTCTGGTTCCCGGTTCCAATTTACGGGAACCGGTGGGTACCGGTCTGGTTCCTGGTTCCATGGGCGGATCCGCCCGCCCGCCCACCAGACCGGACCGATTCCCTTTTAATATTAAAAAAAAAATTACTAAAACAAACCTAGATCTCATCTCACTTCTCTTCGTCTTCGGTTCTGCCTCTCTCTCTCTGTCTCTTCCTCGGTTCCTCTCGCCATTTCGCTGTAGATGTTATGTGATCATTTGTGGTGCCTCAAAATAACCATATGCTAGTGTGTTCCCCTAGTATTCTGTATTGAATCCATCCTCGTGGCATCTGTTGGGAGTTCTGTTTTGTGGCAATTGTTTACATTTGCGGGATGAATACAAAGCTGAATATTGGGGAATTCTTATGCTTTTTGGTTGTTTAGTTTATTTATTGATATAATGAAGGTGATGTATTCAATAAAGTCTTGTTTAGTTGCACTTCCTTTGTTTTCCTGTGTTTGGATGGTGCCTCATTTCACTTCCTTTGATTTGTCTGTGCGACTTGTGATATTTTGCCGAACCTGATGAGGGATATGTCTAGTTCATAGCGTTAAGAGAGACCCATTTTTCCTGAACACTTACTACTCTCTCCGCCTCTATATCAACTTACGTACATCCATTCCTTCATTGGTTGCATATCCTGTTATTCAGGAGTTAGAGGAGGACTCGGTCACTCATCCATTCTTTGAACGTGTATCATGAACATTCCTTTGTCACTCATTAGAACCTAATGGACGTTCTAGCAGGGAGAAAAACTGGTGTCTCTAGACAAAACAAACAAGGAAGCAGGACAATTGGGAATCTTTACCTTTGGTCAAAGAAAATTTAGCCATATGTGGTTACTTGCAAGCAGGAAATGGGAGAATGTTGCATTCCATCTGTTCGCATTTTTTTTTTTTTATCTATGAGATACATTTATAGTTGCAACAAATGAATCTTTGTTCCACGTACTTAAATTTGGTTTTTCTTTCTTTGGCTTGCTTTGATGTCACGTAGTCGTTCTATGTTGAAAACCAAAATTGTTTCGCGTCAAGATAGGTTCCATGGATCCACCCGGAATCGGACCGGACCGGTGGTCCGGTTCCCAGTGGATCCATGCAACAAACGGGTGGATCCCGGTTCCAATTTTCGGAACCGGTCCTTAGCGGCGGTTCCCGGTTCTAGGTCGGGAACCGCCCGCCCGACCATGCATACCCCTAGCCATAGTACTGTTTAGGTGGTCCGTTCCCTGCGCAATGGACCACCAAGGTCAAGTAGAGTAAACATGCGGAAGCCTTCAGACGATGAAATTTAGACTATGGATTGTGAGGTAAAGAAAGTGCTTCATTCATGAAACCTTTTCAAGGAAAATTGAATAATAAATTAGGGCCTGCATGCTACTTTTTTTCCATGGCATACCCTTTGCCTCTTCTTCGTGTCGTGGGCTATGGCAGGAATGTAGAATCTAACACGTGTTCCTGGATCATGGAAACCTTCGTAAATAATCTTCCTGGCAAGGCACCTTAGCATGCCGTGCATGTCTATTTTATTTTCTTCCATTTCTATTAGGGACATACAACGAAGGACCTCGATTCCATCATGAGGACAATCATCATCATGCCACATATATGAGGCAATCCTACAATCCACATCCGGAAGAAAACATGCAATATCAAGATACATCTGCTTTTGCTTTTGATCTAATGCTTCATAAACTATGCTCAGAATCTTCTAGTAATCTTCCTGAAATTGTTGTACGAGATCTATGAATTTAATCCATTCTTCTTGTCCTTTACCATGCAAAAAAGAACCAAAAACTTTGACAAGTAGTGGAAGTCCTTCCGTGGCCTTGACTATTTTGTTTGCAATTTCAACATATGCATGTAGATTATAACTCATTCCCATTGCATATTGCCAGAAAAGGTCACAAGCTTGATTATCATCCATTGGACTAACATCATAAGGACAAGCCACCCCTCGATCAACAAAGCCTTGAAGAATGCTTCTTTGTTTTGAGGTGACAATTATTCTACTTCCAGAGCCAAACCAATCAAGCTTAGCTCCTACAAACTCCTTGAGGAGGGAACCATCTTCCAAATCATCGAGAACAAGGAGAACTTTCATATTCCTCAATATTTCTTTCAAGAATCGTACTCCTTTGAAAGCAGAAGCAACCTCAAAATCCCTTTTCAGAATATCAAAGATCAACTTAGTTTGAAGACACTGAAAATCACCAGGTTGCTGCATCGTTTCTTCAATCACTGCAAGAAAACTGCAAGTGCCAAATTCAAGGGAGATTTGTTTATATACGATATTGGCAAGGGCAGTCTTTCCAATGCCATTTCTCACATGGATTCCAACAATTCGCACATAGTTTACTTCTGTGGCCAATTTGCTAATTATTTGCGATACTTGACTGTCTTCAAGCTCCCATAAAGGTACTCAAGTTTAGGAGAACGCAACTTTAGTAGAGAAGCAAAACGAAGTGAAGATATATACAGAGTTACTGTAAGTTCTAGATGATAACGCCATTTTCTGAAACACGTGCTTTGCATTTGCCTACAAATCAATCACATGCCTTGTTAGTTGAGATGTTGTAACTAATGTCTAGCTGACAGAGTAGATAGGTAATTGAGCATAACTCTACTGAAGTTCCTCCAACACAATCATTTACTTTATGCATCTCATCTAAGCTAAAGATACGACGGTAAACCTGCTGACTCCATTATGGAAAAATCTACTTAGTACATCTGGCTTACTAAACATCAAAAAGCCTAGACTGACTAACATACCCTGTTTCTTATCCTTCATAGTTTGAAAAGGAAGCGCAGAAAGGTAACTACCCGCCCAATCACGGACCATCTACGAGTCGCCTGCAGGAATAAATTCAGTAAGATTTTACCTTGAGATCTCATTTAAATGTGCTAGATCTATAATAGATAAAATTAACTGCCACAGAAAGAAAAAGAAAACCAAAACTATGATTTGAACAATCCCATCTCATGCCGCTTCCGCAAATCACCAGCACATAAAATCATCAGCCATCAAGCAAGTAAACATTTTCAACACATGGATGACAGGCCTATCATAAACAGTAAAAGCAGCAAAATGCAAAAACCACTTATAGATAGTATCCAGAAACAAAAGGGAATGCTTTAGGTTTCTGTGAAAATAGAAGTGGATATGTCAAACTTCCTTCTCAAAGTGCAAATTATCAAACACAACAGTTGATCAAAAGTCTTCACTTTCCAGGAACCATGAGAGCTACAATATTCTTTACTGATTTACAACATATAAATGCTCTTTTACTGCCATTATTGCTTAGACAACATTTCTCTATTGATTCTCCAATTTCCCAATTGCTATCTTCATTTGTAGTAATTTATTGCAGATTTTTACTTTCTGTTTAGTTTTTCCCTAATTCTAACAACCCCTCCTCAAACGCTGCACAGCATTAAGAGCAAGATCGTCTCACCCATTGCATTCTTTACTGGATAATATGATTCATCGCACCACAGCTTTACTGGATAATATGATTCATCGCACCACAGCTATTAAGTGTCTTGGGAGAAATGGATTGAGACTAGTATACGAATTCACCATTTTATCAACAATTGTGTATAATCAGCTGAACAAATAGAGTCCACCAAGCATAAAAGGGAACCGCAAAATGTTTCCCAAACCTCTGATATGCTGAACTGTCAGAAGTGGCAGAGCAGCTGATAGGACATAAGCTGAAGATGACAGATGCATGAGGCTGCAGTGATGGGGGATGCACAAAGGTGACTTAGTTGTTTCAGAAGAAAATAATGGGATTCAGGCTATTTGAGTATGGTTGCATTTCAAACGACGCATTTGCAAACCACTAAGATGGTCATTTGGCAGGTACATACAGAAGAGACAATCACAATAGACAAATATATCTAGAGAGGTCTTGATGTATTAAACAGTCTTGGTGCGTTTTTTTTAAACTGAAAACTTCATGATAAAGGAAAAATATTTTCCATGGAAATAATTAGTTTACATTTGTTTGGTGGTTTCAGGAAAGTGGTTTCCTTCTTGTCAGAAGGGGAAGTCATTTTTCCCTAATATAAGCTTACTGTTTTTCAGTCCACGGACAACGTTTCCATAGATCGATCAGTTTTCTGCCGTCTATACACCGAAAAATCAAAAAAACAATTTTCTGAAAGCAGTTTTCCTTCAAACAAACAGACCCTAAGTTTCATGCATTGCTGTCCACTTAATATAAAGCTACAGACTCTCAATCACTGATATCATGAGATTAACAATTACCTGCCATTACTTTGTAAAGTGTAGAATTGTCCCTCTATTCTTTGTGGATTCTATTCTTGCAAGGGTGATCAGCTATTGGAAAATTGAAGTACGTGCAAGCAGCTTCAGAGTTCGGATGATGACTTGCATTCCCCCCTTGTAGTTTCGTTAATACGTTTACCTTTCTTTTTCTAATATATTCTTACTTCATAACAACTGTATAATCATGTAAAATGATTCATGGCGATATGCCTTTTTATCTGTTTGATGTAAACATGCTTAAGTCTCATACTAACTTCATCAACAGGTACAATCTTTAGGAGAAAGTACTGGAGAAGAGATGAGAACAGGAGCAAAGAAATAAACCGAGGGCCTGCCAGATAACATGGGTCCCTGAAAGCTGCCCTTTGCATGAGCCTGCTAAAGTCAATCAAATCCCTTGTCGGTTATAAACCTGTCATAAAGGTTAGATTAGATAGGTTGTCAAAGATAACCATTTTCCAATGACTTGTATTTACATTGATTCTGTTACCTTTGGCTTTAAGTGAATCAACGCCAGTGAATAGATCTTCAGACTCTCCATCAGATTCGGACAGATCAGTATCAGCAAACAGAACTTCAGGCATATATTTATGCTCTACATTCAGCTTAAGTAAAGTTACTCTAACAATCAACGCAATGAGTTCCCCTTCACTGCCATGGCAGAAAAAATCTCAGTTCCAGAATCATTAACAGATGCTATCTGAGAACATACCACCCAACGCACTACATAATGAACAATGATTCGGATGTGTTAAAAGATAACCGATCCTTAGCTGCAGAACATGATTTACCTGATGAAAAATATATTAAACATACTACACTGACGTATAGTAATTGTACGATTGTTGGATAATTGCAGCAAGAATTAGTCCAACCGACAGATAATATTGTCACCTTTCACCGTTGGGGTATAAATATCGCTCAACCATGGTCGAATTATGGAATGACACGATCAGGTGGATGAATAATTAAACTTTTAAAGATAGTTCACCGAGCCAAACTGAGATATGTTGTGTACATGTGATCAATTCGAGAGAAGGATTTGGCCTGAAAGAAAGGAGAGAATTGAAAACTTTAGCCCCGTCAATTCCCATCAATAATTTCCTCTTTTTGTCTCTAGTTTTGTCCCCATAAAGCTTTGAAAATGGCTCAGTAACGATCATAAACACAGGGTTACCTACAAGGAATCAGAAGGAAACCCACAAGAAAAGAAGACAGACGTAACATACCCTTTACACGAGCTTAGTTCCCATCCCTTGACTTTACCAGCTTCCACGAGAGCCTTCTTCCACCGCCCGACTCTCTCATCGCCCAACCTCTGCTTGTGAGCGACCAAGGCATCTCTGCAGACTGAGTTTCTTCCCAGCTCCACATGAGACCGTTCGGCATCATAGAAAACGGGTGAGGTTGGGACACCTAGAGTGCCAAAACTTGGCACGGAGGGACACTTAAGTGCCAAACTTGAAAAGGTACACTTAAGTGCTAGTTTCGGAGTAAAATGGATCGCTTAAGTGCCACTCCGGCCAAATTGTTGACGTGGCAATTTTCGGCGAGGTGAGTGCAAAAACGACGCCGTTTTGCACTCTAACGTGGTGAGAAAATGCAAAAATGATGTCGTTTTGTGTCGACGGGTAAATAATTAATATAAAAATTAATTAAATTAAATTTAAACTTAATTTTATTTAAAATATTATAAAAAAAAAACTAAAAATTAAAAAAAGGGGGCCGAAGGGAGGCGGGTGAGGGCTAGCCCTCGTCGCCTATGCCGAAGGGCCGGCAACGGAGGGGTAGGATCGGCCGGGGTCGGCCCCAGACCGACCGGCGGTGAGCTCGCGGGCCGTGTCGCCTCCCGCCATCGCCGGGAAGGGCTGCCGACGGTGGGGGAGCATCGGTCGGGGTCGCCGGGTCTTGGCCGGGGCGGCGGCGAGGAAGCCCTCGTCGCCTCCCCGCCGTCGCCGGGAAGGGCCGGCGACGGTGGGGGAGCATTGGCCGGGGTCGGCGGGCCACGGCTAGGGGCGGCAACGCCCGGCCGGCCGGCGGCGAGGGCCCGCGAGCCCTCGCCAGCCCGCGAGCCCTCGGCGCCGATCGGCCGAGGGCCGGCGACCCCGACCGACCCTCCCCCTCCGTTGCCGGCCCTTCCGGCGGTGGCGGGGAGGCGGCGGCGCCGAGGGCTCAACCCTCGGCCGCCCCCTTTGGCCCCCCTTTCTTGTAAGTTTTTAATTTTTTAGAATATTTTAAATAAATTTAGTTTTAAATTTAATTTAGTTAATTTTTATATTAATTATTTACACATCGAGCTAAAACGACGACGTTTTGCATTTTCTCGCCACATCAGCGTGCAAAACAACGCCGTTTTGCACCCATTTCGCCGGAAAATTGTCACGTCAGCAATTTGACCAAATTTTGGCCGGAATGACACTGATCCATTTTACTCCGAAACTGGCACTTAATGTACATTTTCAAAGTTTTGACACTGAAATGTCCATCCGTACCAAGTTTTGGCACTTGGGCTGTACTTCTGCCGAAAACGGGCAGGACCTCTTCCTTCCCACCTGACCCTGACGCCTGTTCCACCATGCATGCGAGCGTCTCAAGGCACTGAGGGCTATCAGCGTGCGTTCTCGAAAAGATAGGTACGTAGATCTTGGCCCAGGAGACCCACAGCGGAAGCTCTCGGGGAGGTTGTAAGGTGCTGTCATCTCTAAAAACGCGAACTCAGGAACACATCATGTATCGATCCAGCCGCCTCTGACCCCACCCGTTTACTTTGTTCCCGCCTCGCTGGTTCACCACCGCCACTTTCTCGATTTTCGCCGGCGTATCCAACCAAAATTGATATAATAGCATGTCGCCGCGCGGCGGTAGTTGTCCACTGTTAGCCGCACTTGACTCCGCCTCCTCCTCCTTCTCTCTTCCTCCAGTTTCCGCCGTACCTGGATTTCTAAAGAAAATAGATAATTGCGCCCTGAATTTTGATATAATATCTAATATAAACCTTTGAACTTTTAATTTATATAATTTAGTTTCTGAATATTCAATATAATCTCTAAAATATTAGTAAATATTTAATATAACCCTTAAATTAAAATTTTATAAATGATATTACATATCGAATTTAAGTTCAAAGAGCATATTAAATAAATTAAAAATTCAGAAATAATAATGAAAAGGATACTCAAGTCAATCTATCCGATGTTGCCTTGCTAGTCATTTAGTGTGGGCTGTCAATTTAGGAGAAAACAAATTCCAAAAATAAATTAATTATTTACCAACTTTCAAGAAATTATTCATCATTAGATTCTCAAACAACATAATATTATGATAAACTTTCTTTTTTCTTTTTGAATTTTCTGATTTTTATTTGATGTGGCAATCCACATTGCCCCATTGGCAGCAAGTGTCTTTAAAAAGTAACAAAAAAGTCACGTCAGTTTTTTATATTAGCTAAATTACGTGGAGCAAATAGGGGGCTTAATTACATCAATTTAACAGTTTTTAAAACTGAATCAAACCATTTGAAAGATATAGGAATCAGTAGCATTTCCACAACAAGTTTTCCAGTCCTCTTTGGACTTATCCCAAATTTCTATAAGGAATATTTTTGCACAAAATTTAGGCACAACCAGATTTGCGCCCGAGAAATAATCATCTCATATGGTACCACTTTGGGCCTTGCAAGAACCCTTTCGAGTTCCACCTTGTCGCCATAGGATGGAAGGCTATTATACCTGTTTATCCAGCAGTAGCTATCTCTGAAGAGGTGATAGGGGTGTTTACTTACACCCCACAAGGCCCTCCACATTTGTGAGAGATATTTTTTTCTTCCCCTCCCAAGTGGAAATACCCTTAAGTTTTTAAGTCTCAGAATTTAGATGAGATGGTTAAAGATATACTTAGGTCTTAAATTGGAAAGAATGACACCATAAATGGGTACCTCTTTGGGCATATTTTTGGATCAAAAAATAGTTCGGATAAATACATCCAAGTGAAACTAGTTGAGAATTTTCCAGTTATAATATCCGAATACAATATTAAATATAAGCCCCTGCAAAAGAGTGCCACATTGCCTAAGATAGCCAACTCACTTTGCATATAACTTTCGAGACTATCCGCACCACACAAAAGCTCTATAAGGGATGAGAACCCTAGTTTGTATCAGAACTCTTGCAAAGGGAATCCCATGTCGCTTGGGAGAAACCAACAAAGTGAGAAAGGGGCCAATACCTCTCTAGGCCAAGAAGAACATGGTGCGGTTGCATCCTCCTCGGACCCCACAAGTCGCAATAGTCACTTTGTTAAAGGTAGAAGTATAGCGCAAGTCCAAAACTTAATACGAAAAATATTTAAATGTCAAAACTTACAAAATGTACACATAAATACCACTTTCTTTAAAAAAAAAAAAAAATAGGACATTTAAATGCCAACTCTGCTAAAGGGCACCAGAAATCCTGCATAACACTTTTTTAATAATATAACTCGACTACGTGACTCACCATAAAGTTGAGTCAACAAAGAAGAGTCAAAATGACGTCATTTTATCCCTTATTTGAATTGTAATATAAATATCAATTAAATTAAATTTAACACTAAATTTTAAAAAAAAATTTAAAAAAAAATAGCCCTTGACATTCTGCAATCTCCCATTTTTAAAATTTTTTAATTTAATTTAATTAATATTTATAGTATAATTCAAATCCGAGGCAAAACAACGTAGTTTTCAGCTTATCTAGTCACGTCAGCATGCGAAACAACTTACACTTGTCTCGTCGAAAAAAAAAACCAGATTAACATTTTGGTCAGATTTTTTGCCATTGACAATTAGTTGATCCATTTTGTTCGATTTTAACATTTAAGTGTACATTTACAAACTTTTGGCACTTAAATGTCCTCCCCCGTGTCTTAGATGTACTATTTTATGATTTTTATAGTATTAATCAAATGTAATCAAAATTAAATTTGTCATAGATGTACAAATTTTAAAAATAAATTTGAAGTAAATTTACCACATGTGTATTATTTTGGATTAGTTTAACGTACATTTATCACAAATATACCAATTTAAATTTTTTTCGTGATATTAACCCTAAATCTTCTTTTTTCCATAGCAGACTTGATTTGTTCTCCACAAACTTTTTCATTCCAAGTAATATTACTTAAATAATCCTTTTATAAAATATAATATATTATTTTGAATAATTGTTGCCCATCACCATCAACTGCTACTAATGATAGCTTGACATAGTATGAATTGAGCCAATTTAGCACCTAACTCACGGACCAATTTGCACAATGTTGGTCCCTAATTTTGGGACCAAGGAGTAAGTCCGATTCCAAGGTCAACCCAAAATCAACCGATTATTTCTTTGTTTCTATTTTTGTATATCTTAAAAGGACAAACAATTTGTTATAAATTACATATCCATCAATAATACAACATTGAGAAACCAAATTGCAAAGAGAACATAAGAGAATGTGCTAAGGTTTATAGTAGATTAAAACATATATATCTAGTGTATATTATATATAATTTATAGGGTTGGTCGTGGACCAATTTTAAATTTCTAGGATGAAAGACCAACCCACACAATGCAAGGTTAAACGATAGTAGGACTAAGGACTACTCTAGTCTCCTAAGAACCATGGTTAACCTAAGTTGGTGCTCACACCTACTTTTTCTAACGACAAACAAGGCTTGGCGACTTTTGCCATTGCTTTGCCGAGGATCGAGGGTCCCTACCCCATGCCAACTACAGCCCAACCACTTTTCTTTTTCCCTAACTGTCAATACAAAAACTAATTTTTTATTACTTTTTAAAAAAATTTCCTTTTTTATTTTGTTTTTCTTGTTTTTTTGGCTTGGTGTGTTAATTAACTCTCATTTTTTTTGGTTGATTAAATATTATCAATATTACACTCGTGAAATGAAGATATTACTAGAGACAATACGTTCTATTATGAATAAGTGTTTTTACCACACATGAAATATTTTATCGCAAATGAAATATTACTTGATCTAGTTTATGTTTTATTAAATGTAAGTAATTTTTATGAAGAATAGTGGACACCCGAGGTATGAATGGTAACGTTTCTGTTCAAAAACATTTTTTTAATTTCTATTCTTTAGAAAAGTTTCCAAGCATTTGAAGGCGTTTAGTAACTGAACAAAATTTTTATTTTTGGAACAAAAATGCGTTTGGTACGACCCCAAATATTTTTGCTACTTAGAATTTCTATTAAAATATTAATAATTTTATTGTTATGAAATACGTGAATGGATGAAATACATGAATGAATATTCATTATATTCATCTTATCTAATGTACTTATTATGGTACATTTGTATCATACATTCTAAGTACATCTCCTATACAATGAACGTTCATATCCCCTATCCAATACATGTATCATTCGATACATTGATATTAATGATAAGTACATTATTGTTCTCCTATAAATAAGAGTTTAGTTTTGATGTACAATTACAACCATTAGAATAAACAGTCACACCCTCTTCTTTGGCTTTCTCTACTATCTCTGGTGTTCACTTGCTTTCTCTTCTCAATCTCTTCTCTATTTTATATTCACCACAACACAATATTTTACAATACGTTATCAGCACGAAAATCTACCGAGAGTATGTAATTTTTGCAAGGTGGGTATTTATTTTATTAATCAACTTATACTTCATATTCTTCTATCAATTCTTCATTTTTATTGGCCCGAAGCCAAATTTCAAATCTAAAAGTATCCTTCCGCTCCTGAAGTGGTGGTGGATATTTGGAAATCCTTTTAATTAATAAGGATTTATTTTTGCAAGGATTATATACAAATTTTATGATACTTGACACCTGAAGTTGTCAATATAAATGCAAATGGAAAATACCGAGAAAAAAGAAAATGTTTGTTTGCTTGATAGTGCAACAACACATACTATATTTCATAGTAGACACTTTTTCTCGAGTATAACATTGCGTAAGACGCAAATCCATACAATATCAGGTCCTGTTCCGATTATTGATGGTTTTGGGAATGCCACAATTATTTTACCAAATGGCACAGTCCTGCATATTGAGAATGGGTTTCTAAGCATTAGATCAAAAATGAATCTACTCAGTTTCAAAAATATACGACATAATGGGTACCATATTGAGACTATTTATAAGCAAGATAAGGAATATATTGGCATTTCCTTTTATAAGATGGGCCTGAAGACCATCCATGAGAAGCTAGAAGCTTCTTCTATGGGTTTGTATTGTGTCATGATTAAGGCTGTTGAAACCTACGCCACCACATCTTGGAGATTGGTAAGCCCTGATCAGTTTGGACTGTGGCATGATCGCCTTGGTCATCCTGGTGCTTCAATGATGCGTACGATAATTCAAAATACAAAAGGGCACCCTTCAAAGGATATAAAGGTATTGTTGTCCAAAGATTATAATTGTGAGGCTTGCTCACAAAAAAAAAAAAAGCTCATTATCAAGCCTTCTATAACAAAGGTTAATCTTGAATCCCCTCTATTCTTGCAAAGAATTCAGGGTGATATTTGTGGACCAATACAACTACCAAGTGGACCATTTCGATATTTTATGATATTAGTGGACGCATCCTGTAGATGGTCCCATGTTTGCCTATTATCTACGTGCAATGACACATTTGCATATGTATTTGCACTATTATCATATTCCAGCTGCAAATGCTCCAGCTAGGATAGCTGTTCCCGAAGGACAGGCTAAAATGGATCAAAATCCCCCGCACTTAAAGTGTAGTAGACCGATAGGATCAAAAGATACTGCTCCTAAAAAACGAAGGGAAAAGAATCAGGAATCCGCTCCAGAAGAGCCTGGCGTTATGCTTGCTCCTGAAGAGCTTATTGCCCCTAAAGAGACGCAAACCCATGAAAGGAACACCAATCCCGGGAATACTGAGAATTCCATTACATATTATAATGAAATTTGGATCGAAATGAAATCATCATTGATGATGCTTTTGCATTCTCAGTTGCTCATAAAATTATGGATGATGATTGTGAGCCGCAATCTATTATTGAATGTCGTCAAATGCAAGATTGGCTTAAGTGGGAGGAAGCAATTAAAGCTGAATTAGCTTCCCTAACTAAACGAGAGGTTTTTGGACCTGTAACTCGTATCTCCGATAATGTAAAGCCCGTTGGATATAAATGGCTATTTATCTGAAAACGAAATGATAAAAACGAGGTTGTCAGGTATAAAGCCCGACTCGTTGCCCAAGGATTCTCCCAGAGACCTAGGATTGATTATAATGAAACATATTCACCTGTAATGGATATGATTACATTTCATTTTCTCATTAGCCTAGCAATCTTTGAAAGATTGGAAATGCGTCTTATGGACGTTGTGACGGCATATTTATATGGCTCATTAGACTCTGATATTTATATGAAAATTCCCGAGGGATTCAAAATGCCTGAAGCATGCACTCCTCGCAATTTATTCTAAATAAAATTGCAAAGATCCTTGTATGGGTTAAAGCAATCCGGTCGCATGTGGTATCAACGCCTAAGTGAGTACCTAATTAAGGAAAGGTACAAGAATGATCCTATCTGCCCATGCGTGTTTATTAAGAAATCAGAAACCGGATTTGCTATTGTAGCAGTTTATATCGACGATATAAATTTAATTGGAACTCCGGAAGAGTTAGCTGAAACTACCGAATATTTGAAAAGGGAGTTTGAAGTTAAAGATTTGGGTAAAACCAAACTTTGTCTTGGTCTAGAGCTTGAGCATAAAGCAAATGGAATAATCGTCCATCAATCAGCATACGTTGAAAGATTGCTTAAACGCTTCAACATGGACAAAGCTCACCCATTGAGCACCCCTATGGTTGTAAGGTCTCTAGATCCCTAAAATGACCCATTTCGTCCTAGAGAATCAAATGAAGAGATACTTGGTCCTGAAGTATCATATCTCAATGCAATTGGGGCTTTGATGTACTTGGCACAATGTACGAGACCGGATATCGCTTTTGCGGTAAATTTATTGGCACGTTTTAGTTCTAAGCCAACTTAGAGACATTGGAATGGAGTTAAACATATTTTCCGTTATTTCCGAGAAACCATAGATGTGGGATTATATTATTCCAAGGATTCCACTAACTCGGTTTAGTTGGATATGCGATCTTTGGATATAGATCCGATCCACATAAGGTTCGCTTTCAAACTAGGTATTTATTTTGTTATAACGGCACCGCTATTTCTTGGCATTCTACGAAGCAATCGCTAGTAGCTACATCTTCTAACCATTCTGAGATTATTACTTTATATGAAGCTGGAAGAGAGTGTGTTTGGTTAAGATCCGTTATAACACATATTCATAATTCTTGTTGCTTAATACCGGTTACAAATTCTCCCACTATAATTTATAAAGATAATGCTGCTTGTGTTGCACAAGTCAGGGGAGGATATATCAAAGGTGATAGGACCAAGCATATCTCGCCGAAATTTTTCTATACACATGAACTCCAAGAAAGTCGACAAATTGATGTTAAACAGATTCAATCCATAAATAATCTTGCAGATCTTTTTACCAAATCATTGCCAACATCAAGTTTTGAGAAATTAGTATATGGCATTGGTATGCGGCGAGTTCACAAGATACAAGATTGATTAGCCCCAAAAGTGGCTATATGGCTCAATTGAGGGGGAGATATTATGAACTATGCATTGCGGTATTGATATACGGCGAATTCACAAGATGCAAGAATGATTAGCCCTAGCAGTGGCTATATATGCATTGCATTCTTTTTTCTTTTTGTCCGGTTTTTTTCCCACAAGGTTTTTCCGGCTTAAAGTTTTTAACGAGGCAATTAATGCATCTATAAATGGGAGAGATCATAACATTTGTGCTCTGCACTCTTTTTCCCTTTTGTCCGGTTTTTGTCCCACTGGATTTTTCCGGCTTGAGGTTTTTAATGAGGCAGTATCATTTGATGCACATTCATAATGAATACAATGAATATTCAAGGGGGAGTGTTATGAAATACATGAATGGATGAAATACATGAATGAATATTCATTATATTCATCTTATCTAATGTACTTATTATGGTACATTTGTATCATACATTCTAAGTACATCTCCCTATACAATGAACGTTCATATCCCCTATCCAGTACATGTATCATTCGATACATTGACATTAATGATAAGTACATTCTTGTTCTCCTATAAATATGAGTTTAGTTTTGATGCACAATTACAACCATTAGAATAAACAGTCACACCCTCTTCTTTGGCTTTCTCTACTATTTCTGGTGTTCACTTGCTTTCTCTTCTCAATCTCTTCTCTATTTTATATTCACCACAACACAATATTTTACAACATTTATTACATTTTTCTCTGTTTTTCTTTTTTTCTTCTTCTTCATCTAGCTGATCAATGCCCTCGGGGGAACCTCAGCCTCGCCCAAATCTGCCAGGCAAGGCTGACCTTGCAATGGGGGCCTGCGAAGCTCTAACATCATTGCTAGGCCAGATCTGGCTTATTGCTTGCCATAGGGAACTTGAGATAAGTTGATGCAGAAAGATACATAAATTAAGGGAAAGTAGACTTAACACTGAGCTCACACTTGATGGAGATATTGTTAAAATGCATGTGTGAGTGAGTTATGTTAGAAAAATCGTATATCAGAGAATTGATATGATATATTGTTGTCCCATAACTCATTGACTTAAGTTTTTGAATAAAGGTGAGTCCAACTAGATATATTAACTGTCTCAAATTTGGGCTCCCTTTTGGCTATCTCTTCAGATATAAGTATCGGACTTATGCTGCGCTCCCAGTAATATGTTCTAATATGGATAAGTGTTTTACCACATATGAAATATTTTATCACAAATGTGATATTACTTGATCTAGCTTATGTTTTATTAAATGTAAGTAATTTCTATAAAGAATAGTGGACAACCTGATGAACCGGATAAGAAATAAATGGTCAAAAGTGACGGCAAGACTTTGAGGTGCTCCTAGTCAAGATTCCATAGCTTTTGGTCTATAAGCTTGTTAGATCGGAAGCAGATCTGTCAGCTTGTTCTCTTCCCCGAGCAACCTCCCAGTCGTCCCCTGTCGGAAGAGAGACCTAGTCTTTGGCTTTTTCTTGAGCTTCTCAGTCATGGATGTCTGCACTAATCTTTCGTGGTCTCCATCTACTAAATGGCCCAACGTTAACCGCTATGAAGTCTTTCTCAGTTTCAAAGGAGAAGATGTTCGGAGGAACTTTATTCAATGTTTCTACGAAACCCTCACTGTAAGAGTTTTCCTAATGTGGACTACATTAGTTGATATTGTAATTTACCGTTTAACGGTTACCGTTTTACGGGGTTTGGTCTAAGGTGAGATAGAAGGTTTCTTAATTAGTCTAATATGGGACTGGCTAGTGTGGGCCGAGTTGAGCCTGGCCCGTAATGAGGGGGCCTAGTTGGAAACTCTATAAATAGTGCTCAAGTCTCTCCTTTAACCCTAATTTTCACACGTATCCTCACCTAAGGGGCGTTTACCTAATGCTAAATGTGAGGGGGCCACCTCATTGAGCCAGTGATACGGAGGGCAATAGAAGAGAAGGATTTGATGTGTGAATCCCCTTGATGAGTGGGTAATCCCTTTTTTGCTTCCGCTTTATGTTCGATGGATCCCAAAACAGGTGCGTTAATCTTTCTACTCAATTATGCATGTTCTTGTAATGGTTTTGGTCTGTAAGCTTGTTAGATCGGAAGCAGATCTGTCAACTTGTTCTCTTCCCCGACCAACCTCCCAGTCGTCCCCTATCGGAACAGAGACCTGGTCTTTGGCTTTTTCTTGAGCTTCTCAGTCATGGATGTCTGCACTAATCTTTCGTGGTCTCCATCTACTAAATGGCCCAATGTTAACCGCTACGAAGTCTTTCTCAGTTTCAGAGGAGAAGATGTTCGGAGGAACTTTATTCAATGTTTCTACGAAACCCTCACTGCTTCAGGGATCTATGCATTCATCGATCATGATGGGATTGAGATCGGAGAAAAAATCATGCTCAAGATTTTCGAAGTTATCAGGCACTTGGAGATATGCATACCCATCTTCTCCAAAGATTTTTGCTTCCAGTAAGAGTTGTCTAAAGGAGGTGGAGAAAATGGTGGAGTGTGAAAGGACAATCATGCCCATTTTCTACGACGCCGGCCCTACCGTCGTCGGCGATCAGCAGGAGAGTTACCAGCAGTCCTTCTGCAACCATGCGGCTAAGGGGGTATCGCCAGCGACTATAAACAACTGGAAGGAGGCTCTGCGGAGTGTTTCAAGAAAACGAGGATGGGAATTGGAGAAATTCCAACACGGGTAAATCGAAATCAAGATTTCAATGCTTCTTTTGACTTCTCCAACACTAGTGATCTAGTATGAAATTCAAAAAGTGCGTCATACGACCAATTGTTCCTTTTTACATCTTCCTCTTTCCTACTTTTCCCGTTTGACAGGAGTCATCAACTTGTAAAGGAGGTTGTTTCCACGGTCCGTCGGCTGTTGAGGAAGGATGAGTTAGATGTGACAGATCATCTGGTGGGGATGGATCACCATGTGCAAGTGATGATGACAAAACTTGGTGTTCACTATGAAAATGGACAAGTGGTTGAAGGGCAAACACTGATGGGAAGACGTGTGGTTGAGATATCGGGCCTTCCAGGAATTGGTAAGTCGACTCTTGTCAAGATTGTCTACAACAAAATCCATCATCTCTTTGAAGGTTGGAGCTTCCACAATGATATCCATGGAAAGGTTGAGGAAAAGAGACTTCCATCTGTCCAAGAAGATTTAGTTAGTGACCTCCAAAAGAAAAGATGTACACTCAGATCTTCTGCTGACGGTACTGCATTTATCAAGTACAAATTTAGAAATCTGAGGGTTCTCATTGTCCTTGACGATGTTAGTGATTTTGAACAAATTGATTCATTAGCTAGAGATCCAAGTTGGTTCGGTCTAGGAAGTAGGATTATCATTATCTCTATGAGAAGCAATCTTTTTAACAAGTATAGTCAGGTGCCGGTTGAAAACTACGAGTTTCAAGAAAGTGCTCGCCTAAGTGTGCTTGGTCCTGGAAGCAGTGTTGTCGACATTTGTGATGACATCCTTGTAGAAAAATACGAGCTAAAGCAAATGAATGATGGGCATGCTTTTCAACTGTTCTGTAAGTATGCTTTTAGAGGAAAACCTGTTCCACAGGAGTTCTCCTCTTTGGCATGGGACATTAGTTTGGCTACTGGAGGGCTTCCTTCTGTTATATAGGTTGTGGGTTCATCTTTATATGGAAAGCCCATAAAGTTTTGGGAGGAGGCATTGGATAGATTGAAGCGAGAACCTTTCAATAAGGAAGTGAAACGAATTCTGAACAAGAGATATGAGGCTTTAGAGGACAATGCCCAACAGATATTTCTGGATACAGCATGTTTCTTTATGGGAAAGGACAAGACAATACCGTGTTACATGTGGGAAGCTTGTAAATATGATCCTTGTAGAGGAGTTGACGAGCTTCATAACATGTCTTTGGTAAAAACCAGAGAAAATAATGAACTGTGGATGAATAATCAACTAAAAGTCTTTGGAAGGGAGATTGTTAAGGAGGAAAATCCAAGGAAACCTTTCAAGCAAAGTAGGCTATGGAATCAGGAGGATATTGAACGAGTATTGAATAAAAGGAAGGTATATTTTGAAGACAAAGTACTTCTTTTGATTACGTAATTCTGTTTTCAGAGATGATTGTGAGTGCACTTCTATTTCACTTTCTCCTTTTACCATTTTCCACAATTGGCAGGTCGATGCAGTTGAAGCCCTAAGCGCCACATTCGACAACTGCCGTTCATTTCCTGAACATGGATTTTTTCCTAATTTCTCGAATCTTAGGTATCTAAGAATGAAGCACGCTATTATTAAAGGAAATAAGCAGAGTAAAAAGAAATCCAAAGAGGATCTTTTCCTTCCACGATTGAAGTGGCTTGAATGGCAATGGTGCCACAATATCTCCAGTCTACTTGCTTTAGATCTCTCAGGCTTGGTCGTTCTTGATCTGTCTGGGAGTACCTCCAGGACTTGGCGGTGCTGGAGACAAATTATGAAGGTATGATGGCATACACGTGCATTTTTTTGCCTTCATGCTTGACAATGCCTTGCAGTAAACGAGGCTTTTATATTCTCTTGTCTTGCAGAAGGCCAAAAACTTAAAAGTTTTGATCCTAAAAGATTTGTTGGATTTTTGCGGAAGCGTGTGTGTGTGCAAGTGTGTATGAAATATGGCAAGGGAGTGAGAAATAAATGAAAGCACAAACTGAATTTTATTATGATAGTTGATATTACAAAGGAGGGAGCATTTCTAGTTTTCAGCTTCTTAGAACAACAACCGCTAACTCCTATTGATAGGCGTGAATTCACCGCCTTCCTCTACCGACTTTGAGTACACAAAATAATATAAAATTGCAGCTTGCTTCTTTGTCTTCTGCTTGTTGCGGCTTCTTCCGAATCTTGTGGTTGCTTCTCCCTTATTCTCCATTTTTCTATTCTTTGCAGCTCCCAGCCACTTTTGTTGACTTTTACTTTCCTTTTGCATGAAGCATATTGTTGCTGCCGACTTCTTCCTTCTCCATTAAGTATACTTAATTCATAAGCAAGTGTAGTCTAGTGTAGTCTAGAGTTTTCCAAAATGGATCACTTTTTAACACTCCTCCTTGATCCATTTTTGTGATACTCCGAGCATACTTCTCAATATCTCGAATTTTGTTGTTGGTAGTACTTTAGTGAATATGTCCGCAATTTGGTCTTCAGTGTTACAATACTTCAACTCGATCTCTCCTTTGTTTTGCACTTCACGAATGAAGTGATATTTTATATCAATATGTTTTGTTCTCCCATGAAAGACTGGATTTTTTTATATTGCTATGGCGGACTTGTTGTCACAAAATATTGGCGTTGATTTCATTTGTGGTTCTCCAATGTCTTCTAGAATTCTTCGAAGCCATATTGCATGATTGGTAGTTGTAGCAGCCGCAACATATTCTGCTTCTGCAATAGATTGTGCCACCGAGTCTTGTTTTTTGGATGTCCATGAAAATATTCCAGAACCTAATGTGAATGCATAACCAGTGGTGCTCCTCCTGTCATCAGATGATCCTGCCCAATCACTATTAGTGTAACCGATCAGTTTAGTTGTTGCACTAGGTTGGTACCAAATACCATAATCAGTGGTTCCTCGTAAGTATCTTAGAATTCGCTTGGCTGCTCCAAAATGAATTTGGCTTGGACTCTGCATGAAACGTGATAATAAACTTGTTGCGTACATAATATCTGGTCGTGTAGCTATGAGATATAGTAGACTCCCAATTAGGCTTCTGTAGAGTGAAGCATCTGCTTTTTCTACTCCATCTTCTTTCAATAGTTTTTCATTCATCACAAGTGGTGTTGCCACTATTTTGCAATTATTCATCTTGAATTTTTCAAGAAGCTTCTGTGCATACTTCTTTTGCGAGATAAAAATTCCTTCATCTTGATTGACTTCAATACCGAGGAAATAGTTCATCAAGCCCAAGTCCGTCATCTCGAATGTCTTCATCATTTCTTCTTTAAATTCTTGGATCATTATCTCATTGTTCCCTGTATATATGAGATCATCCACATATAGAGAGACAATAAGTGTGTCAGAATTACCTTGGGTCTTGATGTAGAGCATTGGCTCACTCATGCTCCTCCTAAATCATTGCTTCGTGAAGTATTCATCAATCCTGCTATACCATGCTCGAGGTGCTTGTTTTAACCCGTATAGGGCCTTCTTAAGCTTTAAGACCTTTTCTTCATTGTCTTTGACAGTAAAGCCTTTTGGTTGATCTACATAAATTTCTTCTTGAAGATATCCATTTAGGAATGCTGACTTTACATCAAGTTGATGGATCTTCCATTCTTTTTGAGCTGCTAGAGCTATGAGTGCCCGGATAGTATCAAGGCGAGCAACATGAGTGAAAGTTTTGGTATAGTCAATACCTAGTTGTTGCAAGTATCCTTTCGCTATGAGTCTTGCCTTATGCTTCTGAATTGATCCATCTGCATTAAGCTTTGTCTTGTAGACCCACTTTACGCCTATGATTTCTTTGTCTTCGGGACGATCGATGAGCTCCCAAGTTTCATTTTTCTCGATCATTTTAATCTCTTCCTCCATGGCTTTAATCCAAACTTCTTCTTTGGAAGTGTCACGGGCCGAAAGAAGGTCGACCCAAGAGGTTCCCTAGGACGACCGTGACGCAGCCTTGGAGGATCTCCTGCTTTCACTCGGGTTCTCGCCAAGTCTTCTCCCCGAAGTATCCAAATGCGGTCGAACCCGTAATTAGACTCTATCTCTATTTATGTCGGTAGTTGACAGCTTTCATTTATGTCGGTGGTTAGTAGCCGCCATTAGTGTCAGTAGTTGAGGCGGTGCGATCTCGTCCGCCGACTAAGATCTAGATCAACGGATGTAATCAGAGGGCCTCGAGTATAAGAAGGGGTGCCCTCCCCCTCATTTGTATCCATCCAATCCTTTTCAGTAATACAAGTTCCCTTTCTCTCCATAGCTCCTCTCTCTAGAAGTTTTCTCTCTCTACGATCCGGGTGTGCAAGCGAGTGTGCGAGCGTTGATCGAGCAAGGCTTGGCTTAGGTGATCCAAAATAACCTGAGTCACCGCGCGGTCACGATCCCAATCGATCGGCCCGTGACAGAAGCGTCTTCATAGTTTTATGGTTCTAAGGACATAAAATTGCATGTTTCATAGACTTTCCTTAGAGACTTTATTCTTAGTATAGGAGACTCGGGAGTAGATTCTTCTTGTCTTTGGGCTTGGAGAGGATGGTGGTGTTATCTTGAGTGGAAGAATCCGATGTTCCGCCTTCTTCTTGTGGTGTTGATTCCTCACGTGCAAGAGGTATGTCTGGTAAGTTGACATATTTCTTCTCAATCTTCTCTTCATCCCAATTCCAAGCAGCATTCTCATCGAACTCAACATCTCGACTGATCATGAGCTTCTTAGTTTTTAGGTTGTAAACCCGATAGCCTTTTGATTGATCGCTATAGCCGCGGAATATTCCTTTTTTGGTCTTCTCATCGAGCTTGCTCCTTTTTTGATTAGGGATTTGAACATAGCAAATACAGCCAAACACTTTGAGATGCTTTGCTGAAGGCTTCCGTCGACTCCATTCTTCAACTCGTGTTTTATTTTGAACAACTTTAGTTGGACACCTGTTTAACAAGTATACTGCAGTATAAACTGCTTCTACCCAAAAAGTGTTAGGAAGGCCTTTCTCCTTTAGCATGGACCTCGCCATCTCCATGATGGTTCTATTCTTCCTTTCTACTACTCCATTTTGCTCTGTAGCGTAACCAACAGTCAATTGATGATGGACTCCTTCATCTTCACATAATTTATTAAACTTCCTTGAATTATATTCCGTGCCTCTGTCGCTTCTTAGAACTTTGATTATGTGTCCACTTTGGTTCTCGACACGGTTCTTGAATTTCTTGAAAATAGAGAAAACCTCCGATCTTTCTCGAAGAAAGTAGACCCACGTCATTCTAGTGTAGTCATCAATGAATAGGACGAAATATTTATTTTGACTGGGTGTAACTGTCCTCATCGGACCGCACACGTCCGTATGGACAAGTTCCAATGGCTTCTTAGCTCTCCATGTGCCTCCAGACGGGAAGGACTTCCTCTACTGCTTTCCAAGAAGACAGCCTTCACAAACATCTGAAATTTCTGTAATGGCTGGAAAATCTCTCATGATATTTTTCTGATGGAGGATTTTTAGCCCATAAAAGTTGAGGTGGCCAAATCTCCAATGCCATAGCCATGAATCATCAAGTTGAGCTTTCATAGCTATATCTTTGACATATTTCCATCGAACAGGAAAATTCTTGTTCTCCATTTTCACAGAGGCAATAACATGATTCCTATATTTATGATAGATAGTGCAGGTATCTCCTTTAAAGTATAAAGAATAACCATTCTGAATCATTTGGCCTACACTAAGTAGATTTTGTGCAAGACTGGGAACCAGCTATACTTCATGAATGTATTTTAGACCTTTCTTAGTTTCAACAGCTATAGTCCTTTTTCCTTGCACATCAACCGATTTACCATTACCCAATTTCACTTGTGTTTTTACCGATGTATCGATATTGGTGAATATAGATTCATCTCCTATCATGTGATTGCTACACCCACTATCAATATACCATGGATCATTCTTCTCATCTTTTTCCATTTGGCCTGTATAGAATAAATTATCTAAATTTTCTTCTTCCTTTTCTTTTCCTTTTTCTTCTTCAACATAATTCGCTCTATAATCTATTTTAGAGCGACAAAATTTTTCTATGTGGCCATATCTTTTACAAGAGCGGCATTGTAGTTTATTTTTAAACCAGCAATCCTTTTCCAAATGATTATTTTTCTTGCAAATACTGCAAACTGGATATTTTTCCTTCCATGTAGTTTCTCCTCCTCTTCTATTTTTCCATGAGCTTCTTCCACTACTTTTAGAATTATGAGACCGTATGTTTATTTTTGATTGAAAAGCACTTTCAAGTGTATCTTCTTCCTATACTTGCAATCTTTTTTCATATGCTTCTAAAGAACCAATTAGCTCACTCACTAATAGGGTTTTTAAATCCTTCGATGATTCTATAGTAGTAACAATAGAATTGTATTTTCTAGTGAGTGTCACCAATATTTTTTCAACCCTTTGATCAGTGATATCATCTCCATAAAATCTCATCTGATTTACTAATTGTTTCAATCTACCACAATATTCTTGGACAGTCTTATAATTTTTCATCTTAGAATTCTCAAATTCCCTTCTCAAAGTCTGAAGTTGAATAGTTCGTACCTGTTCAGTGCCTTGAAATTCTTCTTGTAATGTCTCCCAAGCCTCTTGGGAATACTGTTTCCGAGAGTGCTTGTTGAAGAAAGTATAGTGCCCTTGCATCCTTAGTTGATCCTTTGGTACACTTGCACCTTCTTGCGAAGCCTCATAACCACTCTCGACGATGTCCCATAAGTCTTGGGCCATCGAGAACGTGGTCATTTTGATGCTCCAATAATCATAGTTATTCCCATCAAAGATAGGAATAGGAAATGAGGATGAGGTAGAGTTGGCCATAATTTAGTTGTTGGAAATTTGGATGGATAATTTTGGGAACGGGTGGTTAGGACAAACGCCCTATACCAACCAAAGACGTGGCTCTGATACCACTATTGGATTTTTGCGGAAGCGTGTGTGTGTGCAAGTGTGTATGAAATATGGCAAGGGAGTGAGAAATAAATGAAAGCACAAACTGAATTTTATTATGATAGTTGATATTACAAAGGAAGGAGCATTTCTAGTTTTCAGCATCTTAGAACAACAACCGCTAACTCCTATTTATAGGCGTGAATTCACCGCCTTCCTCTACCGACTTTGAGTACACAAAATAATATAAAATTGCAGCTTGCTTCTTTGTCTTCTGCTTGTTGCGGCTTCTTCCGAATCTTGTGGTTGCTTCTCCCTTATTCTCCATTTTTCTATTCTTTGCAGCTCCCAGCCACTTTTGTTGACTTTTACTTTCCTTTTGTGTTGGGAATAACGGATCCCCGAAAAACGGATTCGACACTAAATCGAACCCCTAAAACTAATGCGGAAGACAAGCCCGGGAAAAATCATGTATCACCGATCGTAAAGCACACCACGGATTCGAGCGTACCTTGTTAGCCACAGATTAGACACCGACGCCGAAAAGAGGAAGAGAATTTAGCCCTGTTCGATCCGATGACGACAATTCACTTGGTAGGAAGATGGCGTCGCTCTTTATCGCTTACTGTTCTTCTTGGAGAGAGAGAATGTTGGAAAGAGAGGGAGACGTACGTACTGATTTCCAAAATGTGTGTTCTCCCTCTCTCTCATCCCTTTTATATGTCCCTCCATCCACGGGCCTTATTCCTGTGGGCCGGGCTTTTAGGCCCAACATGGGCGGACGGGCCTTAAGCCCATCACTAATAAAACCATCATCTCCCACTCGCACATGGTGGGCTGAACAGGATTCTCTTTACCTCTCTTCAACATTCATACCGGTGAATAATCCGTGCGACCAGCATACTTTGAGAGCTCGTTGCTATACATCTGTTAGGAATATATTGCAGCTCATAATGGGCATCACTTTCCGAGTAAATTTAGTATGCAGTACCCTAGATCGATCGATCACATTTATATCTCTCTTAATCTCATTTAAACAATGATATATATATATATATATATATATTGTATTCACAATTATGATTATCCCAAAGACAGTCATAATTGGTTGACCAGGAATACAAAACCACAATGTGATTCTCCAAATCCGATCTTCCTCTTTCCTTCAAACTCTCAATTTCAGTTCAACTTGCTTTTCTAGAAATGTCCCATTAGATCGAATTAACTCATGACCATTGGCAACATTCTAAGATAGCAAACACTAAATAGAAATCTTGAGAATAAGTAAGAGTCATGAGGGCACTAAATTGAGGAACTCCTTTCCTCAAGAGTCTCATATGGCATGAAAGTTGAGATCAAACTTTTGCCACTCTTATAGGTCATCTCATGCATACGTAGTATGAAATACGTATTACGGTATTAACTCCTTTCCCATGGAGCGTATGTCGCACCATCAATACCGTACGAGATGATAGTTCGGACATACCCAATGTCTAACTTGAGTTCACGCATTTACTCATTCACAAAAAATTCATCAGAACTCACATCTGGCATCTTAGACAGATAAAGTAAAATATGTGGGTTATTTTACTTTCGGACATCGTAAGTACTATGTCCTCATCTTAACACTCAGTTAAGACGACATACGTATTTTAAGCTTGAGCTCTCGATTATCACCTAGATAATAAGCTTAAAAACAGTCTCATCTCTATTTATCACATATTAAATAGAGGCGATTACCCGTGTGAGTGGGCTAATCTTTTATCTGTCCGACATACTTTCTTAACTTAAAATAATGCACCGAGCATTAAGATGCATAAAGATCAAACAAAGATTCATAGGCATTAATAATGAAACAACACTAGTTCATAAATGTGAACAACTCAGGGAAATTACAATCCAAGTACATCGACTCTACGCAATCCTAGAGATTTTACATGACCACAAAACACATCTCTAGGTATTGGCTTTGTCATAGGATCTGCTACCATTCTATGCGTAGATATGTACTGTAAGTTCACATCCTTTCGTGCAACCATATCCTTGACAAAGTTATACTTGGTATCTATATGTTTGGTCTTGCTATGATATTTTGGATCTTTGGTGTACGCTATAGCGCTTGGCTATCACGGTTAACCAATAATGGATTTGCAGCTTTCTCATTAACACCTAAATGATCCAAAAATCTCTTAAGCCAAACTCCTTCTTGTACCGCTCGCGATAATGCCACGAAACCAGCTTCCATCGTGGACAAGGCTATACACGTTTGTTTCTTACTGCTCCAACATATGGTGCCATTATTCAATAAGAAAACAAACCTAGAGGTAGATTTTCTTTCATCTAAATCTCCTCCCTAATCAGTTTCAGAATAGCCTTTGAGTCGCAGATCCTTTCCTTAATAACTCAGCGTATAATCAGCAGTTCCCTTTAGATACCTCAGTATTCTCTTAACGGCTTTCCAATGTGCTTGACCTGGATTGGATTGGTATCTACTCACCATTCCAACTGCAAAACATATGTCGGGTCTTGTACACATCATAGCATACATCAAGCTCCCAACAGCACTAGCATAAGGAACATGTTTCATTTGTTCCTTCTCTTGTGGAGTCCTCGGACACAGTCTATGGCTCAATCCTTCACCTTTCGCAATAGGAGTGTCTATGGGTTTACAATCTTGCATACGAAATCGTTCAAGAACTTTATTTATATATGTTTCTTGCAAAAGAGACAACGATCTCTTGAACGATTTCTTGAAATCTTAACTCCAAGAATGTATGCAGCCTCACCCATATCCTTCATCTCAAAGTTGGAAGACAACCAACTCTTGACAAGTATTAACAAACTCCATATTGCTTCCGGCAATCGGTATATCATCAACATATAATGATATGATCACAAATTGATCCTTGGATCTTTTGATATATACACAATGATCCTCATCAATCATTGTAAAATCATATGCCATTATGGCATTATGAAAACGTATATACCATTGTCTCGATGACTGCTTAAGGCCGTATATCGATCTCAAAAGTCGACATACCTTTTCTTCTTGGCCTTTCACTATGAAACCAACAGGTTGTTCCATGTATATTTCTTCCTCTAATTCTCCATTGAGGAAAGCGGTCTTTACATCCATTGATGTAACTCAAGATCCATACTAGCTACTATTGCCGAATAATGCGAATCGAGGTAAATCTCACTACGGGAGAAAACGTATCTTCATAATCAATTCCTTCCTGTTGATTATACCCTTCGCCACAAGGCGAGCCTTATGCCTTTCTATCGAGCCATCAGCCTTTCGCTTTATTTTTGAGAACCCACTTGTTCCCAATAGCTCTGCGTCCTTTTGGAAGATCAACCAGTTCCCATACTTGGTTTGATTTCATTGACTCCATTTCCTCTTTCATTGCATGAATCCATTTTTCCTTATTAGGGCAATTCAGAGCCTCATTAATATTTCTTAGCTCATCCTCATCTTGTGGAGCAATCATAAAAGTTTCCCCCTCAATGTCAAAACGTCGACGGGGAATATTTTGCCGACTTGTTCGCTGTATGGGAGATTGTACACTTTGCACATCATTCCCCATTATGCTCCCACTAGGATTAGATAATGATGTTGTCGTCTCATCATGTGGTTGTAATTGAGAATGAGTCGAATTCAATTCATCACTTCTCATATTACTCCCACTTGGATGAACTCCATTAATATCATTATCTTGGTCCAAGGTTTCAAATAGGGAGTATTCTTCACCTATTTCGCCCTTCTTAGGAAATTCATCCTCTAAGAATGTGACATCCCGTGATTCAAATTCAGTTATACTCCCACTTTCCTGCTCACCTATGAACACATACCCTTTTGAGTGTTCCGAGTATCTTATGAAAATACTCTTCTTTCCTCGGGGACCTAATTTCCCAAACTTGTGAGAGGACTCATGTGTATAGGCAGCACAACCCCATGGCTTAAGAAAACTTAAGTCCGGTTTTCTACCTGTCCATAACTCATATGGAGTGGAAGTAACTGATTTGGAAGGCACACGGTTAAGTATATAGGCAGCAGTTAACAACGCATCACTCCAAAAGGTAATAGGTAAGTTAGCATGCGCCATCATGGACCTAACCATTTCCAATAGGGTTCTGTTTCTTCTCTCCGCAACACCATTTTGTTGAGGAGTATATGGAATAGACAACTGTCTTTCTATTCCTTTTTTTCATCACATAATTTTCTGAACTCATCGAGATAAATATTCTCGACCTCGATCGGATCTCAATGCTTTTATTTTCTTGTCTAATTGATTCTCTACCAGGTTCATAAACCTTTTGAAACAACTTATTGCTTCGATTTATGAGAAATCAAATAGACATATCCGAATCGAGTATAATCATCTATAAAAGTGATGAAATAAACAGCCCCATGCCTTCCTCTCACATTCATTGGACCACAGACGTCAGTATGGATTAAATGCAGAGGAAATTCAGCTCTTTTACATTTTTCAAATGGTTTCCTTGTCGTTTTCCCTTCTAGGCAATGCTTACATATGGGCAAATCGACTTTTTCAATGTTGCCCAACAAGCCTCTTTGGCTAGTCTATTCATACGCTGTTGGCCAATATGACCAAGTCTAGCATGCCACACATTCACATCATTATCATATGAATTAGGAGATGTGAGAAGGGAATAACAAACATTTGCATTAACATAGTCAATATCTAATACAATGAAACCATCCAGAAAATAACCACGACCATAGTAGTTTGTATCCAAATACAAATCTACACCTCTATTATGGAAGTTCACATTAAAACCAAACTTAACCAACACTAAAACAGACACTAAATTTCGACGAATCTCCGGAGCATACAACACATCATGTAGGAATAATGTGCGTCCACCACACATATTCGGTTGGCGGAGTGCCAATTCCTTTCACTTCAGCTCGGAGTTGTTTCCCACATAGATCCACTTAGTTCTAGTCGGAACTCGTCGAAATTCTACAAAGGATTCTCTATCCTTCGCTACATGGTCCTGTCGCTCCCGAATCTACGGTCCACGAGGATTAGATTCAGTCAAGAATATAGAACTTGACACATATGCAAAGTTCCCAATAGTACAAAGGGTGTGTACCTTCTTTGGCTCACAACAATTGCGGGCATAGTAACCCCTCTAGTCACAGTTGTAACATTTCACCTTTGAGATATTCTTCACATGAGGATGTTTTCCTCTCTTCACACGAGGACGTTTTCCTCTCTTTTGTTGGTTAATTCTTGGTTTCTTGCAAGAAGGACTTGATCCCTTGCTTTCCCACATATTGAACGAATCAATGCGCTTGCGCTTAGAGCTTAAAGCCCCTTCTGAGCTTAAAGCAACACACAAGCAAATATCGTATCTGCTCAAATGCCTTGAGGCGATGATCGGCTATCTCAAGGTGGCGCACAGCATCCTCAAGATCTTCCATAACATGGTCAAGAGCATTTAGTGCTTTTTGCTTTTCCAGCACATATTGAATTTTCATTTGCCAAATTTCATAGTTGTCACCATTGAGCTTTTCATGTTTGCTCAGCTTGGCAACTATGCTCTTTGTGGCTGAAGCCATTGATCTGAACACATCAGACATATATGCACGAGTTATTAATGCCTATCATTTATGCATCTCTTTTGCCTGAGACCCATCATATTAATGAATAATTTCAAGTAAGATTTTAGAATCAAAAGGTCACTACGTTTCCAATCATCCTCCAAAAAATCCTAACTTAAAACTATCATTAATATGATTGTCATATGCAAAATCAATTCTATGAAGCTACAAAAACTTCTATAACTACCCACATCTAACTACCAACAATAACTTGCAATAAAGCAACGAGATAATTGACATACAATATAATAATAATGCTTTCACATAATACAACTAACATATAGGTTACTACATCAATAACAATCAGGTAGTAAACATTACAAAAAATGTTCACAAAGAACACTAAATAAAGACCAGCCAAAAACAACTAAAAACAAGGCATCATACTACTAATAGGGAAAGACTTGGTTCCTTTTTTTTTCTCTCTGTAAAATTTTTAGGCATTCTTGATCGGATTTCCCTTGTAATAATTCACTAGCCTAATAATATTCATTTTCTTATTCATCTGAATTGCATTACTAGCTCCTTCTAGCTAGTTGACATCCCATATGCGATTCAACACATCTTGCCATTCTAGTGGAAGAGTGTTAATGAAAAATCGCACCATCTCGAATATGGCATGGGATAACCATTCCAAATGACCTTTTGAATCTTCCCGTTGACTTCAAGAACATGATCAATTATGTCACCTTCTCTCCCATCGATAACCATTCAAATCGGCTATCAACCTTGAAAGCCTTGCCTTTTGTTCATCGACATGTACGAATGCGTGCGGCTTGAAGGGGAGGCATTGTTCCGCAACAAATGCAGAACAAAAAATGGATTACATATAATCCATATAGACATAATTGGGAAAAAAAGAAACACATTCTTTTTTTTTTTTTTTTTTTTTTTGGGTCAACGGTCAACGGTCAACGGTCAACGGTCGTCGGTCGTCGGTCGTCGGTCGTCGGTCGTCGGTCCGGACGGGTCAACGGTCAACGGACCCGGCCGCACGTCATCGGCGATCGGCGTGCGGGCGGCGGACTGGTCACGTCGGACGTCATCCGGCCGCCGTGCCGCGCGCGTGCCGGGCGTCCCGGGTCGGGTCGGGTCGGGTCGCCGGCCGGTGACCGCCGACCAACCGACGTCAGTGCGTCGTGCGCGTCATCGATGACGTCATCCCGGCGGTTATCAACCGTTAGGTGATGTCATGCGGCGTCGGCACGCGCGTCGGTCCGTCGACCGGCACGTGCGGTTAGCCGCCGCCCGGCAGCGCGTGCCGATTCGCCGACCGCGCGTGTCCGCACGCGCTGGCGAACGGTGCTTCGGCTCGTCATGCCCACGCGCGCGGCCGCTTCGGCCGCGCGTGTGGGCGCGTGCGGCGTCTCCGGCGATGTGCGACACATCGCGGACTCGTCTCGACGTCCCCCTTTCTCCCTATGCCATCGAATTCGTTTTGACTTACGAAAACTCGGAAAAATGGGCGAACACGGCGCTCGGGTGTCGGGATTTCTCGCCCCGATCCGTACGGCCGAATTACTTTCGCGAAAAATCAATCAAAAACATCAAACATGTTGGGAAAACATGAACTAGGGCTCTGATACCAATGTTGGGAATAACGGATCCCCGAAAAACAGATTCGACACTAAATCGAACCCCTAAAACTAATGCGGAAGACAAGCCCGGGAAAAATCACGTATCACCGATCGTAAAGCACACCACGGATTCGAGCGTACCTTGTTAGCCACGATTAGACACCGACGTCGAAAGAGGAAGAGAACCGATCCCTGTTCGATCCGATGACGACAATTCGCCTTGAAGGAAGATGGTGTCGCTCTTTAAGAATACTTGTTCTTCTTGGAGTGAACGTTGGAAAGAGAAGGAGGAAGAACGTATGATTTCCAAAAGGTGTGTTCTCTCTCTCTCATCCCTTTTATATGTCCCTCCATCCACGGGCCTTATTCCTGTGGGCCGCGCTTTTAGGCCCAACATGGGCGGACGGGCCTTAAGCCCATCACTAATAAAACCATCATTTTGCATGAAGCAAATTGTTGCTGCCGACTTCTTCCTTCCCCATTAAGTATACTTAATTCATAAGCAAGTGTAGTCTAGTGTAGTCTAGAGTTTTCCAAAATGGATCACTTTTTAATAAGATTGTTGTTGGCTAGCTGAATCTCCAATTGCCCATGCATCTGTAAAATTAGAGAGACTAAACCTGGAACGTTGTTCTACATTAGCGGTTGTTGGCAGATCCATTGGCAAGCTAAGGAACTTAGTTTCTTTGAATATCAAGTTCTGCAGCTTCGTGAAAGAATTGCCAGAAGATATAGGTTCCTTGGAAGCTTTGAAATAGCTTTACATTGATGCAACTTCCATTAAAGCCATTGATTTCCCTGTGGGTTCTTATGGGAAGCTTAAAATTCTGAGTGCTTGCAACTGTAAATCCTTGTCTCTATCCAATTCAATTGGTAATTTGAAATCTCTTTCATACCTAGCATTGGACGACACTGAACTAAGTGAGCTCCCTTGTTCTATCGGATTGCTGAAGAATTTATAGACGCTATCACTGAGAAACTGTAGGAGCTTGTGGAAATTGCCAGATTTCATCGGAAGCCTTGAGGAGCTGCAAGTCATGGATCTTTCAGATGCAGTAATCGACGAACTACCTTCATTTGTCAAGTATTTGAGAAACTTGAAAGTACTAAAGATGCCTCGCACTTTTATAAGAGAATTTCCTGGAGGCATTAAGAATCTAGAGAGGTTAGAAAAGATAGATTTCTCAGGCTGCAAAAGATTGACGGGAATGCAACGTTACGGGATTAGCCTCTCTGAACGTCTTACTTCTAGTACAGACTGATATTTCTCAATTGATTGTGACTATTCGTGGATACTCTATCCCCAAAACCTCAGATTGGATGACGGTGTTTTCATTTTGAAAATTGAGACTACCAAAGGGGCGCGGCATCGGTTCAACGGATGTGAGACTGCAACACAGTTTCAAGCGGAGGGACATCACATCAGATGCTGACGATGAGTCAGACACTGAAGCAAGGTGGCAGTCAGACAGAAGCAAGAAAATTATTGGTGGATGAGGTTTGGCTGTAAAGTAAGTTAGCGTTCCTATCCCTTTAACTCATATTTGTGACTGATCATGCATGTCAACTGATCTTCCTGCGATAAGGGCTACTAGGGGAATAACCGAATTCAAATTTTCACTTCTATTCTGAATTTTCAATTTACATTTTTCTTTCTTTGTTTTGGCCATCACACTCACATTTTTTATCGTCTCATGTGCACGTTAATTTACTGCAATTTTGCGCGAACGTGTTAGTTTCTGTTTGACTCGATGAAAGATTTTCCAGTTTTTTTTTTTTTTTTTTTTTTTTTTTTTTTTTTTTTTGTCGAAGATTTTCCAGTTTGTTCGATTGCTCTCAAAGACAACTTCAAGATTGTCAGAATGAGTTTTAGTTCCTTTTTAACAAATGGGCCATTTAAAAAAAAAAAAAAAAAAAGTAGAGTTAGGCCCAAGAGACTTGAGCCCATTTCTCAGTTAAGAGAGTTCTAAACTTTATGTACAGAATGCAAATGAGCCCAATCAACATTCTAAGTCCGAAATCTTCTTTCAAAAAATTGCAATCAAGTCTTTCAAAAATGATGCCTACAATGGCCTCCGTGCCCCTCAGAAAGTGTTTAGATGATATCTTCAAATTGCACTTTTCAACACAATTTGAGTACTTAATTTCATTGTTCAAATAAAGGTTGAGTAGTTAATTGAACCAATCAAAGGGTTTAGACCTTGATTGCATTTCTTGGTAGCAATGGAAAATTTAAGGATTCAATTGCATTCTTACTCTTTTCAGCTCACCTATAGATAGATAGTCGGCAAAATGAAAATAAGGGGGAGGTGGGTGGGGGAGGGGGAGAGGAGGAGGATCTGCAAGAGAAAAACAACCTTTCGCTTCGGCAAGCCATGTACACCCGAATTAATGTTGTTTTGAACTACTCTTTTAAAAATTTCATGCATGAATCCTTTAATCAGAGAATTAATCAGTAAAGCCGTATGGATTGTGTTGAACTATGAGTTACTGCATTGGTTTTAGAAGTTGTTGAGTTGTGAAATCATGTTATAAAGAAACTTTAGGGTGTCATGAAACCATAAAGTTATACAGAAATCAATTTACGGCTATGGTTTGTCGTGATGAAATTTTGAAATTTGGTGCTCATTTTTGGAACTAGATTGGTATTATTGTGTTTAGCACTGGTTTTTGCCCATCTCCGACCATCATTTGGTCAGAGGTGAGTTTTCCTTTGAAGTATGTGGAGTTAGCTTTTAAATGGCTTAGGACCCACTTGAAGTATGCGTTGATAAATTTTAAACGAATCATCTTCAATTCGGCAAACAAGCTGCCGTCGCATGGCGGACAACAGTGAATTTTCTGCTTTGGGAGAATTTTTCTTTGGTCGTTCGTTTTGTTATGGAATAAGCTTAGTTTAGTCAAGTCTTAATCAAGATAGTTATCTTGATTTCGATATGCGTTTCTCACTTAATTGATATGGATTTCAGATTTTTCCTCTCAAAATAACTTTCATTGTTTGGTTTCGTATTTTCAGGTGAATGATGCTTATATTGTTTGTGATTTATGAACTTATGTCTTGCATATGATAGGAATTAGATATGTAATAAATTATAAAAAAAGGCATAGCACGGCATGATAATTATTAAGAAAAAAGAGTTTAGAGCATATTTGTTACATAAAGTTGGAAGAGACTTTTACTATCATTTGAATTGACTTATTAAAGCATTTCTTAGAGAACTTTGTTGGCTGATTATTGGGGATAAGGTTTGAGAAATGCTGTATAATATGCATTCCGCTTTATGAATTGAATTTTGGAAAGTTATATATTTTGGTTTGTGAACTCGATTTATTGAATTTTTATGGATTGGCTCTATGCATACCGACCTACACCAAGGAGGGAGTAAGCCTTAACATGGGACATTAAGCATAACATTAGTTTGATATTGCATAATAGATTAATCAATTGGCTAGACTATTAATGTTTGTTTTGACATTGTTGACTGAATGAATATTTAAGAGATGTATAGAACTTTGTTGAGGTGATAAAATTGATTTTTTAGCTTGTTTGTGCACTCATTTGGATAAATGTGTTTCTAGTACCGTTTATAAATATGTATAGTGGATGTTTATTGAGAGGTGGTTTGCTCATATCATTTATTTATTTATTTATTTTGCAGATTCGATAGTTATTGGAGAATAGGAGAGAGTGGTATCAATTGGAGATTTTTGGGAGTTGGATTATAGTATAAGTAAATATATTTGTATTGTCGGTTTTAGTTTGTTAGTCACTGGAGATGCATCTATTCTTTTAGGTGGACTTTAAAACTCTAATATTACACTTAGCTTGCTATTTTATCGGATATATAAATAAATATTGATTTTAGTAATAGATTAATGATAGTTATTGTCACGCCCCGACCCTCGGTCACGTGACCATCCTTCTGCTTTGGTCGATTTTAAAATGCGATATCCCCGGGACTACATATCGCCGACCCTTTCATTTTAATAGCACATGCGGAAGCGATTATAAAATCCCTGCATAATAAAGCAATGGGATATACAAGTAGGACTAAATATGAACCGGAAAACCGACACCCTTATGAACATATACAAGCCCGATAGAAACAAGGTCTACAAACAATTAGGGGAGTTCAGGTCCACATCCTTCTCTTCATCATTCTCCACACTCCCACTGGAACCTTCAGCAGACTGCCCCGAACTTCCGAGATCTTCAAAACTAAGTCTACCGAATATAGGGACGAAATGGTTATTCAATAACCAATGAGACTACGTCTCAGTGGTTCTCTACCCCTAAGACCCGATTAGTAAACCAATACACCCAGGGCTGCGCACATGACATGAGTCGAGTGGCTTACCAGCTCGGTTCCCACCCGCATATTAGCACGAGATCAAATATACACCCAAACAATCACGGCACGATCGAACATCGATCAAATCGACCCTAGTCGATTTCACACCAACAAGACTACTCACGGTCATTCCATTCAATCAATCAGACTCAAACAATGATCAATTACATCAATTCACACCCAGTTCGAATCATAAATCAATCGACTTAGTTGATTACATGCCAGTCGAAATCATCACACGATCCTTCTGACTATTCATTCTCAACTCTCAATCATGGCCTTACAGGCAAGTCTATATGTAGTGGCATCACGGCCCCACTCGGCAATGTTATATGTAGTGGCATCGCATTTCCACTTTGGCGATGTTTTATGTAGTGGCATCACGGCCCACTCTCACCATTCCACACTTTACAACCCAACAAAACATAATAATCTTAAATAAACACACGCAGGCCATTATCCAATCAATAACTCAATCTCAATCAATTCAAAGCGATTTAGGGTAAATCCCTAAAATATCACAATTTATTTAATTCCATGCAACGTGAAACGATTAAATAAACGGACTACACCATTTGACAATCAAACGAAATTGGGTCACCGACCATCCAGGTTGAATTTCCGGAAAAATAAATAATTAAATAATTAATTTCGAAAATTAAATAAATAAATACTGATAAATTCAATTAAGACAATATAAAGTTTCTCGATTAAATAAACTGATATATGCGATCATCAACATAATATTCCGATCGCTGGCCATCCAGTTGAATTTTCGGAAAATAAATAATTAATTAATTTAATTCCGAAAATTAATATTTAAATGCCAAAAATTCCACTTAGGCCGAATTCTTAAATTAAACCCGATAAGGGTCGGGAAAAATCCCAAGAAGATCCAATAAATACTATAGGTAATTCTTTACTTAATTACACAAGTCATCTAACTAATATGCAATGAAATCAACTAATAAACATTAATCCATTCTAATCCAACAACATAATTACACTTAACTAACACTAATCAACCTTTTAAGTGTAATTAGCAAACTAGAAGCGTTAGTGGCAAAACTCACTCGATTAACGATCCGCTCGGATCAAAACGACGGGACGCAACGGCGGCCGATAAACCCCAAAGCGGGACCGCCAACAGGGGCCCGAAACGACCCGAAATCGGCCACACAAGCCCGCAGCTTGGCTGGAATTTCTGCTCTCGCTCTGCTGCCCCCGCTGATTTGATGGAGACGGGCCTTCAAGCGGCTAAATGGAGCGGGCCAAGCAATCGGGGAACGGTGAAGTTGCTGCGTGAGCTTCGAGGGAGCTCGGGGACGCGAAGATGGATGGGGCAGCTTCGGTGGACCTCTTCCCGTCGCTGATGGAGTCAACCGCGAGGGAGGTTTTGCTGGTTCTTGACTGAGCAGCATGGGATGCGAACAAGTGGCGAGTGGCAGAGAAAAAAAAACCGGGGCTGCATCGGTGGGGGGAAAGAGGGATCAATGGAAGGAAAGCACGAGCAGAAGCTGCTCGTGAAGTTGAAGCCCGCGCAAGGAGATGAGGGGGAAGAGAGAGACCATGGGGGCAGCGGCTTCTTTTTGACCGAACAGGGAAAGCAGAAAAACATAAAACAATTAAAAGGGAAAGATAAGGGAGAGGGGAACGTCGGTCAAGGAATAAGAGACGTGCAGAATTGAAAAGAGAAGAGAGAGAGAGAAGGGGAACGTGGGCGGCTAGGGGGAGAAACGTGCGCAAAGGGGGAAATAAAAAGAAATAGAAATAAAAGGAATTAAATAGAAATTCCTAAAACCGATAATTCTTAGTCTCACTTGCTCTTGTTAGTCCAATTTGATCCCCAAAAACTCCCATGCTCGAGCACTTGATCTTCACTTGCGTTCTTGCATCAAATTTCCCTCAAACAACAAATCTTGGGCAACAAAAATGGCCATTTCCTTCATTTCGAATTTTAATTCATTTTCTTCGAATCCGATTTTACGAACAAACAAATCCATTTTGAGGTCCATTTGAATTCGAAAAGCCCAAACAACTTCCATTCACCGATTCCCTTACACCAGATGCCAAAAGTCTCTTCAATTTGGCCAATCCGAGTTTCCGTTCATTTTCCGAATTGTCCGCAACGATTTTCCGTAAAAATCCCGAACTCGCTGGGATTTCCTCAAAATGTGAGTCGACGTTCCTAGAATGACCCATGACACGACAGAACTTTCAGTTTCTGAAATCGAATTTAAATCAGTGGTTAATTTCACTCCGACACGTTTTTAGTGTGGACCTGAATTTCTGGGTAGTTTTGAGAACTTTTAGGGCAAATGACCCGTGGTCGATTTTCTTCGAGCCACGATGAACCCACTCGACCCATTGGCGACTCTCGGTTGTCGTGAAAATCTCTAGGATTCAAATACGGACACGGGGTACCAAAACAATAAGAAAATCGTCCAGTCCGATCGACGAGAATTTTCCAATTTAGTGGTGTCACCCACGATTGGCCAAACATTGTCGTCGAAAGCCTATCTCTCGATTTCAAATCGATTTTATACTTTGCCGCAATGACTTCTAAAGATGAGCACGCGGTCGAAGTCGATTCCCTGGTCGAATTCTCAAGTCTATTTGCTTTAGAGTCCTTAATAGCTTACCCAACTAGTCTAGTTATCTTGTGAGTGGCCAACTCAGAGAAAAACACCGTAGCCACGTCGATGAAATGCCCAATTTATCGAATCGAAATCAGAACCCAAAAATCGAGATGTCACAGTTATGTGTATGAAATTGCGTCATTCGGGTAAGAGGGCAGCCTTATCATTTCCCCTATACTTGGGGTGCGACACCTTTCTCAATCCTCCACCGTCTTTTTCATTGCATAAGCAGTGTCATTGGATTCTATTTTTCAATTTGCCGAAGTCGGCTATTAGAAATTTGACCATAAAAAGTTTGCTCGCCGGGTAGGAATTGTCCAGGTTAAGAGTAGGAGCAGTAGAAGGATGATGGGACTTAACCCACAATATTTTCATTTTCTTTTTAGTCTTTTATATTTTCATTTTGGGGCAGCGTTGACGGTAAGTCCACTTTGTTTTTTATTTTAATTTTTGTTTTCTTTTTGGTATTAGAGTTAATAAGTGAATTTAAGACTAGTTTTCTCGTAAAATAATCCTTGACCAACGGTAGAGAATAGTCTTCGTATTGTTCTTTTTTTTTTTTAAGTCAATTTTAATACTATAAATAAAAGTTTTGAATTCGATCATTCAACAAAAAATCTTCAAAGGTATTATACGTCGATGAATGTTGTCACACTTAAGATCCTAAAAAGTGGCATTTGCTTTTTCAAATAAACTTGAAAGTGTTTATTACCTGGTTTCTCTCGATAATTGATTTAATTTAATTAAATATGAAAACTATATATGTAATTATCTAATTATAGATGGATATGCGTTAGGTCATTGAAAAGTATTCCCCGAATGTGCTGGCCCTGCTGGGCAAGGGACTTATCTCATCCAGTCATACTTATTCCAAGTACTTAGGGTGTGTTTGTTTTTGTTCCAATTTCTTTGTTTTCTATTCTTTTGTTCCCTAAAACAAACAAAAGAATAAAAATATGTTTGGTAACGTTAATTAATTTTTCTATTTTCTAGAATAGAAAAGTAGCTAGGGAATAGATTTGAACAGTAACAAGAAGTAACAAAGAAGCAGCCAAAAGTACCTTTTATTCTTAGGAACAATTTTTATAAATAAGTTTTTTTCTTTTCTTTTTATTTCTCGCTGCCCCTCGTTCCTTGCCGTCCGCCGCCCCCTCACCGGCAGTGGTTGCCAGTCGCCACCACCACCACCACCGCCATCGCCAGCCGTTGGTCGCTACTGTAGCTGGCCGACGGGCGGTGGCGAGGAAAAAAGAAAAATGGACAAAAATTTTTAAAAAATTAAAAGAAATAAAAAAAAATTGTGGGTCATACCAAACGCATCCCTATTCTTTTTTAATTCCAAAAATAAAAATTTTGTGTAGTTATCAAACGCATTCTTTTACCTAGAAATTGTTCTAGGGAATAGAAATAGAAAAAGACTGTTTCTACAAAGAAATAATTATCTGGAACAAAAATGTTACTAAACGCACCTTTACATGTCTGCACACTCCTCATATGGCTTTTAAGTACGTTATGTTTTAAAGTGAAATATTTGAGCTAAATTATGCAAAATTCTTCTGAATAGCAGTCGATTTATGTTATTCAATACATTGCCCTTAAAAGACAATTGAATGTTCAAATTTTTTGGTTAGCTTTTTAAAAAAAAAAAGAAAGAAAAAGAGAAAAACATGTGTTGCATATGGAGATCTTAAGTTTAAGTTCATTATAGTGTGACTTTTCCATATTTTACCGGAAGGAAGATTAAGAAAATTAGTTAATCAGCGTGAATTTGGCCATGAATATATAGAGCTAAATTTTTCTATGAAATGCTTCCTACAAATATTGTTACGTCCTCGTATTTTTTCTCAACTTATAGTTCTTGAGAGAGTGCCATAAGTCCTAGCTTTCATTTGATTCAGAACTTAGAGGGCACTATCTAGGTTAAAAGTTTAGAACCGGTGTCAAACACATTTTAGAGCAGAGTCAATAGCCATTCTTTTGAACTGATAGCACAAATAATCTTTATACTCTCAATACAAATCCCTCCCTTGCTTTCATTTGATTCAGAGTAATCACTTGGACCATCTATGAAAACGAATTTTGCTGAGGGACACAATCTCAATTTGGCCGTTATACGGGTTTCATAACTAGGAATCTTTGCCCTACTCATTTAAGTTGAAAATTCCCAAAATAAATAGCAATTGTCATAAACCAAAGAACGCCATGTCATCAATCCAAAGGGGGCTTATCAAGACCGTTAGATTGTAAGGGGACTTAATCTTTGCCATCGGATTTGTTTGAGGGGGGTTGACGATTTCAACCATTAGATGAGATAAATCTCCACTGTTGGACTAATGTGACAAGGATCAACATCCTCTACCATTAGATCAAGCGCATTTCTACCGTCGAATCATTGTGTAGATGATCAATGGTTGTAAATTAGAGGGATTTTTGTATAAATAGAGGAGCCCTCCTCCCATCCACTTCATTTGAGAAATACAAGTATTCTCTATAGATCCTCTCTCTATCTTCTATCTCTAGAAATTCTCTTCCTTGAGTGTGAGAGTGTGAGTAAGTGCAAAGCTAACTTAGACCTGACTGAGTGATTCAAAGGTCTAATTGCCGCATGGTTTGTGATCGAAAGAATCGTCCCGTGACAAGTGGTATTAAAGCTGCGTTCTTTTGAGCAATGGCTTCCAACCCCAAAGTTGTCAACACCATGGAGACCCGCGGTAGGTCCAAGAAGAGGGGGTGTTTCAACGGATGTCACGTCCGCTCTCGAGGAGAGACTCGCTACCCTAAAGAATAACTTGATTCACTTGATTCATGTAATGGATGGACTCGACGAGGTGAAGGAGCGGATTGATGAAATGGAGGAAATGCTCCAGGTCGAGACGAGGGACATCTTGTATCAAGCCGTAGCCCCTTTGGTAGAGAAAGACGAGCTCCTTGAAGCCACGGTCAAAGCTTTGCAGTTGGAAGCGCAAGAGCTCAAGAAGGAGGAATCCCGCGAAGCCAAAATCGAAGCCTTGACGCTTGAAGTCCAAGAGCTCAAGACCGAGCTAGTCTTATGCAACACTAGTATGGCAAACGGATCTATTCACATGGCACGCAAGGTGGACGTGCTGAGGCCCAAGGAGCTCATGGGAAACTAGTCCGCGAAGGAAGTGGACAACTTCATTTGGAACATGGAACAATACTTGGGCAGTATCAGCATGTAAAATGAAAATGCCAAGTAAGAATTGCTTCTACGTTCCTCACCGATAATGTAGTGCCTTGGTGGCATTGAAGGTGTGATGAGATCAGGCAAGGTGCCGATCCCATTGAAACTTGTGATGATTTCGTTAAAAAAATTTGGGACCAATTCTTTCTTGGATTTGCCCAACATGAGGTTCGTAGAGAACTTCGCCGGCTCGAACGAAAGGGCACAATTTGAGAGTACGTTAAGAAGTTCACCGAGCCACGGCTAGAGATCCCTGACCTTGGGGATGACGAAGCTCTCTTTACATTCATGGATGGCCTAAAGCCATGGGCTTGGACTGAGCTTGAGCGCCGAGGTGTTCAAAGTATCTCAAAGGCTTTTACAGTAGCCGAATCTTTTGTGGAATTCACCAAACCCCACTCCTCCAAATCCAAGGACAAAGGGAAAAGTGGGGGAGAGCGGGGAGGAATCGGAAGAGAAGGCCCATTGAAGACTAGTGGGAAGTGGACTCGACCTCAAGGGTGGTCATCCAAGGAGAAAGAAAAGAAGTCGATCAAGTGCTTCTTTTGTGATGATCCTCGTTGGGCTAGGGATTGTCTAAAAAGAGGAAAACTTTCCCCACTCATAACAGACGGTGTTAAAGAAAAGGAGGAAGCTCATCTCAGATCATTGAAGATCCTCAATGCAATCAAGGGCCAATCTTTAACCAAGAAGAAAAGCCTTATGTTTGCAAATGTGCATGTTGTTGGAACCAAGATGAATGCTTTGGTGGACACCGGTGCCTCCCACCTTTTTCATCTCTGAAGTTGCGACTAAGAAGCTTGGCCTAAAGATGGAGAAAGCGAGAGGATGGCTAAAAATCATCAACTCCAAGGAGATTCTTACAATGGGACTTGCTCGGGGCGCGGATCTCCACATTAGGACATGCCAAGGTAAGGAAACACTCGAGGTAGTTTCCCTTGATGACTACGAGTTTGTCATAGGAATAAATTTCCTTTATCGAGTCAATGCTTTGATTGTTCTGAATGCAAATTACATGTGCATTGTGGACGGTACTTTGCAATACTTAGTACCCGTGTCCTGACAATCCGGGGAAGCTATCAAATACCTCTCGGCAATTCAACTTGCCAAGGGGGTGAGGACGAGTGAGGAGACCTATATTGCTGCCCTCAAATTCGAGGATAAAGGAGACAAGGGCGGACTTCCTCCCAAAGTAGCACCCTTACTTGAGTCCTTTAAAGACGTGATACCCTGGAAGTTACCCAAGACGTTGCCACCACAAAGAGAGGAGGATCAAAAGATTGAGTTAGTGCCTGACGCTCACCCCCTGGCTATGGCTCCATACTGAATGGCACCACCCAAGTTGGAAGAGCTTCAACGACAACTCAAGGAATTATTTGAAGTCGGGTTCATTTAGCCCTCTAAGACTCTATTTGGTGCTCCCATGCTCTTCCAAAAGAAGCAATATGGATCTCTTCAGCTATATATCAACTACCATGTGCTCAATAAACTAACTGATGGTTTTATTTTAGAAATGGGCTTAAGTTGGCCCGCCCACGATGGGCCTAAAAGCCCGGCCCGCAAGAATAAGGCCCGTGGATGGAGGGACCTATAAAAGGGATGAGAGAGAGAAAGAACGCACCTTTTGGCATTATAACGTTCTTCCTTTTTTTTTCTCTCTCAAGAACACTCCCAAAAAGGAAGTATTCTTGCAAGAGGCGACACCATCTTCCCTTCAAGGCGAATTGACGTCATCGGAATGAATAGGAGCAGTTTCTCTTTCTCTTTTCGGCATTGGTGTTTAGGCTGTGGCTAACAAGGTACGCTCGAATCCGTGGTGTGCTTTACGATCGGTGATACGTGACTTTTCCCGGGCTTGTCTTCCGCTTCGTCTTTTTAGGGGATCGATTTAGTGTCGAATCCGATTTTGGGGATCCGACAATCCCAACATTGGTATCAGAGCCTTAGTTCACGTTTTTCCCGACTTGTTTGATGTTTTTGATTGATTTTTCGCAAAAAGCACTTCGGCCGTACGGATCAGGGCGAGAAATCCCGACACCCGAGCGTTGTTCGCCCATTTTTTCGTGCTTTCGTAAGTCGAAATTGAATTCTGATGGCATAAGGGGAAAGGGGACGTCGAGACAAGTCCGGCGACATGTCGCACGCCGCCGGGAGACGCCGCACGCGCCCACACGCGCGGCGTAAGGCGCTGCGCGTGGGCGCGACGCGCCGACGCGTTAGTTCGTCCGGCCCGCGTGCGACACGCGCCGGTCGGTGAACCGGCACATGTGAGCCGCCGCGCGAACCGGCACGCGCCGGTCCACGGCCGACGCGTGTTGACGTCGGCATGACGTCACCCAACGGTCGGTGCCGCCGGGGTGACGTCATCGCGATGTCGGCGCCTCCGTCGGTTGGTAGGCGGTCACCGGCCGGGCGACCCGACGTGACCCGACCCGTGGCGCGCAGCACGTGCCCGGCATGTGTCGGCTAACGTCCGCGTGACGTCGCACGCGCATGCGCTCGACACGTGCCGGGCGACGTCGCGTGACGTCGCCAGCGCACGCTGCGCGGCACGTGCCGGCGACGTCTCGCGTGGCGTCGGCCAACACGCCTTGCACGCTGGGCGGCATGTGCGGTCGGTTCGTCCGACCGGTCCGACCGGGCCGACCGGTCCGACCCAACCGACCGGTCCGACCCGGCGACCGACCCGGTTGACCGTTCACCTCGCGTGACCGTTGACCGTTGACTCGTTGACCGTTGACCGATCGTTGACCGTTGACCGTTGACCCGGAAAAAAAATTTGTTTCTTTTTTCCCAATTGAGTCAATGTGGATTATATGTAATCCCTTATTTGTTCTGCATTTGTTGCAGGAACAACCGTTGACCGTTGACCGTTGACCGTTGACCGTTGACCCGGAAAAAAAAAATTTGTTTCTTTTTTCCCAATTGAGTCAATGTGGATTATATGTAATCCCTTATTTGTTCTGCATTTGTTGCAGGAACAATGCCTCCCCCTTCGATTACGTACGCCTATTCGCGTAATTACCGATAAACAAAAGGAAAGGCTTTAAGTTGATAGTTGAGGGCGGCCCGATTATCGATGGGAGAATGGTAACTTAATTGATCATGTTCTTGAAGTCAACGGGAAGATACAAGAGGTCATATGGAATGGTCGTCCCATGCCACGGTCGGAGATGGTGCGATTTTTCATTAACACTCTTCCACCCGAATGGCAAGATGTGTTGAATCGCATATGGGATGTCAACGGAGTGCTTCATATAAGAAAATTGTGATGGATTTTGTAAAAGAATATTACTGCATTGTTACAAGGGAAAAGATCCAGAATTTGAACAAAAGAGGATCTTTCCGGTTCGTGTCAAGCTTGGTGTTAGATGTATTGGTTGTTTTTGTTTTTGTTAAGTGTGCTTTGTGGACATCTTATGTAATGTTTACTACCGATTGTTGTTGATGTAGCAACCTATATGTTAGTTGTATTATATGAAAGCATTATTATTATATTGTATGTCAATTATCTGTTGCTTTTCTGTTAGGTTGTTTCTTTGTGGGTAGTTAGGCGTGGGTAGTTATAGAAGTTTTGTAGCTTCATAGAATTGATTTTGCATATGACAATCATATTAATGATAGTTTTAAGTTAGGATTTTTGGAGGATGATTGGAAATGTAGTGACCTTTTGATTCGAAACCTTACTTGAAATTATTCATTAATATGATGGGTCGTGCAAAAGGGATGCATAAATGATAGGCATTAATAACTCGTGCATATATGTCCGATGTGTTGGATCAATGGCTTGACCACAAAGAGCATAGTTGCCGAGCTGAACAAAGGTTAAAAGCTCAATGGTGACAACTATGAAATTTGGCAAATGAAAATCCGATATGTCTTTGGAAGAGCAAGAAGCACTTGAGGCTCTTAACTTGACCATGGTAGAACCCGAAGATGGAAACACCGCTGACACAAGAGAGACAAGGAAGCTTTTGCTGCGTGGAAAAGAAAAAACTCTCTTGCTCGCATCACGTTGCTGAGCAGCATGGAAAATGACGTCATGCGAGAGTTTAGGCGTTTTGACAATGCCAAAGACATGTGGGAAGCATTGGCGGCAAGATTTGGTCATACTTCGGTGACCGGGCGAGGCAGCTCACTATTAGGTTTGACTCTTATAAGAAGCCTCATGGTCGGACCATGAAGCAACATCTTAGAAAGATGTCAAACATGATAAATGAGCTGAAAGATGCTGGCCATGTCCCGACGAGATGAGCAGCAAGTGCAAGCGGTGATTCGTTCCTTGCCTCGAGTTGGGAGCATATGAAGGTGCACCGACTCATAATGAAAATATCAAAACCTTCGAGGATGCAATGCGTCATCTTGAGCGGGAAGAGGACCGCCCGTTGGCGCTAAGCTGAATCTTGAACTCTATCATGCTAGTTCTAGCTCAAATGGAGCTTCGAGCTCCAAGCGCAAGCGCTCTAACTGGTTTGATAAAAGGAAAGGTAAGGAAGCAGGTCCTTCAGGGAAGAAACCCAAGTTTAACCAACATGAAAGAGGAAAGCGTCCTCGCATGAAAAAGCTTGCAAGGGTGAAATGCTACAACTGTGACAAGAAGGGTCACTATGCTCGCGGCTGTTGTGAGCCAAAGAAGGTATTCACCCCTTGTATTTTTCAAAGAACTTTGCTTTTGTGTCGAGTTCGTATTCTTAACCGAGTCTAATCCTTTGTGGACTGTGGATTCGGGAGCGACAGACCATGTAGCGAAGGATAGAGGATCCCTTCGTGGAATTCCGACGAGTACCAACCGGAACTAAGTGGATCTATGTGGGAAACAACTCAGAGCTGAAGTGAAAGGAATTGGCACATGCCAAGCGAATATGCGTGGTGGACGCACTTTGTTCCTACATGATGTGTTGTATGCTCCGGAGATTCGTCGGAATTTAGTGTCTGTTTTAGTATTGGTTAAATTAGGTTTTAATATGAACTTCTATGATAGAGGTGTGGATTTGTTTTTGAATACCAATTACTATGGTTGTGGTTATTTTCTGGATGGTTTCATTGTATTAGATATTGATTATGTTAATGCAAATGTTTGTTATTCCCTTCTCACGTCTCCTAATACATATGATAATGATGTGAATGTATGGCATGCTAGACTTGGTCACATTGGCCAACGGCGTATGAATAGACTAGCCAAGAGGGCTTGTTGGGCAACATTGAAAAAGTCGATTTGCCCATATGTAAGCATTGCCTAGAAGGGAAAACGACAAGGAAACCATTTGGAAAAGGTAAAAGAGCTGAATTTCCTCTGCATTTAATCCATTATGATGTCTGTGGTCCAATGAATGTGAGAGGAAGGCATGGGGCTGTTTATTTCATCACTTTTATAGATGATTATACTCGATTCGGATATGTCTATTTGATTTCTCATAAATCTGAAGCATTAAGTTGTTTCAAAAGGTTTATGAACCTGGTAGAGAATCAATTAGACAAGAAAATAAAAGCATTGAGATCCGATCGAGGTCGAGAATATTTATCTGATGAGTTCAGAAAATTATGTGATGAAAAAGGAATAGAAAGACAGTTGTGTTCATAGGTGAGCAGGAAAGTGGGAGTATAACTGAATTTGAATTACGGGATGTCACATTCTTGGAGGATGAATTTCCTAAGAAGGGCGAAATAGGTGAAGAATACTCCCTATTTGAAACCTTGGACCAAGATAATGATATTAATGGAGTTCGTCCAAGTGGGAGTAATATGAGAAGTGATGAATTGAATTCAACTCATTCTCAATTGCAACCACATAATGAGACGACATCATCATTATCTAATCCAAGTGGGAGCATAATGGGGATTGATGTGCAAAGTGTACAATCTCCCATACGGCGAACAAGTCGCCAAAGTATTCCCCGTCGACGTTTTGACATTGAAGGGAAACTTTTATGGTTGCTCCACAAGATGAGGATGAGCCAAGAAATATTAATGAGGCTCTGAATTGCCCTAGTAAGGAAAAATGGATTCATGCAATGGAAGAGGAAATGGAGTCAATGAAATCAAACCAAGTCTGGAGCTGGTTGATCTTCCAAAAGGACGCGAGCTATTGAGAACAAGTGGGTTCTCAAAATAAAGCGAAAGGCTAATGGCTCGATAGAAAGGCATAAGGCTCGCCTTGTGGCGAAGGGGTATAATCAACGGGAAGGAATTGATTATGAAGATACGTTTTCCCGTAGTGAGATTTACCTCGATTCACATTATTCGGCAATAGTAGCTAGTATGGATCTTGAGTTACATCGGATGGATGTAAAGACCGCTTTCCTCAATGGAGAATTAGAGGAAGAAATATACATGGAACAACCTGCTGGTTTCATAGTGAAAGGCTAAGAAGAAAAGGTATGTCGACTTTTGAGATCGATATACGGCCTTAACGATCATCGAGACAATGGTATATACGTTTTCATAATGCCATAATGGCATATGATTTTACAATGATTGATGAGGATCATTGTGTGTATATCAAAAGATCCAAGGATCAATTTGTGATCATATCATTATATGTTGATGATATGCGATTGCCGGAAGCAATATGGAGTTTGTTCATACTTGTCAAGAGTTGGTTGTCTTCCAACTTTGAGATGAAGGATATGGGTGAGGCTGCATACATTCTTGGAGTTAAGATTTCAAGAAATCGTTCGAAGAGATCGTTGTCTCTTTCGCAAGAAACATATATAAATAAAGTTCTTGAACGATTTCATATGCAAGATTGTAAACCTATAGACACTCCTATTGCGAAAGGTGAAGGATTGAGCCATAGCGTGTCCGAGGACTCCACAAGAGAAGGAACAAATGAAACATGTTCCTTATGCTAGTGCAGTTGGGAGCTTAATGTACGCTATGATGTGTACAAGACCGGACATATGTTTTGCAGTTGGAATGGTGAGTAGATACCAATCCAATCCAGGTCCAGCACATTGGAAAGCCGTTAAGAGAATACTAAGGTATCTGAAGGGAACTGCTGATTTCAAGTTGAATTACCAAGGAAAGGATCTGCGACTTGAAGGCTATTCGGATGCGATTGGGGAGGAGATTTAGATGAAAGAAAATCTACATCGGGATTTGCTTTCTTGCGAACAATGGCGCCATATCATGGAGCGGTAAGAAGCAAACGTGTATAGCCTTGTCCACGATGGAAGCTGAGTTCGTGGCATTATCGCGAGCGGTACAAGAAGGAGTTTGGCTTAAGAGATTTTTTGATCACTTAGGTGTTATTGAAAAAGCTGCATATCCATTATTGGTTAACTGTGATAGCCAAGCAGCTATAGCGTACACCAAAGATCCAAAATATCATGGCAAGACCAAACATATAGATACCAAGTATAACTTTGTCAAGGATATGGTTGCACGAAAAGATGTGAACTTACAGTACATATCTACGCATAGAATGGTAGCAGATCCTATGACAAAGCCAATACCTTTGTGGTCATGTAAAATCTCTAGGATTGCGTAGAGTCGATGTCTTGGATTGTAATTTCCCGAGTTGTTCACATTTATGAACTAGTGTTGTTTCATTATTAATGCCTATGAATCTTTGTTTGATCTTTATGCATCTTAATGCTCAGTGCATTATATTATGTTGAGAAAGTATGTCGGACAAATAAAAGATTAGCCCACTCACACGGGTAATCGCTTCTATTTACTATGTGATAAATAGAGATGAGACGGTTTTTAAGCTTATTATCTAGGTGATAATCGAGAGCTCAAGCTTAAAATAAATATGTCGCCTTAACTAAGTGTTAAGATGAGGACATAATACTTACGATGTCCGAAAGTGAAATAACCCACACATTTTACTTTATCTGTCTAAGATGCCAGATGTGAGTTCTGATGAATTTTGTGAATAAGTAAATACGTGAACTCAAGTTAGGCATTGGGTATGTCTGAACTATCATCTGTACGGTATTGATGGTGTAGACATACGCTCCATGGGAAAGGAGTTAATACCGTAATACGTATTTCATACTACGTATGCATGAGACGACCAATAAGAGTGGCAAAAGTTTGATCTCAACTTTCATGCCGTATGAGACTCTTGAGGAAAGGAGTTCCTCAATTTAGTGCCCTCATGACTCTTACTTATCCTCAAGATTTCTATTTAGTGTTTGCTATCTTAGAATGTTGCCAATGGTCATGAGTTGATTCGATCTAATGGGACATTTCTAGAAAAGCAAGTTGAACTGAAATTGAGAGTTTGAAGGAAAGAGGAAGATCGGATTTGGAGAATCACATTGTGGTTTTGTATTCATTTGGTCGACCAATTATGACTGTCTTTGGGATAGGCATAATTGTGAATACAATATATATATATATATATATATATATATATATATATATATATATATCATTGTTTAAATGAGATTAAGAGAGATATAAATGTGATCGATCGATCTAGGGTACTGCATACTAAATTTACTCGGAATATGATGCCCATTATGAGCTGCTATATATTCCTAACAGATGTATGGCAACGAGCTCTCAAAGTATGCCTGGTCGCACGGACTATTCACCAGTATGAATGTTGCAAGAGGAAAAGAGGATTATGTTCGGCCCACCATGCAAGTAGGAGTTGATGGACTTTCAATTGATGGATCTAAGTAGGGCCTGTTCGCCCATGTTGGTTTTGGCCCACCATGTGCGAGTGGGAGATGATGGTTTTATTTTAGAAATGGGCTTAAGTTGGCCCGCCCACAATGGGCCTAAAAGCCCGGCCAGCAAGAATAAGGCCCGTGGATGGAGGGACCTATAAAAGGGATGAGAGAGAGAAAGAACGCACCTTTTGGCATTATAACGTTCTTCCTTTTTTCTCTCTCTCAAGAACACTCCCAAAAAGAAAGTATTCTTGCAAGAGGCGACACCATCTTCCCTTCAAGGCGAATTGACGTCATCGGAACGAATAGGAGCAGTTTCTCTTTCTCTTTTCGGCATCGGTGTTTAGGCTGTGGCTAACAAGGTACGCTCGAATCCGTGGTGTGCTTTACGATCGGTGATACGTGACTTTTCCCGGCTTATCTTCCGCGTTCGTTTAGGGGTTCGATTTAGTGTCGAATCCGGTTTTTTGGGGATCCGACAATCCCAACACTAACGGTAAAGAACAAGTATCCCATTCCTCTCATAACCGACTTGTTTGATCAACTTGGAGGCGCCTGGTAGTTTTCCAAACTCGATTTAAGGTCAGGATATTTCAAGTCCAAATAGCCAAAAGGGACGAGCCAAAAACCACTTATGCCACTCGGTATGGGCCTTATGAGTTTCTTGTCATGCCCTTTGGTTTCACTGACACAGCGGCTACGTTTTGCACTATCATGAGTAAGGGACTACAACCTTTTCTGGATCAATTCATCATTGTTTGCCTTGATGATATCATAGTCTATAGTCGAACATTGGAGGAACACTCCGAGCATTTACGCCAAGTCTTTGAAGTACTGAAGGAGAACGAGTTATTCGTGAAAAGGGAGAAATGCTCGTTCGCCCAACCGGAGGTGACTTTCTTGGGTCACATCATTGGCAATGGTACCATTCCAATGGATCGAAAGAAAGTGAAATCCATTCTCGAGTGGCATCCACCAACCAACGTTCCCAAACTCCGATCAATCCTTGGATTGGCCAACTACTATCGATGGTTCATCCATGGATACTCCCACATTACGATGCCCTTGAACGACTTGTTGAAGAAAGATCAATTGTAAGATTGGAGTGAACAACGCCACGAAGCCCTTGAGGCCTTGAAGAAGGCTATAACCAAGAAACCCGTCTTGGTGTTGCCTGACCATTCCAAGGTGTTTAAAGTCCATATGGACGCATCGGACTTTGCCATTTGAGGAGTTCTCATGCAAAACGCTCATTTAATCGCCTATGAGAGCCGAAAGCTCAACCAAGATGGACAGGTGCTACACCGTCCAAGGGAAGGAGATGATGGCTGTGGTGCATTGCTTGAGGACCTAGCGATACTACCTACTTGGATCAACGTTCATAATTTGGACTAACAACATCGCCACAAGGTACTTTCAATCTCAAAAGAAGCTATTTTCGAAGTAAGCATGATGGGAAGACTTCCTTACCGAATTCGACTTCACCTTCGAGTATAACACCAGCAAGACTAACTCGGTGACGGATGCTCTAAGCCGATGGTCCGAACTCAAGGCTATGAGTCTCCCTCAAAACACCCATATGGATCACATTCCGCAAGGTATGTTCCACGATCCCTCCGCTATGAATATCTTAAAACATATCAAGGAAGGAAAAATGCGGAGATTTTGGCACGAAGATGGTCTTTTGTACACCATGGGCCATCGTATTTATATTCCACGCTATGAGAGCCTTCGGATAGAAGTCATGAAGGAATGCCAAAATGTCAAGTGGGCGGGTCATCTAGGCATGTATCCAACGCTTGCCCATGTGGAAAACTATTATTGGCCTCACTTGCGTGATGATGTGGAGGCGTGTGTGAGAACTTGTCTTGTGTGCCAACAAGACAAGTTTGAGCATAAGGCATCGGCGAACCTCTTGAACCTCTCCCTATTCCAGAGCACTCATGGGAGAGCATCTCCTTGGATTTCATCGTCAGAATGCCCAACTCCAACAGATTCAGCACCATTGTGGTAATTGTGGATCGCTTCTTGAAGTATGCCATGTTCATCCCGGCCACTAAAGAATGCCCCGTGGAAGAAGCCACCCGGTTGTTCCTAAAGAACATCGTGAAGTATTGGGGTTTAACGAGGAATATTATTAGTGATCGAGATGGCCAATTCATTGGCAAGTTTTGGACAGAGCTGTTCAAGCTACTTGGTTCGGATTTGAATTTCTCCACTAGCATGCATCTACAAACCAATGAACACATAAGACTAACGCTCTTGTCAAGCTTTACTTTGCGGCATTTCATGAGTGCAAGCCAAAAGGATTAGCGCAATTCTCACTCAACTTGCACAAGAATGAGTCGACCGGCCAGAGTCCGTTCGAGATTATAATGGGTTATCAACCGCTCACCCCCAAACGCCCTAGCCATAGAATTCAAAGGTCGTAGTCCTTCCGCTTTCAAGTTTGCCAAGGAGTGGTAAGAAGACACTGATCTTGCTCAATCATGTCTTCATAAGGCGACCAAGCGAATGAAGAAATTTGCAGATGAGAAGAGCGGTCGAATACCAAGTTGGAGACTGTAATGTTTGACTTAGTGCCCCCCCGGGAAAAAAAAAAGAGAGAGAGAGAGAGAAAAGCATCGAAAAGTCAAAAGAAAAGGGATAAGGGGGCTTCAGCTCAATTAAAAGGAAAAGCAGTGTAGAGAGAGAGAAGACCGAGAGCTTGCTTGGGGAAAAGAAGGAAAAAGAGAGGAGAAAGTAAAGAAGAGAAAGGAGAAAGAAGAAAGGGGAAAATTTTTCACATGCTCATAATCCGTACGACTCACCAAACCGACTCAACTCCATTTTGCAATGCTGATAAGTGATCAAAGCCCTTAATCGTCTATTCAAAGGAATCGGCAAAATTAGGGCTAGAAATTCGATTTTGGGTCGGTTATGACTTGCTGCGGTTGATTGGGGACCTTTCAGGTAGTGATAGTTTAAGGTGTTGTGAAGCTATATGATTTTATGGATCTTGATTTGAGTTTATGGATTGCCTAGAACAAAATTTCGAAGCTTGTCATATGCTGGTGTAGTTCCGAACAATAACCTCCAAGCTTGAATTTCAATAGTTTTTAGTGAGGTTTTGGGATAGCTGAGTTGGGGTTGTTGTAGTTTATCGAAATGGCTTTCCATGAACTATATGCTTGCTTGAAACAGACTTATGTGGAGGAAGTTATGGCCTGAACAAATTTAGCGCGTGAGTTGCACATAGAGGACAACAATAGATGTCCACTATGAGCGAGCATTTTGTTGGCACATAGGTGTCATTTCATCGATGAATAGACATAGTGTAGTCGAGTCACTCATTAGAATATCATTATACTCAGTTTTCTGATACCGTTTTTTGATTATTTTTTAGGAATTCGAGTGCGTGGGCTAGAGTAACCATAGTAGGTTGGTTTTTGGCTTTCCCAAACGAGTAATATTATTTATTCTTTGTGTTTTTAACTCATGTTTTGAAAAATATTATGGATTAAGTATGCTATGACTTAATAAATTGTATCTTTTGTTGCATAAAACAAGATTGAACCTCTACTGTTGTTTTGTTGTTTGAAATGGTAAGTGACCTCTTAACTTCAACTTGATGATTGCCTATCAATGGTTTGTGAAACCTTTTATGAAAGAATCTTGAAAAGTTAATGATTTATGGATGTGGTTTTGAAAGGCGCTTTGATATCTATTTATTGATTGCCTGAGTTGTGAACTGGTATATGAAATGGATTCTGAATTAGTTTGAGAAAGCATTGCGATATATGAAATAATTTATGGATTTGGTTGCAGATTACTGGAGATTAAGTTTGATGGTTTATGCTCAGTGTCTTTATGACCCACTGAAAGGTGTATGAGTATGTACATACTACTCTAAAATATCCTTGTGGGCCAACCACCAACTAATAATCGGTGGAGACCTAACTAAGGAGAATCTTGGTTGTCTTGTCACGGGCGTTACGCATGACTATGGTTAGATACTTGAGCATGAGATGAGTCAATGGAATGGACCATTGCTATATGTTAGTATCTTGAGTATTTAGTTATGGATATATTATGCTAAAGAAATGAATATCCCATTTTTAGTCTTGAAGATTTGTTAAATTTTGGATTTGGCGAAAATGAGTTATGTTGTATTTTAAATGTGCATATTAAGTATTGGATTCACTTAAAAGAAATGTGTTACTCAACGAGCCGCAAGTAAGATGTGAGCATTGCATTATGTGGAGGATTTTTTTATTTTTTTTATAATGGGGGCTTTTGGTATGAATGGCGTAGAGTTGATGAGTTCGTAAGTTAGTTTTTGTTGGAGGTATATATATTTCTTTTTGATAGATTATAGAAAAACCTTGATATTGTAACCAAATGCCCATGTTGTCAAATGTGTGTGTGTGTGGTGTTGTCAAGTGTGTGTGTTGATATCAGGTTGGATTTTGGTTATGTTAAGGCTACATCTTTTGGAGAAAGGACGACTGTGTCATGTCCTTGTTCTTATTGAGTTGGGATGTAACAGAGACCTTGTCCTTGTGAAGCTCCACTTACTATAAAGAGAAAGGGCCAACTCCACAAAGGCCTCCTTTGACGCTATGAAGGTCCCTTCCGAATCATCAAGCGAGTCAAGAAGGTTGCGTACAAGCTTGAACTTGCTCCAGAGCTTAAATTACACTCGGTGTTCCATGTAACTTTGCTCAAGCCGTACCACAAAGATACGGATAATCCTGAGCGCATGAAATCACACTAAGCCCTAATCAGGATTAGAACTACACAAGATCAAGAGGTTGAAGCCATCATAGCCGAAAGGTATGTTCCTCGACCATGTGCCCCTTACCTTTATGAATACATGGTGAAATGGAAAGGACTACTTGAAAGTGAGGCGAGTTGGGAATTGGCGAAGTCTCTATGGCAATTCCTCGATCAAATCCAACACTTCCATGACGAAGCAACGAGGGCGTCGATGAAGCTCATCAATTTAAAGGGGACTCATCAAAACCGTTAGATCGTAAGGGGAATTACTCTTTGCCCTAGGATTTATTTGAGGGGGATTGACGATCTCAACCATTAGATGAGATCAATCTCCACCATTGGACTAATGTGATGAGGATCAACATCCTTTACAGCTAGATCAAATGCATCTCTACCATTGAATCAATTAGACGAGTATTGTTATTTCCTACTGTTAGATTGTGTAAATGATTAATGGTTGTAATTAGAGGGACTTTTGTATAAATAGGGGAGTCCTCCCCCATTTGTGTCATACATTTCATTTGAGAAATACAAGTCTTCTCTATGGATCCTCTCTCTACTTTCTCTATCTAGAAATTCTCTTCCTTGAGTGTGAGAGTGAGTGAGAACAAGGCTTACTTAGACTTGACGGAGTGATTCAAAGGTCTAAGTGCCGCAAGGTTTGTGATCGAAAGAATCGTCCTGTGAGACAGTGCACATGCAATTTTCGGTTATGGCGAGTATTCATTGGGCTTGGCTGAAATTCATGCTCTCGGGCTTAATCTAGTTAATTCTGATTAAGCTCAAAACCTCCCCGCTTAAGTCAATCCAATTACAATGCAGTTTATATAGGCTTATTACTACTAAATGATAATGCCCCTAACTTACAAATTAATAATATTTTTATTTAGGGGTCACGGCCAATCCTTCATTTTCTATGCATCTTTACGTGTATTTGTGAAAGCGGTGCACAAAGTAAATTCAGCAAAATGAAGCAAAACCAACCCTTTCATGCCGAGATGCAATGTGGTTTTTAAGTATGGGTGTTAGAGAAAACTCTTTTATTAGTTGAAGTTGACAAAACCTTTCCATAAGTCTAGTTTGAAGACGTGCAGACTCAAAAGTTATGATCTGAAGAACTTCAGACTTTTTTGTCAAAATCTGAAGACCGCGAGACTTTAGTCTAAAATGTCTGCCCTCACTGACAGTTTCCAGACCGAAGAATGAAGACTTATCCAGATGCGGGATTATCTTCAAGAATTCGATTCGTATGGTTTTTAGAAGACATTATGGCTTGATTTAGCATTTACTTGATTGATTATTCTTATTGGAACTTACTCCAATATGAAGATCATTTGAAAGGCAAGTAAGCTTGGAAGGTTCTACTTATGGAAACCAAAGATCCTGATTGTATGGGCCAACGGGATTGACGGGCTTTCATCACAATCATCTAACGACTCGAAGATCCCCTTGATTGATTTTGTCCAATGGGTAAATTGGAAGAATTCATTTGGTAAGTGCCAACGATTATGAAGGCATGAAGGAGTATTTAAGGTGGACTCTCAAGTTGTTCGAAAGAGTGCGTGAAAAGAAGAATTCCAAAGTCGAAGCTCTTGGTTACTTCTTGTTTCATTCATTGAGCTCAAAGTTGTATACAAAAGAGAGAGATACTTAGTGAGACTTTGTGAGAGACTAGTAGAGACTCATCATTGAGAAAGTCGAAGATCACAAGTTGTAAAATCTCTTTTAATTCATAGTGGAATCTAGCCAGTGGGCTGTCAACGCGGGAGAGTGGACGTAGGCTTGGTCTAAGCCGAACCACTATAAACCCTGTGTTTTAATTCTCTTTCCTTAAACTTCTTACTTTCATTCGTATATTTGCATATTCAATTAAAGTTGATTATGTTCTTAGTCTATCATCTTCTAAAAGCAAATTATTTCTAATAAGTTTTGCGAAAATTTTTATTTACACCTATTCACCCCCTCTAGGTGTTTGCACTAGCTCTTTCAATTGGTATCAGAGCTTGTGTGCTTATTCTATTGAAATGTTTTTACTTCTTAAGCTAAAGATCCATGGCTAGTATTTTGGCTCCAGGTTTGGTTAAAGGCCAAAGCAACACCAAACCTCCTTACTTTGATGGAAAGGAATACAATGTGGCATTCGGAATTTTGAGACACCCTTAGATATGCGACGGTCCATGACTAAGTAACGGACATTGTTTTATTTTCATTGGACCGATGCACAGCGTATTGTAATGGTTTGATCGTTAAAAATTATAGACTCATTTCTACATACTACCACTAAAAAAAAACTTAAGGACTAAATTTTTTGAGGATTTGGGCCGTGAATTAAGAGCCGTGCGACCACAAGCCCACGGGCCCATGCAACTCTATTCTTTCCTTTAATTTTCGACAAAATGGACTCTTTGGGCTTGGTGATGCTCGACCGAAAGAAGGCCCACAATGGCCATGACTACTTCTTCATGCAGCTACCTTCGATTATGCTTCCAAGTGGCAAGGGAAAACCCTCACATTTCCTCCACTTGTCCAATGCTACTGCAGCCACCTAAAAGATCAACATGCAAATGATTACTTAGTGAGATTATTTAAGGAGAGAGGGGGCGGATTAGTCGAGAGAGAGAGAGAGAGAGAGAGAGAGAGAGAGAGAGAGAGAGAGAGAGAGAGAGAGAGAGAGAGAGAGAGAGAGAGAGAGAGAGTGACCGAACAAGTGAGTGAGAGAGTGAGTGAGATACCGAGCGGGTGAGCGAGTAATAGAGAGATCGAGCGAGAGGGTGAACGGCGAGAGGAAGGTGGAGATCGCCCTCTACCGTGCACGCGTGCTGCCGCCGTCGACGCCGTTCGTGTTCGCCGCCGTCGAGCCACGCCCGAGACCCTTCGAGCTCTTTGTTTTGTTTGCCGTTGAGCCGTAGGACTTGAGGCAAGTTAAAAGTCCACTAACCTATATAATGCAATGCTGTTATTGTCTAATGTAGTGCAATAGACTCAGAAATATTTGGGATTTTTGGGAGGTTAGATGCGGAAGGGTGGATCTAGTTGAATGGTGGATGATTTGATGTGAAGTTGTTGTTTTTGTGTTGATTTGAGCTTGAGGAGTACTAGATTGAAGTTATATGTTAGTGCATGTTGCATTAGAGTCTTGCATGTCTCGAAATTTAAGTGTGAGTAAGCTGTGATTGTCGAGCAAGGTAAAGGAAGTGATTGCCGAGTGAAGAGGTGTGATGTATGTTGCAGTAAGTGAGTTGAGGTGTGGATGTTTGCTTTGAGCCGAGCTGTGGAAGGTTTCTTTGTTAATAAGTACCTATTGAAAGTATTCCTAGATGCTGTGGAAGAGTCTTGAGATGTGGTAAAAGAAATTAGTAAAGAAATTTACGGTTTAATTGAGCTAGAAGCAAAGGAAACAGTAGAAGATGTTTTATGTTTTAGAGGATTATAGATAGGAAGTCTTTTATTTTGTGTCGCCTTGATTTATAGCAATGAAAATAGGAAAGAAACCATTTCGCTTAAGATAACATCCATTAGATTGAGTTTGACATCTAGCAATAGCCATATGAATGTAGAAACATGAAGATAGGAGTATATCTATTGAAAACAGTAAGCTGTTTCGTAGAGAATAGCTTGACCTTTGATGATTATCTGAATTTTCTGTAATTATCTAGTGAGAATTAAACTTCGAATCCTTCATGAAAGTTGTAGATCACATCCTTAGAAATAACATATCAAAATTTGAGAATAAATGGACAATTTTTAGTTATTATAATGATTTTCTTTGTAGATGTGAAATCTGGAAATTATTACAGGATGCTAGTAAAGATTATAACGATTACTACACTTAATACTGTGAGATATAGACTTTGGCTTCTACACGGAAAATGTCAATCTATGTCTCTAATTTAACATACAAAAAAATTTCGTAGTATTTCGATAAAAGGTGATATACTTTTTGTGTCTGAGTTCATTTGGGGTTTATTCCAAAAATTTTACAAAAATTGTGCATCCTGGTTTTCGAATTGCCTTTATTTCAAATTTACTCAATTCATCCCAAAAGTGAATGCATCATGAGTTGTCATTTGACATGGTGGTTTTTGGCAGTTGGCATGGTATTCAAAACCAAAGGTTTTCAATGAAAACTCATGAGATTTCAAATGTTATTGCATCAAAAATGTTTTTGGTGTTGAAATAAATTAAGATGTTAATGTTGCCGTCGGACCTTTCAGTCGACGATGCCCCGGGAGTGTCGGGATGCCCGGTGATATGTCGGTATGTAATTCCAGAGCGTAGGGGTAACCATTTTCATGACAACCCCCAGAGTTTTCCCCGGGAGTGTCGGGATGCCCGGTGGTATATCGGTACGTAATTCCGGGGGATGCCCGGTGGTATGTCGGTACGTAATTCCGAAGGGTCGGGGTGACCATTTTAATGGCAGGCCCCAGAGATTCCTCGTGATGCCAGGTGGGATGCGAGATGCCCTGGAGTGTGATGTAACACGCTTTGGATGCGCGGTGGCCTAGTGGCATAATGCCGGAGGCTTTCGCGATGCCAGGTTGGGTGCGAATGCCCGGAGGGACGCAAACATTGGTCCTCTGGGAGGTGAAACATTTTTGAATACTAAAATTGATGATTCTACTAAGTGTGTGTGTGGTCTGGTTTTAGGACTAAATTGTGTGGCATTGAATGGGACGTGTCATAACAGTTTGGTTCTATAATCAAGACCCGTGTGACTGAAATGGTGCATCTTAGCTTTGAAATTGCACTTGTCATTGCATTGAGAGGTTTTATGAAAAGGATGTACATTACTCATTTCCTTTGATTATACATGTTTTGTCTATCTTGCATGAAATTAGATTGTGATGGCT
>CM024591.1:9255560-9533796 GCA_014182565.1 Eucalyptus marginata | reverse complement strand
AGAAAATTACAAGACCGTTACAAGCAAGGCAATTATTGATGATCCAGTCGGTCAATGAAAGGTGAAACAGCATGGGCCTTACTTGGTTTTCTTCATTATTTATCAATTGCATCCTTTATCGTATAATCTATATTTCAATCCCTAAATTGCCGGGCGGAGTTTAGTGGGGGCAATGACTTTAGTCTTTTCGGTGCATTTCGAATCTTGATTTTCGGTTCTCAAAACAGAACACTATTAACCATACATGTAAGTAAGTCTATTTCACAATTTATAATCACCTTTACTTTCATTTGTCAATTATAATACATATATATATTTTTATAAATTATACATTTGTAATGTCCCATTTTATCCTGTTGAAATATCGTTTCTTATTATTAAAATTGAAAGAAATATGTGTAAATAAAGAGAGCTAAATGTCTACTTTGGTGTAGAGGAATCCATTTCAAAATACTACCTTTTAGATCCATGTTGTATCGGCATTGAACTTGTCATATTGATATGCAAGTTGTATTTTACATCTTGAATACTAATGGGTGAATCACTAATTAATAAAGACAAAGTCCTCCCTATTATATTATGATCTTTAACTTTTTAATATAGTCACATTGTTATTTTGAAAAAATGGAATTTATAAAAAAAAAAAAGGTATATATTTAATCCTAAAAGTATATAGCTTGCCAAAAAAAATAAACAAGTTGTTATTGGCAAATAATACACTAGTATTACTCATCATGATGGCCAGGCAGTGTTGATAGGGACTAGTGTCCGCCTCGCGCTTTTTAGCCGGTCAACGAGGAAGAGGAAAAAAGACTTTGGGATGACAAGATGCGACAGGTCATTATTGACATCGCCATATTACTTGTCACAATGGCTGTGTAGATTTCGGCAAACCCTCCAGGAGGTACTTTTTCAGTGGCATCTAATATGGCGGGAAAATCTATACTTTCTCATAGGCACGAATCAGAATTTGACTTTTTCAATAGTTGTAATATAGGCTATTATATTTTCTCTTTTTCAGTAATCGTGCTTTCAATAACTGGTATGTCGTCAAAGGGTCGGTGGACCAAATTAATTATGATCTTGACGTGGATTGCATTAACACTCTCAGCTATTACTTTCTTATTGCCAATGATTTTGATGAATAAGGGTGAAGACATGCCAAATGGAAAGATTATTTTGGCTTTTACCTAGTGGACCGTTATGGTCGTTGTTTTGCTTGTCGAAATTCTCAAATTTGCACTGCAATTCTGTCGATAAAATTGGACATGGAATGTTGGCCAAAAGCTACAACTGGGGTGTTTTTTTTTTTTTTGGGACATGAAATATGTCTTTTTTGGGGGTGCTTCTAAATTTGTTCATTTGTATCTATTTTTTTTTTTTTTTTTTTGGTCGGTCCTACGCTAATCCTACTCTAACACTCCCTCTCGGACTTTTGCCCCTCTCCTTGCGGGGTGTGGGAGTCGAAACCCACTCACGAAATGAAATCTTCCCCACCCCAATCAGTTGAGAATGTGGGGATTTGAGCCCCCCAACCTCCCCTTCCAAGATGGAAGGGTGGCCCGTGGGGCAAACCCCAGTGGTTTTTGTATCTATGTTGAATCAGATTTTTCCACATTTAGTGGTTTATCATAAATGCACAAGCACCCCAAAAAAAAAGACATATTCCATGTCCCAAAAAAAAAAAAGCACCATTGGTTGTAGTTTTCGGCCAACATTCCATGTCCAATTTTACCGACAAAACTACAATGCAAATTTGAGAATTTCAACAAGCAAAACAATGACCATCACAGCCCACGAGGTAAAAGCCGCAATGATCTTTCCATCTGGCATGTCTCCACCCTTATTCATCAAAATCGTTGGCAATAATAAAGTAACAGCTAAGAGTGTTACTGCAATCCACATCAAAATCATCACCAATTTGGTCCAATTTCGACCCACATACTAGTTATTGAAAGCACGATTACCGAAAAAGAGAAAACATAACAGCCTATATTACAATTATTGAAAAAATCAAATTCTGATTCGTGCCTATGAGAAAATATAGATTTTCCTACCATATCGATGCCACTGAAAAAGTACCTCACGGCGGGATTGCCGAAATCTGCGTGCCGTTTTGACAAGTAATATGGCGATGACAATAATAACTGTTGCATCTGTCATCCTAAAGTCTTTTTCCCCTTCCCCGTTGACTGGCTAAAAAGTGCGGCGTCAACACCTGCCCTGGCCATGATGAAAGTAACAGGACCGTGTATCAAAACACCACAAACAACCAAGAATACGATGAAAGCTTAGCGAGTTAATATAGTGCAGACTATGGACAGGAAGCTCACATACTAAATGTGTATAAGAAAAGATAGCATTTACCCACTTAACTCCTCTTCAAAAGTTAAAGACTTTTTGAAAATTCGTAGCCAAAAGAGCCATTCATTTCTAAGGCAACTTCTCTTTTGCAAAGAGAGAACGCATTACTTCCACAGGTGCTTCTCTTGCCCTATCCTCAAAAGAGCCATCTAGACACCAGAAAGCTGTCCGCGCTCCAGTCACAAATGCCAATGAAGAAGTCAACCAAGATCAATCTCAGATGCATTTGCAATTGCTAAAGTTTGTAAGTGAAAAGAAAAAATCCACTACCCATAAGGCCAAATTCGATTGTTTAAGTCAAGCAAGCAATGTCGTTAGACAAAATATCAAAACGAGCATTCACGGACATTAAACAGTTGAATCTTTTAGCCAAAGTTTGCACATCAAAAGACTGATCAAGCAGATTTGTCCACCAAGAGAACAATAAAGAAGAGATGCAACAGAAAGGACTTTGGCTCTAGCAAGTAACAGCAGTACGTCCAATTGCACTGCTACAAGCACAAAATATCTTTCAATCAGCACAGCATCAACTGCTTTAATATATCTGAAAAAAAAAAAAAAACTGTGTGCATACCTATCAGGAATATTCTTTCTAACCCGAACGGAAGTTTCCTGTACCACAATGTTCATAGGGACCAGAACGGTCCTGATTTAGCAGTCATTTCCTGATCCTCCTTGAGTACCACTATCCCTATTGGGGCCACGATCAGAACTGCGATCACCATCTTGGTCTCTACCTGAACCTTGAGGCTGAGCTTTTCCTCAGTGATATTTCTCCCATCCAAGTCCATCCCATTCATAGCCTCAATAGCCTCACCCATTGCTTGCTTCTCATCAGAAGTCACAAAACCAAATCCATGAGAGCGTTCAGAGAACTTGGTCAACTACCCCCAGCATTAAAAATATTCTTCTCGGTGTTAGTTTGTATTATATGACAGGGAAAATTACAGATATAAAAGCTTGTGCTTCCAACCAGTAGATGGAGTCTTCGACACAGAAACTCTGTGATAAAAGGTACATTATATGCGGGAATGATATCCACGAATGTCAGCCAAACCCCATTCAACTGCAACAGGCAGATGGTGAATAAAACCACTTACCTCAAGGGTTAGACTTATAGCCACAATTTGTCAAGTGTTTTGCTAGTGTTTCTCCCAACTCTTTTTGCCAATCGGGCATAGCCTTGGCTTCAGATACAGGTCATACAATAGACGTCGCAGTTGTAAGATTTACGCTGGCAGCAGATACTTGAGGCTGTCCAATGCTAGAGCAGAAAAAAAGAGAAAACACTCTGGGTTCAAATCACATTCAGAAAATGACAGTTCTCACACATGGTTTAATTCAAGTCGATGACGATTCTTTTCATACGAAAGATGGCTTACAAGAAAGACAAAAGCAGAGTGGCAAACTCACTTGATTTTCCAAAATTCTCTTCATACCCGCTGCACATCCCCCACAAGTCATTCCCTGCAGAGACGAAACAGAGCCACTCAAGTGGCCGCACACTGAAAAAAGAAACATGATACGCACCGCGTAATAACATCTTCAGCATTATAATGCAGGGAAAGTTGGACAAGCATTGACAAATCGAAGCTTAGCTCGTACATTCACATAGAGAGAGGGGCTTACTCCGACGTCGAGAATTATCACATCAGAGGAGATACCTGAGGCTTCCTCGGCTCCATCCATCGCCGATTTCACCTTCCAATCCTCACCGTCGACTCCGCCTCCTCCGCCGCCGCATCCGCCGAGGCGCCGAGAGAAGCGAAACGCCCAAGCGGAACCTCTTGGGAGTCGGGGGAGACGGAGACGGCTCAGCGAGGCTCGGGGAGCGGATGCGGTCGGCATATATGCAGCGGAGCCTGTGGGCGATGAGCCGAGAGGGGAGGCATCGACGATGCAGAGACCACCGGAAGACTAAGGGGTTGAGGGAGGGGGGAGATGAGGATAGAGAGAGAGAGTCTTGGATATGGTTGACTCCATCGAAGCTCGTCTTCCCTCTCTCTCTCTAAACTTTGTAAGCCTCTCGGTTTGGGCAGGGCCACCGGACGGGAGGCAGGAGATGAACATGGTCAAAAACTGATGGTGTCGAAAACATTAATTATAATAAATTAAAAATTTTAAAAAAAATTAAAAAAATACACGATAATTATCTAGGATTGGTAATGTCCAATATATATGGTATTCATCTTATAAAATATGTGAGAAAACATTTCATAATTCAGATTTTTCATATTAATGAGATACATTATCAAGCACGAATGACTGGGTGAAAGAGCGTGGCAAAGATCATCAATGCAGAAATGCAAGTCAACGCACGCATAGCTGCCCATGCAAAAATAACCATGTGTTTATTAGCAACATTGCCATAGGAAGGGCCGTCATTACACCAGACAGGGAAATTTATCCAGGAAACCTAGGACGATAGCATAACCATCCACACAGGTGAGACAGAGACCGACAATCCTCTACTGAAGATGGAGACAGGAGATAGCTAGGAAGAAGGTCATGCAAATCGAGTTGCCATGCTCACCAAAGCTTCCAAAAGATCTCCCCGTTTAATTGAGAAAGGAACTCCTCCATCAGTACAAAAGGACATTTCAGAGTTTTTAAGACTAAAACCACGTCTTATGCCATGAAAGTAACAGGATCGCATATCAAAACACCACAAACAGCCAAGATTCCTGCCAAAAGCTTAGCAGAGAGGAGCAGCGGAGCTCAGAACGCACCGCTATTTACTACTTCCGGCCATCGCTGCCATGGCCGTTGCCTTCGAACACCATCCATTACTACAACACCGCCATCAACTGCCACCGATCGTTTGAAGATCTTCGAACACACAGCGTCACAGATAATAATTCAACACATAAACAGCACGATGAAAATATAAAAGGAGAAAAAGATTGAGAAAAAGCTCACCTCCGGTCATCATTGTCGAAGCGTTACACAAACTCCGGGCCACTTCTCACAGATAGACCAGCACTGTCGACGACCGAGAAACGCCTCAATGAAACGGAGTTCTAATCACAATTGATGATCAAGCGAAACCCCGAGACAGCCATGGAAACTCGTCGCCGACGAAGATGCGGGCCTGGTGGCGAAGCTTCAGTGGAGACTGGGATCAATCAGACTTCTCGGCCAGGGGAGAAACGGAGCAGCGGGTCCTGGGCTTTTCCGGAACCAGAGCCCAGCGGCGATGAATGCGACGGGCGATTTCAGAGACGATCGACGAACCTGGAGGATCGATTTTTCACTCTCTCGAAGCCTCTTTGACTCTCTGCGTACGGTATCCGTTTCTCTCTCTAAAAAACGGCTTCTCCGAAGAAGAAAACCGCTGCGGTTAACAGTTAACTTGAGACGCCGTGATGGAAGGCAATATCTACGATAACCGACGCTCCAGACGGTTTTCGCGGATGAAGAAAACCGCTGCGGTTAAAACTTAAAATCCCTGTGCTTCCCTCCTCAAAACTACCTTTGTTAGATAAAATTGCATAATTCATCCATTAACTTTAAATTTATTTCATATGGTCCCTAAATTCTAATTTATTGTACAATGAGGGCCCTAGATTTTCAATATATGTTCAATTTAGTCTACGAATTATATTAAAATATTTAATGTCGTCTCCAAATTTAAATTGTCATATTATCGTCACTCGAGAGATTAACCTGAAAAAAAAAAAAAAAACTACTTTTTGTTGTTAGACCAATCTAGCTATTATAGAACTTATCAAAGGTTCGTTTTAGTGCGTAGATTTGAGGAATCAATTATGAATTTCAACCTATTAAATTATATTTCTATCTATATTATATATTGAAAACCAAAGCCATTAGAGCATCTCGAGCTTCCTCTAGCCAAAATTAGATTCTATTTATTCGTTCGTCATGCTCGGTCATCGATATCTACCTACATTTATAATACTCATTTTCCACCTATGTCCAATATACATGCGGAAGAGCTTCAAACTGGATGTCAGCGCGCCTCAGGATCCCGGTCGTCTCGGAAACAAGGGGGTGCGCACGGCTTCGGAATGGCGAGAAACAGCGGCAACAAGATGGCGAAAGGCGTGGGGAGGGCGATGAGGGAAGTCCTAGGGGTGATCGGGTCCGGGGTGGGTAGGGTCTAGACACGGACCACATGACCACTGACCACATGCCGACCCCGTATAACCGGTTCCTCTTTACGGACCCTATATCGACCCACTTGTTTGTATTGGACCCTGTCCACCCACCCACCTGTTTTCCGATCCGGTTCGGGGTCAACCCATTTCCATTGGAACCTATTTTGCAATCTTCCGATATCCTATACGACTTTGAATTTTATATTAATAAGCGAGAAAATAACGTAATCCTCATAATTTATATTGAAACATTAAGCACTTGTAATAAATTAATACATGAACATTTGGAATAAACGAAAAATTAAAGATTCATAGGGCTAATTATAATAAATAAAATCATAAGGCAAAGAATTAACATCAAACATGGGTCTAATATTAGTCTTATTCCCACAACTACTACATGAAGCTACTCATTTATTCAAGCATAACTCTTTATACAAAAGAGAAATTAGGCGAGCCAATCCATGTGATACACAAGAATTTGGTGGCGACAAACACCGTCCGTCCATCATACGGTGCGAGAGGGAGCCGGTGAGGGAGGGAAGCAAGTGAGGAAGATGAATGACAAAGGAGAAGTGCTATGCGTGTTTGAGAGAGCCGAGAGGAAAAATATCATGTGATTGCGAGAGTAAAAATAGAAATCAGAAGAAAAAAAAAATGTTTTGGACCTCTACTTACAAAACCGGTCCAAGAACCGGTTCCAAAACCGGTCCAGGAACCGGTTTCCGGGTGGGTAATCACTCGGACCTGTTCCCGGGACCGATTTAAACCGGTTCAATTTTGGGAACCCGTTAGGACCCAGTTTCAATGGGAACCAGTTCGACCATTTTCGGGTGGGCGGTCAGGAACAGGGTATACCCGGTCCGGTTGCACACCCCTAGGAAGTCCTCTGTAGTGATGGCAGCGAGTTTAAATCGGTGAGGAAAAGCGACTCCAACTCCTTCAGTAACCGTAATCGAAAAAATCGCCGTTTCCCTCTCAACCTCAAAGCCTTGACTGAGATTAATGGGTGGACCTGGTGAATTCAATTCTGATGGGCTTGAAGGGAATGGGCTGCGCAGAGTGGACTCAGTTGATGAGTTTGTCTTGGGTTGTGCAATGATAAGCCTAGGGCTTGAATGATTTTCGAACTTAGGCGTAGTGTACAACGTGATCCGTAAACTTTAATTTATTTAATATGAGCTGAACTTTAATTCATATGCGATGTGATCTTTGGATTTTAATCTATTCAATGTGGTTTAATGGACTTTTCATATATGTTCAATTTAATTCGTAGATATTTAAAAATATTTAATGTTTCTTGTGTATCACCCAACGTGGTAGCCCAATATAAAAGAGTTAATCACAGTCAAGCAATGTTATGAAGAAAATCCCGACTCGACGTGTTTGTATACTTACTATTGCATTGAAAAGTCATGGTTAAAATCTAATATTTCACGATGACAGTGAGATCTAACGTATAGAGAGTAAATACCGATCGCCTATTTTCACCTTTTTTTTTACTTGTAAAATAAATTACTACTTCATATTTAAATTTACTAAAGTCAACATAAAATATCTAATATTTGAATTTCAATGTCAAGGTGATCAGTAACTTGCTGGTTTGCATCTAAATTTTATGTAAAGTCAACATAAAATATCTAATTAAGTCAGAAAATCACCAAATTGCTAGGCAAGGGAAGGCCACTTATTCATTCAATAGAAAAAAGATACTTACTGGCAATAAGAATCTTGCTAAATATTTTGCAAAAAACTTATTAAAGGTGCTCATGCTTAGTTAACAAATTGGTATTATTTGGTATTCAATATTCAGTTATTATGGAGCATATTTTACTTTCATTTTCAACATTGATAAATATAAGTACCGAAAAATTGAGGGCCTTTATGGCTTAATCTCAAATCACTCAGAAATTTTTTGAATCCTTAGGTCCTGATGACCTTGAATCCAGCAGAGCTTTGTGTTTGTGTGAAATATTCTGTATCCAAGAAAGATCAATTCGATAAATTTTCAGTATCTCTTAATCTATCAAAAGTATTGAAATGAATGGATAGCCCTCCCCCCCCAATTCACAAAAAGAGAAGTAGTCTCTATCCTCGTACTTGAGTTGACAAAGTTAAGATTTTCCTTTCATAATTTGGAATTAAAGGTATATCCAATCTATTTCAAATTTCAATTGGATAAATGCAATTGACTCCTTGTCAAATTAAGTGGATTTTGGAAAATGATATTTTCAGTTATTGCTAAACAAGTTTGCTTCTTCAAATGAGATAAGCTTGATCTAAAATAAATTATATTAAAACAAGTGCATTCTAAAATAAGTAAACAAAACTAAATGGTGTAATCCAAATAATTTGCAATTTTTATTATTTGAATGTATTGTTAAATTTAGTGCATATTAAGTAGAATTTATTCAAGTGATAAAATTAGTTATCATTCACATTATTTCAATTTGATTTTGAGTTAAATGGAAAATTGATTCTTCTATTCATGTAGTTAACCCAAACTATACTTCAAATTATGAGTGTTATCCATTTAATATGAAATATTTCTTTCTTAAATTAACTTCAGATTAAATAGATTAATTACATCACTTTATCTTTATTTATTTTTCAAATATAAAATCAATGACATCAGTCAAAGAAGGTAAATTTTTAGGAAGGATAATCGAATTGTATTTCAACATTTTTTTTTTAACATTTTTTTTATTGACGAATACACTAAAGAATAATACACTTGCTTTTCATCCATCCTTAAGTTTAAATTCAAATACAATAAATGACAGATACTCGAGGATGATAAATTATAAAACTAATGCTAATTGGAGGAATATGGGCCATGTGGCACGACTATGCCATATGGTTTGCACATTGCAATCATAGTGATAAAATTTGCCATGTGGCAATCACAGAAGCCTGACTTCATCTGGTTTCATCCTTAGATATAAGATGAACAAATACTGATACATGAAATCATATATTCCTTTTCATAAGCTCTTATGAAATTGAAACACCATTTAACTTTTAGAGGAAAGTCATTCAATAATTTTTTTTTTTTTTGTTTAAGCTGTTTTAAAAGCTAAAACAAGCAGGCCAACTTTGCAAGAGAGCAAGACAAAAGTCCATATTACCAGATGTCTAGAAATACTTACATTGGAGCTATGCTATGGTGATTTTTATATTATTACATTTTCCTGGTGCGATACAATTTCTTTCTTGTGAGCTAAAACAAAATAAAGTACATTAATTTTCCATACAACTAAAGGATAGTGCTCTTTTGCTTAAGACAACATAAACTATTTTGATCTTCCTTCAATTGCTAAGTCACAGCTAGATTCAAAATGCCCGTGAATGGCAAAACTCCATATCCAATTCCAGACAAAGCATTGACCATAAGGACCACATGACTCCATATGAAGTTCAAATTTGACATCAACTAGGCAATGACAATGAACTCAAGAAGTTTCTTCCTGATTCCTTGGAGTTTAGTCAATGCATCACCGATGTCGATTCGTTCCCTTGGAGACTTAGAGGAGCAAGCAATTCCTATTTTGATGATTGAAGCCAAAGAGTCTTGAATATTGCTCCAGCTTTTGTTCTTGTCCTCCGAAGTGACTCTTTGTCTCTTATTCAACTCCTCGATTTCCCGAAGCAGAACGAGATCAATTGCCTTCTCCACTTGGTCTGCCAAAGCTGCCTTTGCAAAGTGATGAAGGTCCAACCCATTTTCAAACATGTCATCGGTTGGCCTCTTGCCTGTGAACATCTCCAAAATGAGGACCCCGAAGCTGTACACATCTCCTTGTGTGTATACCGCACTTCCCTTGCCATACTCTACAATAATAAACAGAGCATAGTGATGCAAGGTGAATCATTGATGTTGAAATATCATGTTGGTGATGTTTTGCTTGCCTTTTTGCAATGTGTTCTTATAAAGAGAGCAACTAAAAAACCCAACTTGTGTGTCATTACCTGGAGCTATGTAGCCAAAAGATCCTTTTATTCTGATAGAGCTCGATTGATCCAATAACTTATGCATTGCTTCTAGGATGAACCTGGCAAGCCAAAATCACCTACATGTCTAGTCTTTTCATTGTCAAGAAGGATATTGCTTGGCTTTAGATCACAATGAACTATTGGCATTTCACAGTTATGATGGAGATAATCTAGTGCACGAGCAACATCAATGGAAATGTTCACTCTCTCAAGTAGGCGCAACTTGTTTCTCTTTGTATATTTCGATGTAGTTGGGTGCAACCACTCATCCAAGCTTCCAGTTGACATGAATTTGTAGACTAGTGCCTTGAAATCATTTCCATTAAAATCAAACTCGGAACATGCCGTGAGTACCTTCACGAGATTACGGTGTCGGATTCTTCTAAAGACCTCACACTCAACCATGAAGCTCTTGGAAGCTTGATTACATGTAAGGTTGAAAATCTTGATGGCCACAATCGACTGAGTTTGATCAAGAAGCCCTTTGTACACAAACCCAAAACTGCCCACGCCAAGCAGATTGGTGGAGGAGAATCCACCTGTCGCTTTTAGTAGATTATGATAAGAAACATGCAAAAATCCATCTTCAGAAGAGCTTGAAGCTTATGCGTTCTTATTATGTCTAAACCAGAAGAAGTATAACAAAGACAGTATGCAAGCTCCTCCAACAAGAGTAAAGATGGTGGATATAAGAAATTTTGCAATTCCACTTATTCTCGTCCGGTTTGACTCTTTGTAGTAGCATTTCGGTAGTTGAAAATCTAGGAGACCCCCGCAAAGCTTCTTGTTTCCAATGACCAAAGTTGAAATGGCACTTTTGAAAACTCCTCCTGTAGGCAATGCACCCTCGAAATCGTTGTAAGATAGGCTCAAATTCATCAGATTTAGTGACTCTAGAAATTTCGGGATTTGGCCGGACAATTGGTTGTTGGAAACATTCAAAACCTGAAGGCCTCTCATGGAACTCATAATTGATGGTAGGGGCCCTTCAAAGAAGTTATCCTGTACATATTGGTGTTCCATGCTTATACAACTACCTATACTGCTTGGAATCTGTTGAGATAATCTATTCTCGTCAAGATGTAGTTCGCCGAGATTTTGCAATTTTCCAACTTCTTCTGGAAGGGAGTGAGTAAGATTATTTCGAGACAAGTTGAGGTAAATCGACAAAGATGAGATGCCCATAATTTCCGGGGGTACATGATTGCTCAAGTTGTTGGGCGAATGGTCCAAGAGAAGTAGATTTTGGCAATTTTTTAGAGACGATGGTATCGAACCCCGGAAATTATTGCTATTCAAGTCCAATAGGATTAACATCCTTAAATTCCCAAACGATTATGGTATTTGCTCCGATAATTTATTTTGGCTGAGGCCCAAAAGCTTCAGTTTGTTTAGATTTCCGATCTCGAAAGGAATGTTTCCCGAGATGTTATTGCCCATCATTTGCAAGATCTCCACATTAATGAGACTTTCGATCTTGTAAGGTAAGGTCCAAGAGATATGGTTGTAATCTAATCCAAACATGGAAAGGGTGATCGAGAGGTTAGTGATATAGTCGGGTATTAGTCCTCGAAAAGCATTTTCCGATATATCCAAAAACTTCAATTTTGTGGAATTGGTTAAAGAGCAGAGGAAGTCCAAATCAGTAGATTGCTCATCTCCTAAGTTGTTGCGGTCAATATTAAACCGATTGAGTCCTCTTATCTTTGAAAAAGAAGGAACTTTCCCAGTAAAATTGTTCTCGTCGATTTGGATTAGCTTGAGGTTAGAGGCGTTGGATATTGACTCGGGAATGGGTCCAAGTGAGGTGGTTGTGCCACGTGCATCGATAATCTCAATATTCGGAAGAGTGAAGCCTAAGTCGCTAGGTAAACCCCCTTCTAATTTGTTTTCACCTACATCAAGCAATGCTAGAGCGGATATATTGAAGATTGAGATAGGAATAATACTGACAAATTTATTTACGGCGAGAGTGAGCATCTTTAGATTTCTCAGCTAGCCAAGAGTCTCTGGGATCGTACCATTGAAATTATTCCCCGAGGTTCCGAACTTTTGAAGAGATGATAAGTTTCCAATAGACGGCTGGATGTTTCCCATCAAGCTGTTGACTTGAAGTATAAGTCCTTGGAGCTTGGACAATGAGCCTAGTTCTGTCGGCAAATTTCCTTTGAGCATGTTGAAGCCTAAGTCAAGAACGAGCAGATTAGAGCAATAGGAGAGATTCAAAGGGATTTGACCGCTGAACGAGTCGTTATTAAGGGACAACTTCTACAACCGAAGCAAGCAGCCAAGATGCGGGGGAATTTTGGCATGAAAACTGTTGTTCTCCAAATGGACGCCCCTCAGAAAGCTCAGATTACCAATATGGGGCGGCACGGCCCCAGATAAGTTCTTGGAGCGAAGGTCTAGTATGGTGACTCTTCGGTGTTTGCAAAAAAATAAATAAAGATTTCACACAGTTCCGTATATTATGTTTGACTTTATTCATCAAATCATCCAAAGGATATTCGATATTTTAAACATTGATTCTTGAACCTTCGCCGTTTCCTACATACACGAGCAGTTCCTAGTTAAAACAAAAGCCAACCTTCCTCCCTCTCTTCGCTCTTTCACACACATAAGCACGCGCGCAGCCTAATACAGAGATGAAGTCACACAAGCATTTCAGCCATCCACACAGCGTGGTCTTTTGTCAAACCTTCAACAAGAGCTTCACCATCCAATTCAATGCTCTGGATGCAAACCCCCGGCCTCCTCCCAGTGTACTTTGTATATTGATGATTATGATCATTGTACTGTTTGATTGTGGTCCTTTTGGTTTCCTGTTTCAGCTTCCTTTCTTTTCTTTTGGATTCTGAAATGATTTTGGAATTATGAAAAATCTATTTAAGATAGGGATCAACTTAAGTGCGTGACTAGCTCTGACATTAAAGAAATAAGTATATAAAGAAAGCCGCAAAGATTAACAGAAAATTGATACAATGTACTATTAAGCTCTACTTGAGAATTAACCAGTACTTCGGTAAAATTCCTTTCAATTTCAAACAAGAATAGATAATTCTTTCCTGCTGAGCACGTACTGCCATTTTGATCTCCAAATTTGTTGACAAGCATAACGGGAAAAGAAAATATTCACTTACAAAGCCATAGTTAAGAATGCCCAATAACCTTAACCAAGTAATTACAGAGAGAGAGCTGAAAAGGAAATGATCATATCCGTTTTTTTTTTGCTTGTGACGAGAATATACCACATCTAGGAGTCACAAAGCCAATCTCAATTTCAAATGGAGCTAGCACAACTTCTGAAAGAATTCAGGGAAGATACACTATCAATTGCAAATGACTGGCTGCAAGAGCATGGTGAAGATCATTAATGCAGAAGCGAAAAGAACCGTGTGTTTATTAGCAACATAGCTGATTCATAGGAAGAGCCGCATCACACCTGAAAGGGAAATTTATCCAGGAAACCTAAGACAATAGCAGCATCATGTACACGGGTGAGACAGAGACCAGCAATCCTCCACTGAAGATGGCGATAAGAGACAGCAGATAGCTAGGAAGAAGATCCTGAAAATCAAATTGCCATGCTCACTAAAGCTTCCAAAAGATCTCCACATTTTACTGAGAAAGGATGTCACGCCCCGATTTCCGAACGAGTGCTCATCCCTCACCTGGTCGATTAATAGCGACGTCCCAGGACGCATCGCCGACCTTTTGTTTTTAAATGCGCATGCGGAAGCAGATATAAAAATCCCCAGACAAAAATTCAATGGGATAGAAAGGCAGGACCGCAACTCATAGAAACTAGGACATACCTTTATACATACCAGGCTAATTCATTTACATTGCCAGCCGATATTTACAAGGCCTAACAAAAAGATTGGTTCTCAAAATTTGTTGTCCTAAGACCAACTATTCAGACCCCACTTCTGAACCCTTAGGGTCCACTTGATCCGGGCGAGACGACGGGTCTTCCACATCACTGTCAGGTAGGTCCACTTGTTCCACATCCTTGGCCGCATCAATCACTTTGGCAGGGACATCGAAGCTTAAAAGGGGGCCTATCCTTAAACCGTATGGAGTGGTTCGTAACCAGGCTCTAAAAAGATCGGGTACTTCCTCATTTGGGGCCTCTTCTGCCCATATTGAAGTTACCACCAACTCATATGTCCAAACGCTCCTTGGATCAGGAAAAGCATAGACCCGATCGATCGTTCTTGTAGGACGACCATACCGGCTAGGGGGATCTGCCATCTCCGAACCTGAAAATGTTGTCCCACAACGGGGTGAGACTACGTCTCAGCAAGTTCTACCCCCTAAGACCCGATTAGTAAACCAATACACCTTAGGGTTGCCTAAGCACAACACGAGTCAGAGGACTTACCTTGGCCTCAGATTCCGCCCTGCATATTAGCACAAATTAAATAGGCACCCAAACAATCACATCACAGATCGAAGCATCGATCAAATCGACCTAGTCGATTACGTCTCAATCGAACCATTCACCGGTCATTTCCATTCAATCAATCAATTCACAACATCAGATCAAAGCAATGATCAATCGACTTAATCAATTACATGTCATCACGACCCATGCTTGGTTGGCACATTCAATACTATCTATAAGTCTGACCATAGTCCAAGACTGCTTACTCTAAGCTGATATATAGATAGTATAGCTTGCACTAAGTTGATAGGGTTAAGGTATACTGTTCTCGTTAAGCTGACATATTACCCATAGGCTGATATCGTATATCAGTATACTTCTCTCGCTAAGCTGACATATTGCCCACGGTGATATAGTATACCCCGATGCTCACTCTAAAGCGATAAAGTGTCGCTCGCTAAAGGCGACATATCGCCCGTGGCTGATATAGTACACCGCATATCGCTCCATTAGGCCCGACATATCGAGCCCGTAGGATGATATAGTATACTATCCTGACCATTCAATCAATTCCATCTTTTATTATTCTCGATAAAGTAGCCGTATGTGGGGACACGGTCGGCCTTAGCCAAAACATAATATTTTCCTTTTCATAACTCCCACATTTTCTATAGTCCACTCAAATCCTTTTTGGCATTATCAACCGATGCCTGGTTATTTTTCAATTAATAACCAATGATTATCCAATTAAAGAATAATTCCCACTTCACAAATAATTCAATTCAACATGAAATAGAGCTCAATTAAATAAACGGACTACGCAACGACAATCGCATGAAATTTCGGTCATAGGCCATCTCGGTTGAATTTAGGAAAAATAATTAATTAAATAATTAATTTCGAAAAATAAATAAATAAATATTAAAAATCCAATTTAGGCCCATAATGCCTAATTGGAGGCCGAGATGAGCCCGGAAAATTACCGAGACTCGTTCAATAAATAATATGGCATGCCTACTTGCTAATGTCTATTTCTAACCACCTAACATGCATAATTAAGTCTCTAATTTAATTTATCTACATCAATCTAACCACCTAATTACATTTAATTAAATCTAACCAACCTTAAGTGTAATTAGCAAACTAAGAAAGCATTAGTGAGTAAAACTCACTTGGTTAAAAGCGAAGACTGAATCACAGCAACGGCGACACGACGGTGGCCGAAATCGGAACTTTTTCGACAACGCCGGCGGGCTTGGACCAAGCCTTGAGCTTGGCCAACAAATCTTGGTCCAACCGAGATTTGTTCTTCAGACCTGAATGGGCTCGCTCTTGGGCTTGGGTCTGGCTGCGATTAGGCCATCATCGTGGGCTGGGCTTGGGCCGAACTTGCTGAATTGGGCCCAATGGAGTTGCTGGAGAGATGGGCTGAGAAATTCACAAGTTGGGAGCTGGGCTGAAGTTGTCTTGGGCTGCTGAAGATGAAATCGTGGGCCTCAAATGGTCCAATTGCTGGGCCGAACCAGAAGCAGCTGTGGAGAAGATGGGCCCGTTGAAAATCTACCGGGCTTGACTTCACGCGGCTGCTGGACTTGAAGACACGACCAGCTGGACTGAACTTCGCTAGCGGTTGAAGACGCACGGAGAGGATGCAACTGGCGAGTCAACAATGGAGGGCTTCGACTCGGAGCTTTGACCGAAGAAATTGGGACGCGTTGATTCGGTTTGTTGCGTGTCGCGACCAAATTTTCGGGTGCACCAGGGGCGGTCGACGGCAGATCTCGGCAGTGCGGCGAGGAAACTTGGTGACCGACTGCAACGAGCTTCTGCAAGGCTATCCTTGTAGAAGGGTTGGGTCGATGGTGCCGATGTCATGAGCTTGCGGGCAACGGCGGGCGGCCGACCGGTGCGAGCTGCAGGCATATCGCAGCGCGCGAGGCTTCTGAGCAAACGCCGCGACAGGAGCTCGGGCGTGGGTGATGGTGCAATGGGAAGGGCACCAACGGAGCAGCAGAAACCGGTGAAGAAGAAAGAACAGTGACTGTCCTTCCTCTGCACAGCTGCACGCTTCCCCTTGCCTTCATACACTCCCCTTTTTTTGCTTTTTTCCTTTCCAATAAAAGGGCCTCCGAATGCTTTTCTTTTTGTTTGATTTCGGAAACCTTCAAAAACCGAGAAAAGAAAAACCCCCTAAAAATTAATGCACGTACAACCTTTTATAAGGGAAAAAAATTAGGATTTCAATTTCTTCATCGAAATCAACATCCGCAACATTTTTCAAAAAATTTTCACCTATTGATAACGATTCAAGATTTTGATAAGATTATTCTTTAATTCCAAATCTTGGAAAGCCAAATCGCAATATTTTGTCATATCTACCCAAAATTCTTCATATCTCGAAAAAATTTCGAATTTCTAATTTCTCACAAGATAGTTTTTGATAATTTAAAAATAGGCTTGGCCAACTAATTTGAACCCATCCGCCACCGATTCAATAAAAAGCAAAAAATGCAAATAAAAAACAAATGCAACATAAATCTATATGCTTTGAAATTAATAAAATTAATCCCCTAATTTTCTATGCAATAAATAAATAAACTAAATCGCCAAAATTTAGTGTCCAAACCGCTTTTCTCTTTGAAGGTGAGCTCATGGGTTGCTTTCAAAGATAAATTGAAACCTAAATTTTGACCATGCATGCACTGAATGATTTGATTTTTGATTTTTGATTTTTGATTTTTGATTTTTGATTTTTGACTTTTGATTTTTTTTTTTTGCGGAAATTGAATCCCATTTTAAAATGCAATTTATATGATGCATGAAAATGCTAATGCAAATGCATGATGTGAAAGGAAAGAACGTACCTGCAATTACTTACCAGTCAGTGCGGTAAAGCATTTTGAGGTACCTAATAAATCCCTATTTACTCCATAAGTACCCAACTCTCACTCGAGTTCCTTGAAGAGTCTAACAGGTAATAGATTGAGACATTTAAATTGGAAAGAACACTCACATCCAAAGTAAAATGTTCAACGAAAAGAATTGAGACATCCAGATCCGGCAAACCGAGATGTCAAGATTTTTAAACTCGCAATACCTAGATCCAGACGAGATGTCAAGATTTTTTAAAAAAAAAAAAGGCTCGAAATACTTAGATCTAGACTAAGATATAACGAAAAAGCTCGAAAAACATTCACATCCAAAGTGAAAAATTCAATGAAAAGAATCAAGACATTCGGGTCTAGACTGAGACGTCAAGAAATTTGAAGTTCAAAATACCTAGATCCAAACTAAGGTATAACGAGAAATATTGAAAAAACATTCACATCCAAAGTGAAATGTTTAGACGAAAATAATCAAGACATCCGGTCCGACGAGAGATGTCAAGATATTTGAAACTCGAAATACCTAGATCCAGATTAAGATATAACGAGGAAGATTAAAGAACTGTTTTCTTAGGACCGTACCATTCTACGGTCGCCCGGTATACGGTGTTTGGTTGTGTCTAGGACTCGTATCATTCTACAGTTGCCTAAACGGGGATTTGCCTTCCAGGACTCGTACCAGTCTATGGTCGCCTGAATAGGGAAATAAATGCTGTCTAGGACCCGTATCATTCTACGATCGCCTCGACGGGGAAATAAGTGTTGTCTAGGACCCGTACCATTCTACGGTCGCCTTGACGGAAAATTGATTTTTCAGGACCCGTACCATTCTATGGTCGCCTGTTAAAGCAATAAATGTTGTTTAGGACCTGTACTACTCTACGGTCGCCTAAATGGGGAAATTGCTTTTCCAGGACCGGTACCATTCTACGGTCGCCTGTTAAAGCAATAAATGTTGTTTAGAACCCGCACCACTCTACGGTCGCCTAAACGGAGGTTTTGCTTGGCTAGGACCCAAACCATTCTTCGGTCGCCTAGCATTGCAATCTGGAGAAAAATCTTTGGGGACAACTCAATCGAGTGTCAATGTATTCAAAAAGGGAATACCTGTGCAATGACAAATATTTAAGGTATGGATAGAGATATACTTACCTGGTAATATCTCTGATCCTCAGGGATATGTCTCCTACAATACATGGTTGTAGGAGAAGCAACATGCATTTGTAGTCACAAACATGTATTAATTCAAGTGAGGTTCATGCGTAATGATTTTTATCAATCTTGCATCACCTAATTTCCATTGGAAACGATTTCAAAAGAATATTCCAATCTGAACACATGAGTGTCATGGATGTGTCAAGTGAGGGATCTTTCAGTCTGAAAGGACTTTTCACTCATCCTCATTAAAAAGGGCCATTTCATCCTGACCTTTGATGTAGGATTTTGACAATCGCTCTATCTCACCATCATCATGTCAAACAAGGGTCTGAGCAATCTCGCAAGTGGTACGACCTTACCGATCTGAGAGGTCTTTAACAGGGACCATAATATAGGCTTGGTCAATGGCTTAACAAAGGGGACTCTTTGAGTCAAGGCTATTGAAAAATGAGTGATATTCCGCAATCATCTTAGGGTTTACAAGTCAAGAAACATGCGAAACGAGGCAGAAATCATTTTACTCGCACTTCTTCGAGCGACGCTTTCAAACATACGAACTTTTATGTTAATTCAAGTACCCTAATCTGAAGAGACTTTGCAAGGGACGTAACGTAGGCTTGGTTCATGGGTTGAGAAGCGAAAGGATAATTAGGCTCAAAAAGTGTTTAGGGGGTCAAAGTTGGTGATCATCTTAACATTTCCACCAATTTTCTTCTCCACCGTCAAAGATTTTCTTCACATCACAACTCCATTGATTGCAACATCTCAGCGTTTGAGCTTTTTTTAGTACCGCCTTGTGGGGATACGACTTCAACCAATGTTTGATTTTTTTTCTTTTCTGGGCATTGGCCTTGCTTTTACTAGGCACATTGCTTTTTCATGCCCCATTTTTTGCACTTACTCTCTTTAGACTTGCACAACCTTCATCTTTTAATAGAATTGTAAATCATGCTACTCGAGTGATTTGTTTTTCTTACCTTGCCCCAGTATAGGGGATGATCACCAACTGGGTTTAATGCGAAATGAATTCATAGGCTCAAGTGGGCTATGCAATGGATAAAGTGTATAGGATAGAGAAAAAACTGCTCTTTGTCGTCCTAAGGCACTTCAAATTATCGTACAAGTTACACTGTGAAAGCAATACTTGAAGATTGATGCAAGTGTGAGTAAGAAAATTCCTATCATTCACTTCAAATTTTGCCCCAGTATGGGACAATCTTTGACAGGGATAATTTAAAAAGCTCTTCATGTGTGTGGGCTCAAAGGGCTAAACATACCTGTAGTGTTTTTGGTAGAGAAAGAAATTGCCTCTCGTCACCTCGGTTGACGTACTCTTTGCGAGATCACCCTTTTCCTTGCAGACATGGAAATTTTCCACACAACTCACTAGGGATTGGTGTATGAAATAGTGTATGAAATAAGGTTCGCCTTTCATCATTCCAAAGTATCCCATTCGACACATTCAATCTATCTCACACAATTCATCAAGGAAAACATGCAAGATTTGCAACAAACATGAACAATTCAATTTATTGAAGCAATTTATTTATCACAGAAATGTTTGCAGTTCAAAACATGACACAGCAAATTCTATCATGGGTAATTCTTCTTGATAGCATTAAAACTAACGGAAGTGGAGAATTTATGACCAGCCATCTCTGCCAGGATTAAGGCACTTCCAGGAAGCACCTTCTTCACTATATATAGACCACCATAATGTGGAGTAAACTTGCCCCCAAAATCTGGAATTGGATTGGACCATTTTCACACCTTTGTATACCATAAAATCGTTACTGAAACAGAATGTAGATGGATAAAAAAGACAAATAGGGTAAAACAGATTTCTTGAATTTTTTTTTTTTTGAAAAGCAATTGGAAAAGCATTTTTTAAAAAAAAACATTTTGACACGAGAAAGCATGATGAAGCCTAGGCCTCGAGAATTCTCCTTGGATTTTTCTTTTTGTTTATCGGCTGGATATCATCACCGGGCTAGTTTGGTGTACCTCATCATGCCCTCAAAATAGAACTTGTAATTTTATTGAAATTCATCAATCAATTACAATTTATTGAATGGAAAATGCGATTCAAGCCCTAAGAAGAAAACGAAAAAGAAGAAATCGAAAACAATTCCTATAAAGCAATAAAAATTCCCGTGCAAGGGAATGTGCAAAAGTAATAAGTTACTCTTGCAGGCCAAGACCCATTTCTTCCAGAGGTCCCTCATCAATGGCATTCACCATATCCTCATGCTTAAGTAGAGGATTCTTCTTGACATTCGGTTGAGTGGTACTGAAGGCAAACGCCTTGGTGTTCAATAAGTTTTGGACCTTATGCTTCAAAGTCATCCATTCATCAGTCGAATGTCCTACTTCCCCCATATGGTACTCGCATTTCTTGGAGGGGTCGTAGTTAGAAATTTTTTTAGCATTGGGTTGCTTTGGTTCATAAGACAACAATTCCTTCTTTTGAAGGACCTTTAAGACCTGGGACAGAGGGCCAGGAAGAGGAGTGAACTGCCTCTTAACAAACTGCCGATGCGTGATTGGTCGACTTTCGCCATGTTGATTCTGGGGGACATGAACAATCGAAGGCTTGCTAGATTGTGCATATGCAACATTGATTTCTGTGCTAGGTTCTTTGTCTTTCTTCATGGTGAACCTTTTGCCTTGATGGATTGGTTCATTGAACCATCCATCTCTTAGCCCAACTTCGATCTGTTCACCCACTGGGATAAGTTAGTTGAAGTTCTCAACGTACGTGCTAGCCATCCGATTGCGAAACTCAAACGGGAGAGTCTTGACGAACAACTTCATCAGTTCCTTGTTAGCAGGCTCCGGAGTGACTTGAGCGGCCAAATTTTGCCACCTCATAGCATACTCCTTGAATGACTCACTCTTCTTCTCCATCCACTCAAGATCCTCTCGGGAAGGTGCAATGTCCATGTTGAACTTATATTGCTTGAGGAATGCATCAGTCACTTCATTCCAGGTGTCAAGGAGGTTTACATTCGTCATTATGTACCAGTTTAGTGCAGGCCCAGTCAAACTTGCATGGAATGATTGAATCATGAAGGGCTCATTCTTGACATATTGGGCCATACGTACGTAATACATCTGCAAATGAGCTTTTGGGCAGGAAGTACCATCGTATTTCTCGAACTTCGGCATTTTGAACTTCTTCGGCATCTTGACCTTCTCATACACAGACAAGTCGAACGGGAGTGAGCTTTGTGACTCCTGCAGCTGTCTGACTTTCTCTTCTAGCTTTGCAACACGCTCATCTTGATCTATCTTTGGAACGCTGTCAGGCTTGGTCTTTCCAACAAGGACCGAGTCATCGTCCAACCCGAGCATGTCATAGTCAATCATTTGAACCTTATTTGTTTGCTTCGGGATAACTATTTCAGGAAGAGCAGGTGCAGTTGTTGGATTTGCTTGGAGGAATTGGAGTTGATCCGTCACAAGTTGTATAGAGGCGAGCACTTGTTGGAGTTGAGTCTTCACAGCGGACATACGATCACGCATTTCAGTTTGGTCGGCCATTCTAGTTCTTAATCGCGTAATTATGGGCGAACGTGAGGGATCCGTTATCACCTAATGTAAGAAATGAACAAAAATAAATATCTCATATGAAATACGCTACCCATGGCAATGTTCTAGAACTTTTATTCATTAATGGAGCTTTTGACAAACCTAACAAAATGGAAACTCGAAATGCCCTAAACAAGTAAACCAGGAAAATAAATGACTCAACTTCCTAAACGTTAATCTAGAAATGAAAATAGCAAGATTGATTCAAGCACTTCATCTAGCTTGATCAATATACACTCGGGACACCATTCGGCGTAATCGCTTGTTCTCCTCCTGAGCTTTTTCAGCAACTCTTTTGAGGCGTTTATTCTCAGCATGGTTGGTGATCTTCAGTGGCACCTGTGGTATCTTTGGAAGCAGCTCCTCTGGAATGTTGTGTTGTTAAATGTATTTAGTCGAGGCATAGTACTTCCTTTCTTTACCCTTCAGCTCTTCCTCAGGCCATTTGAGTTTTCGTGGATGGCACATGTCCCGCATTGATTTGATAGTGAGGATAGAGTCTTCATGGTCTCGGTTTCCATCAACGAAGCTGACTTGGAGTGGATCTGCTTGTAATGCCGGAGGAAGCTCTTGCATGACTTGATACTGACGAGTGACTCTAGTCGGATAGTACTCCAATGCTCCAGTGAATCCCAGTAGAGAGATTGGGCCAACACCTCCATATGTGAGTCTCGCCACACGAACTTGGAACCATTTAGCATGCCATAGGAAACCCTTGGAAGTTGGTTTTTTCATGAAAGTTAACCACCTAGAATAATGGTAATTCGGTGCATGCTTTTGGTTGTTCTCAAATTTTATAATAGGGTAATTAGAATCACTAACATCATGTATAGTCATTAAACCACAAAATCCCTTTATATGAGAAAGAAACCAAATTTGCAAAAGCTCGGGAGAAGAACGGAAGGTCTTATCACCACCTCCTTTAAATCGAGTGAGGGAAAGAAAGGTTTCGGCTAGAATAGTGTTTACAAAATTTTTCCCTTCCAACACTTGCTTAAGTAAATGAGCCATCAAAGGGTTAATAGCATTCTTGCAGTAAGGAAAGACTATGAACCCAAAGAAAGTTAAAAGGAAAACCCTATGTATTTGAAATGAAGTGCCATTTTCGAAACATTCTTTTAGAAAAGATAATGGGCAAGTATGGCGGTGAGCCTTCAAAACTTTTCTTATGTTGTCCTATTTGATTCTTAAATAATCAGATAAGGCCACAACGGGATCAATTCCAATAGGTGGACTAATCAATTCTGCTTTCAAAGATTTTCCCAGGGCAATGCTATATTCTTCCAAGGTGGGAGTGAGCTCATGCTTACCACCAAAGATGAAAGTTGAAATCTCAGGGCACCAACAATGGGCAAGTGCTTGGATGATGCCGCCATGGATGTTGATACGCAGCAGTGGAAGTAGTCAAGCTATATGCGACTCTACAAATTGGCAGCCAGCTTGGTCTAACTTGTCCCACCAAGTGCTAAGCTCTTCCGTTGGAGGGAGAATAATTCGAATGTCCGACGTCCCCATTATATATTGATCAAGACTCGTGACAACCCTAATGCCATGGACCGACAAAATAATGCGATAAAGTAAGTAAATTGCAAAAGCAAAAATTTAGAGAACTTACTTTACCAATGGTGGGCAATCACATAGACATGTGCATGGTAAGTGGCTCGATTTCTAATCTATAAGGCTTAGCAAGGTGGAGCCACAAGGATTATCAGACTAGCCACGGGCTTGTGGACTATGTCGGGTCCTCATGACTCCGGCTTGGTCAAAGAGCCGACCAGTCGCGAGCATGCGGACCGAGGTGGGTACTCTTAACACCATGAAAGAAACTTCGGGATTGAGATGGGCGACTCATACCACGAGCATGCGGTCGGAGTGGTATCCATCTCAACACCATCCTAAATGATCCTATGCGGCCCAGGTCCGGCGGTAGGTTGTGTGTGCAAAAGTGTAGTGTAAATGCAAAGCATGCACAATAGTTTATAGCAAGCAACACTTCATATGTGCAAGTAAACCATTCATTCCTACACCTCCCTACAAAACAAGGGTTAGTAAACACTTTCCCTTATACCTCTCAATTTGCAAAAACATTTAACACCTTAAATATTAGGGACGTACCTGGAATCCTCGCTGCCAAACAAAAACATTTTTCAAAAGAAAGAGAAAATTGGCCTAAGTCCACTAAGAGCTTTAACTCAAGTCCTCAGTGGAGTCGCCAAGCTGTCGCAACCAAATTTTCGAGTGCACCAGGGGCGGTTGACGGCAGATCTCGGCAGTGCGGCGAGGAAACTCGGTGATCGGCTTCAACGAGCTTCTGCAAGGCTGTGCTCGCAGAAAGGCTGGGTCGACGGTGCCGATGTCACGAGCTTGCGGGCGACGGCGGGCGGTGGACCGGTGTGAGCTGCAGGCAGATCGCAGCGCGCGACGGCTTCGGGCTTCGAGCAAACGCTGCGACGGGGAGCTCGGGCGTGGGTGATGGTGCAATGGGAAGGGCACCAACGGGCAGCGTAAACCGGTGAAGAAGAAGAACAAAGTGACTATCCTTCCTCTCGCACAGCTACACGCTTCCCCTTGCCTTCATACACTCCCTTTTTTTTGCTTTTTTCCTTTTCAATAAAAGGGCCTTCGAATGCTTTTCTTTTTGTTTGATTTCGGAAACCTTCAAAAACCTAGAAAAGAAAAACCCCCAAAATTAATGCACGCACAACCTTTTATAAGGGAAAAAAAAATTAGGATTTCAATTTCTTCATCGAAATCAACATCCGCAACATTTTTTCAAAAATTTTTCACCTATTGATAACGATTTAAGATTTTGATAAGATTATTCTTTAATTCCAAATCCTGGAAAGCCAAATTGCAATATTTCGTAATATCTACCCAAAATTTCATCATATCTCGGAAAAATTTCGAATTTCTAATTTCTCACAAAGATAATTTCTCATTTAAAAAAAAATGAGGGCATTAACCATTTCAATCCATCCGCCACCAATTCAATAAAAAGCGAAAAATGCAAAAAAAAAAATAAATGCAACCTAAATCTATATCTTTATGAAATTAATAAAATTAACCCCTAATTTTCTATGCAATAAATAAATAAATTAAATCGCCAAAATTTAGGTGTCAATACTGCGGCTGGAAAGGATTCACGGGCTGAGATGGGCCGCGAGATTTGCTGACTTAGGTTGTCTTCGGTGAGTGGAGACATGGGCAGAAGCGGAGATGGGCTGGCCGCTGTTTTAGTCAACGAAGGGGCTTCTATTCTTGATGATTAACCTGGCGTGAGCTGAAAGGACAAGGAAGACGCGTGGAGATGGCGATGGACGAAGGTGGGGCTTTGGTGGGGTAAGTTATGCGAGGGAAGTGGACAACAACATGGGACAAAAACAAGAAGTAGCGTTCGTTGCCTTCGTGGGAGCCGAATTCATGTGTGGATCCAAGATAGAAAGAAAAGAGAAAGGAGACAAAAAGGGAGGGGGTCATTAATGTCTTGGCCAGCTGGGGAAAAATATCCAATTGCTGGATAAACATGAATTGATCAAAATAAGGGAAAGTAAAGTATAGACTCTGCATGAAAAGAAAACCGTCGGTGGGGGCATGAACCAAGTGAGAGGAAGAGAGAGAGAGGAATGTGCAGCTGGTGTTCGCACACGAGGAAAAAGAAAAGAAGACGTGCGTGGAAGGGGAGAGAGGGCGTGGATCCAAAAGAAATAAAATAATGATAACCTAAAAACTAAATTGAGATTATAATTTTAATCGACTTTAAAACAACTTTGAAAAAGGGTCAACCCCAGCCCATTTCTTCGTCCATTTCGAAGTTTGAAATCAAAACCAAGACCAAGAGAAGACAGCCTCATTATCTCACGAATTTCTCTCAAAATCGAATTCTGTTTCAATTTTCTCGGTATCCGATTTTCTGAACAAATAAATTCAATTGAGGTCCAATTTGAATTTAGAAAAAACCCAAACGACTTCCATTCACTGATTCACTTACATCATATGCCAAAAGTCTCTTCAAATTGGCCAATCCAAATTTTTGCTCATTTTCCGCATCGTCCGCAACGATTTTCTGTAAAAATCCCAAGCTCGCCGAAAATTTCTCGAAAGGTGAGTCGACAGTCCTAGAATGACTCATGACACGACAGGACTTCCAATTTCTGAAATCGAATTCAAATTTGCGGTTATTTTCAATCCAACGCACTTTTAGTGCGACCCTATCTATCAGGTAGCTTTTAGGAATTTTTGATGCAATTGATCTGTGGTCGATTTTCTTCGAACCACAATGAACCCATCTGACACATTGACAACTCTCGGTGGTCGTGAAAATCTCACGGTTTCAAATACAGACACAGGGTACCCAAAATGACAGAAAATCGGTTTAGTGTCGATCGATGAGAATTTTGTAATTAGGTGGAATCACCCACACTTTGATCACCATCCTAGTCGAATCGACTTATCTGCGGTCTCTGATCGATTTTTAATTGTGCCGCAATGACCCTTGCAGACTAGCACGGTCGAGCAGTCGATTCCTGGTCAAATTCTCAAGTCTATTGCATTAGAATCCCTTAACGGCTTCACCTGATGGGTCAGTTATCTCATGAGTGGCCATCTCAGAGAAAAACACTATAGTCACGTTGATGAAAGGCCCGACTTATGCGATTGAAATCAGAACCTGAAAATCAAGATATCACAAAGGAACTCCTCCATCAGTACAATGTGTGGAAGGTGAGACGAAATTTACCGAGTTAATTGCACAGAACAGCTTCTTGAGACCAAAAGGACTTTTCAGAGTTTTTAAGACTAAACCCACGTATCATGATATAAGAGTAACGGAACTTCGCATCAAAACACCACAAACAGCATAGAATCCTGCCAAAAGCTTAGCAGAGTTAATATAGTGCAAACTATAGACAAAAAGCTCACATACTAAATGTGTAGAAGAAAACATAGAGTTTACCTGCTTAACTCCTTTTCAAAAAGTTAAACATTTGAAAAATTGTAGCCAAAATAGGCATTCATTTCTAAGGCAACTTCTCTTTTGTGAAGGGAAAATGCATTACTTCCTTAGGTGAATCTCGTCCTATCCTCAAAAGAGCCATCTAGACACCAAAAAGCTGTCCACACTCCATAGTCACAAATGCCTATGAAGAAGTCAACCAAGATCGATCTCAGATGCATTTGTAATTGCTAAAGCATGTAAGCAAAAGAGAATCGAGTACTCATCATAGCATTGAAATAGTAAGACCAAATTTGATTGTTTGAGTAAAGCAAGCAATGTCATTGGATCCAAAACATCAAAACGAGCATTCACCGACATTAAACAGTTGAATATTTTCAATCAGCACAGAACCATGAAGAAGAGACGCAACAGAAGAGACTTTCACACCTCCAGCAAGTAACAGCAGTATCTTTAACTGCTGTGCTACAAGCACTTTTCAGTCAGCACAGAATCAACTGCTTCACTATAAAAGGAAAAAATTGTGTGCATGCCTATCAGGGGTATTCTTTCTACCCTGAACAGAAGTTTCCTGTTCCACGACGTCCATAGGGACCAGAACGGTCCTGATTATAGCAGTCATTTCATGATCCTCCTCGAGTACCACTATCTCTATTGCACCCACCAAATCGACCACCATTTTGACCAAGACCTTAGTGTCCACCACTTCCACCTCCATACCTGTCATTCCTCCCCGCATACCTACCTACTCTGCCCTCTTCACTAGGACACTCCCTTGTAGAATGCCCAGGCTTGCCTCAAGCACTCTCCATCTCCACCTTCACCTCCATTTCCATAGTCCTGATTAGGGGTACGATCAAATTACCATAGTCACAACTACAATCACCATCTTGGTCATCACCTGAACCTTGAGGCTGAGCTTTTTCCACAATGATATGCCTTCAATCCAAGTCTGTCCCATTCATGGCCTCAATAGCCTCATCCATTCCTTAGTTCTCATTCAAAAGTTACAAAACCAAATCCATGAGAGCATCTAGAGAACTTGTCAATCACTACCTGCTTTAAAAATATTCTTCCCGGAGTTGGTATGTATTATATGACATGGAAAATTACAGATATCTTCCTGGACTTTGCTCCTCATATCAAACGCCCTATTCTCACATTTTAGAACATTCAATTATCACTCTTATTTTTTTGTGTTGTTGTTGTGGAGTCAGGTTGCATCTCACACCCACACATATTTCTTGAATTACCACATCCTCAAACTTGCATTCCACTTTCTGGGTGTAGATGTAGATCTCAAGCGTGCGTAAGGGCAAATAGGTCAATTTATGTTGGGAGATGCATGATGTAGATTTTGAAATGAGAGGAGGGTATTTAATATGACAAGAAAAATTGAGGATGGTTTTTGCAATTATGCTATATGACATTAATATGATAGTAACTATACCAAATGAAATTTCAGCAAAGATACATCTCATGTTCAAAAAATTGAAAACCTTAGGTTTCTAGAGTTAATTGATCTCAAGCACGCAAACTAACCACAATGCTAGAGCAGTTATTGCCCATACACTAATCAAATTACAAAATTCTGGGGACCCACGCTAGCTCACAATGGGAAATACAACTTCACACACATTTTCCATCTCCAGATGTGCTATGTCAACTGTTCTATTAAAAAAGTGTACAATGTCCTAATAGATGACACAAAACCATGTTGTAGATAAGAGCACTAATCCAAAACTTGGCAAGTTCAGCCAATGAACATGAAGTATTGACTCTATGAAGTATTGACTCTGATCCATTCTAAAAGTAATATGACTAGCCCCTAAAAGTACAATAAGAGATTTTTCATTCAAATCCAACCAGCGATCTGAACCTAAGCATTCGGAAAGAATAAGAAATGAGGATTCTTAGAGTCTAAAACTACTTATCAAATTAAATTGTTCAGTCAAATCATGGACCACAATTCAGTCTCCATTGCCACGAATAAGGTTTTTCCACAAGAAAGGCTAGCAAAAGCAACATATTTTATCCTTCATAATTTGCCCCTTTTTCCCTAGCTAGGTTCTCAGGGTTTCAAATTGATAAATCAATATAATGCATAAGTTTAGACAGAACTATGAAGTTTTATTTGGTTGTCCTCTCCTGTCATGCATTGTGACTGCCGAATTTCCACGCTAAAATAAGTACACCAACTCTCAATGAGCAACAGAGATTCCAACTCCAGGTTGAGCTCGGTTGAAGTAAGAATTTCCGGACTAATCTCAATGAGCAACAAAGATTCATGAAGCCAAGGCTGACCAATGACGATGACACAAAAAAGGTGCAGTTATTGCAAGCACCATGTTGAACTAGTGTAGCAACTCAAGGCTGGCAACATTTGTGTACTGGCGACAACTCTAACTAATTGATTATAATTGTGACTGAGATTCTCCATACTAAAGAAAGATTCCTAAAGTGGCCAGTTCAATATTTCAAAAGAAAACCTTTTATAGTCGTGCCCAACAGCTTTCCTTGTTACGTAACCTTTGGCCTTTTTTTCCTTCTAACAAGCAAGTGCATCTTAAGCGAGTAAAACCCAACTCTTGATATGTATCTGTGACAAGCCAAAGAGATATTAAAGCTTATACTTCAACCTAGCAGGTGGAGTAATCGACACAGAAAATCTGTGATAAAAGGCACGTTATAAGCAGCAATGATATTCCCAAATGACAGCCAAACCTCATTCTACCGCAACAAGCATATAGTGAATAAAATTCCTTACCTCGAGGGTTAGACTCAAAGCCACAATTTATCAAGTGTTTTGCAACTGTTTCTCCCAACTCTTTTTGCCAGTTATGTACAGCCTCGGCTTCAAATAGAGGCCATATAACTGCTGTCTCGGCTGTAAGATTGACACTGGCGGCAGGTATTTGTGGCTGTTCATGTTAGAACAGGAAAAAGAAAAAAACACACAGAGTTCAAATCTTACCAAAAAAAAAATGAGGAAAGCCATTTCTACTGCCATTCTTTCACCCCACATAAGATCATTTAAAACCTTACTTCTCTTCACATTTACGAGAGGACAAAAAGCGTAACCCGGGGGATGACTGCTCTGTCACACTAAGTTTAATTTAAGTTGATGACCATTTTTTTTATTATGAAAAATGGACGATCCCAGTTACCTTAGAGAGTATAATAGCAAAACGAAAGCAATGGCAAACTCACTTGATTTTCCAGAATTCTCTTCACACTCGCTGCACATCCCCCACGAGTCATTCCCTGCAGAGACGAAACAGAGACTCTCAAGTGGCCGCACACCCCAAAAAAAAATAAAAAAAAATCGAAGCTTTAGCTCGTACAAATTTACATAAAGCGCGAGAGATATATATATAGAGAGAGAGAGGGGCTTACTCCGACGTCGAGAATTATGACATCGGAGGTGACGCCCCTGAGGCCTCCTCAGCTCCATCCACGACCGATTTCGCCTTCCCATCCTCACCGTCAACTCCGCTGCCACCGCCGCGTCTGCCGAATTCGCCGAGAGGGAGCAGTGGAGCTCGGAAAACAATGAGGGATTAGCTCAAGGAGTACTAAAAAAGGTGCTAACGGCAGTGGGACTCTTGCGGGTAATAAGAAGCTTAAAAAATGAAGCCCATTTCTTTGAAATCCCACTATAGTAATGCCTATGATTTATGATTAGTTAAGCTGGAAGCGCTTGGAATAGGAAGGCCTACCTAAAATCTTGTTGTTTTGTTGTGGTAAGGTAAGATAGGCCATGAGCTGTAGGACTGCACTGAAATGCCAGGAGAGAGAGTTAAAAACTAATAACTTCTTGGGGTTAGCATGAAAAGAGCCTTTGAGAAAGAGAAACTGGCCCCCCCTTACTCCATAGGAGACTCGAAAACTATCCTTGTGAATTGAACTGGTATAATAACTGAGAAGGGTGCTTGCTAGGAATAAATAAAATAGAAAAAAGTGACTGTTCTGATGTTAAGGAATAAATAGAAATTCCTCACCGCAAGCGGAACCTCACGGGAGCCGCTGGGAGACAGAGACGGCGCCGAAGCGAGGCTCGGGGTGCGGATGCCATCGGCGTAGATGCAGTGACCGGGCAACGTAGCGATGGAGGCGGAAGACGACGGGGTCAAGGGAGGACGGAGATGAGAGAGAGAGAGTCTTGGAGATGGTCACAAATTGCTGGGGTCAATAGATTGACCTGTTTAAAAACATTTCTTTCAATAAAAAAAAAAAAAATCGCATTTATTCCATGCTTATGATTAAATAGCTAGAAGTGATTTTTTTTCTTCAAATAAGTGATTAAGATAATCTCAATTAAGGGGCTGAGTTTGCCGGCCAATCAAATCTTTATTAGCCGACTTCTTCCGACAGACTGTTCTCGTCCAAAATTTGCAATTGCTTAAAAAAATGCATGAATTAGATTTCTACCGTTTGCTTCCTCCTTTGCTTTCTCTACCGTTTGCTTCCTCCTTTGCCTACTGCTGAAGCAAAATTGTTGTTGTCCCTTCCTTGCCACCGTAATTCGTTTTTAGTTTATTTTAAACCCGCTGAAGGAGCGTTATGCAATCTTTTGAGGCCATTTTGCCTCAGTCTTTGAAGATTGAGCTGAAAACTTTCGGAGACTCCAGGGCAACGCCACCATGCCGTTCCTCCTCTTTTCACCACACCACTTCTCCCCCTTCCTCTTCCTGTAGGGTTTCTTAGCAACTTCTAAGGCGAATTTGAGGTCTTGGAATTTGACATTTGTTGATTCACTTTCGATTGATGCTAGATCCATTCCATTTCTTTTAGTTGCTTATCGTAAGTGGATTTTGATTGAACATCTCAATCCGTGGCCTTTGGAGTGTAGGCTGGAAATAGATTGTCAGAGTGCTTCAGTAATATATTATCCTTTAAATTTGAAAGACAGAACGTAACATCTAGAGAATGGTTGAATTACAAAGGAAGAAAAAAAGGCAAGGACCATGAAGACCACATGACTCCATATGAAGTTCAAATTTGACATCAACTAGACAGTGACAATGAACTCAAGAAGTTTCTTCCTCATTCCTTGGAGCTTAATCAATGCATCATAGATGTCCATTCGCTCCTTCGAAGACTCAAAAGAGCAAGTGATTCCTACTTCGATGATCAAAACCAAACAATCCTTGATACTACACCAGCTCTTGTTCTTGCCCTCTGGAGCAATCATTCGTCTCTTCTCCAACTCCACGATTTCTTGAAGCAAAATGGGATCAATTGCCTTCTCAACTCGGTCTGCCAAAGCTACCTTCGTGAAGCGATGAAGGTCCAACCCATTTTCAAACATATCATCAATCGGCCTCTTGCCTGTGAACATCTCCAAAACGAGGACTCCGAAGCTATACACATCTCCTTCTGTAGATACTGCACTTCCCACGCCATACTCTACAACAATCAACAATGTATTGATGCAAGGTGAATGATTAAGTTTGAAATATATTCTCGGTGACGTTTTATGTCTATGCCTTTTTCTTTAAGGATCTATCTATGATTATGTGTTCAAAGAAACAAACTGAATGACCCAAGGTATGCTTCATTACCTGGAGCTACGTAGCCAAAAGATCCCTTTACTCCGACAGAGCTTGATTGATCTGCTAGCAACTTATGTGTTGCTTCTGGAAGGAACCTGGCAAGCCCAAAATCGCCTACATGTCCATTCATTTCATCGTCAAGAAGGACATTACTTGGCTTTAGATCACAATGAACTATTGGCATTTCATAGTGATGATGGAGATAATCTAGTGCACAAGCAACATCAATTGCAATATTCACTCTCTCAAGTAGACTCAACTTGTTTCTCTCGTATATTGTGATGCGTTGGGTGCAGCCACTCATCCAAGCTTCCGTTTGACATGAATTCGTAGACAAGTGCCTTGAAATCATTTCCATTAAAATCAAACCAGAACATGCCGTGAGTACCTTCACAAGATTACGGTGTCGGATTCTTCTCAAGACCTCGCACTCGGCTATGAAGCTCTTGGAAGCTCCATCACATGTAAGGTCGAGAATCTTGATGGCCACAACCAACTGAGTTTGATCAAGCAGCCCTTTGTACACAGACCCAAAACTGCCCACGCCAAGCAGATTGGTGGAGGAGAATCCACCTGTCGCTTTTAGTAGATTGTGATAAGAAACATGCAAAAGTCCATCTTCAGAAGAGCTTGAAGCCGATGCATTCTTATTGTGTCTAAACCAGAAGAAGTATAACAAAGACAGTATGCAAGCTACTCCAACAAGAGCAGAGATGGTGGATATAAGAATTTTTGTAATTCCACTTATTCTCGTTCGTTTTGACTCTTTGTAGTAGCATTTGGGTAGTTGAAAATCTGGGAGACCCCCGCAAAGCTTCTTGTTTCCAACGACCGAAGTTGAAATGGCACTTCTGAAAACTCCTCCCGTAGGCAATGCACCCTCGAAATTGTTGTAAGATAGGCTCAAATTCGTCAAATTTAGCGACTCTAGAAATTTCGGGATTTGGCCGGACAATTGGTTGTTGGAAACATTCAAAACCTGAAGGCCTCTCATGGAACTCATAATGGATGGTAGGGGCCCTTCAAAGAAGTTATCCTGTAAATATAGGCTTTCCATGCTTATACAACTGCCTATACTACTTGGAATATGTTGAGATAATCTATTCCCGTCAAGACGTAGTTCACCAAGATGTTGCAATTTTCCAACTTCTTCTGGAATGGGGCCAGTAAGATTATTTCGAGACAAGTCAAGGTAAATCGACAAAGATGAGATGCCCATAATTTCCGGGGGTACATGACCGCTGAGGTTGTTGGTCGAAAGGTTCAAGAGAAGTAGATTTTGGCAATTTTTTAGAGACGATGGTATCGAACCCCAGAAATTATTGCCATGCAAGCCTAATTTGATTAACATCCTTAAATTCCCAAATGATTCCGGTATTTGCCCCGAGAATTTATTTAGGCTAAGATCCAAAGACTGCAGTTTGTTCAATTTTCCGATCTCAGAAGGAATGTTTCCCGAGATGTTATTTCCCCGCATTTGCAAAACCTCCAAATTAATGAGATTTCCGATCCCAGAAGGTAAGGTTCCAGAAATATGGTTGAAATCTAACCCAAATTGAAAAAGGGTGGTTGAGAGGTTACTGATACAGTCGGGTATTAGTCCTCGAAAAGCATTGTTCCCTATGCTCAAACGTTCCAATTTTGTGGAATTGGTTAAAGAGCAAAGGAAGTCCAAATCAGTAGATTGCTCACCTCCTAAGTTGTTGATGCTAATAGCAAACCAATTGAGTCCTCTTATCTTTGAAAAAGAAGGAACTTTCCCAGTAAAATTGTTCTCGTCAATTAGGATTTGCTTGAGGTTAGAGGCGTTGGATATTGAATCGGGAATGGGTCCAGTAAAGTGGTTCTGCCACATATTAATAATCTCGATATTCGGAAGAGTGAAGCCTAAGTCGCCAGGTAAACCCCCTTCTAATTGGTTTTCACCTACATCAAGCCATGCCAGAGTGGATATATTGAAGATTGAGATAGGAATTGTACCGACAAATTTATTTGTGGTGAGACTGAGGATCTTTAGATTTCTCAGCTGGCCAAGAGTCTCTGGGATCGTACCACTGAAGTTATTCCAAAATATTCCGAAGGTTTGAAGAGATGATAAGTTTCCAATAGACGGCGGGATGTTTCCCATCAAGCTGTTGACTTGAAGTATAAGTTCTTGGAGCTTGGACAATGAGCCCAGTTCTGTCGGCAAATTTCCTTTGAGCATGTTGATGCCTAAGTCAAGAACGAGCATATTAGAGCAATAGGAGAGATTCGAAGGGATTTGACCGCTGAACGAGTTGTTATTAAGGGACAACTTCTGCAACTGAAGCAAGCGGCCAAATTGCGGGGGAATTTTGGCATGAAAACTGTTGTTCTCCAGATTGACTCCCCTCAAAAAGCTCAGATTACCAATATGGGGCGGCACAACCCCGGATAAGTTCTTGGAGCCAAGGTCTAGTATGGTGACTCTTCGGTGTTTGCGACCGCAAGTGACACCATACCAATCGCAAAAGTGGCTAGAATCATTCCACGAGCTCAAAATCCCACTAGGATCGGCTATTCGAGCCTTGAATTCTAATAAAGCCAATCGATCAATCTCGTCCCGGCCATCTTTTACTGAAGCTAGGACACTCCCTAATAGAAGAACGATTGTAGTTAGGCATGAGAATGACATGGGCAAAAGCTGATATCTATAGGCAAGGTCCATGAGGATTTGTAGCAAAACGCTCTCAGCTCGAGTCTTTTTGGTTCTCTCTTGACGTTGTTTCGAAACGATTCGTGAATATATACGAGCGGGCAATATGTTCTACCATACTAAGACATGATGATATCATCAAATGCAAGAATAGTCATGACAGAAATTTTTATCGTCCTCTCAAAATGAGAAAATTACAAGGCCGTGACATGCAAGTTAACAATTGGTGATAAGGTCGGTCAATGAAAGCTGAAAACACCATGGGGGCCAACTTTTTTTCCATTGTCAATTGTGTCTTGTACGATCCCTGAATTTCCGGACCGGCTAGTAGGGATTTCTATACATATAAAATTTTGACTTTCCAGTATTCAAAAGTGGAACAGTATTAGCCGTACATGTAAGTAGGTCTATTTCACAATTTAAAATTAACTTTACCTTCATTTGTCAATTATTATACATATCTTTCTTCGTATATAAATTATACATTTTGGAATATTGTTTGTTAATATTTAAATTGAAAATAGTGCTTATACATAGAAGAGAGCTAAATTTCTACTATGATGAAGAAGAATTTATTTCAAAATATTACCTCTTAGATTAATGTTGCAGACGCGTTTAGCTTGTTATATTGATATGCAAATTGAACTTTGCTTCTAGAGTACTTATAGATGAATCATAAATTGATAGTAACAAAAGCCCACGCTATTATATTGTAATCTTTAACATTTTAATATAGTCGTATTGTATCGACCAAAATATATGTATATATATATAGTCGTATTGTTATTTAAAAATTATCGAAATTATAAAAAACTAGGTATGTATTTAATCCCAAGGGTAAATAGCTAGTCTAAAAGTAAACAAGTTGTAATTGGCATATGATATTTAATTGAAAAAGCGTGATGATTCAAGTCAAGCAAACCATCTTTCTTGTCCTCCTCCTCCTCCTTTTGACAATGCCTAATTGAGACAGTTCCCACGGAAAAAAGTCGTGGGAACATCAACATGTTTTTCATCCGTTCAACCTTTTGTCAATTATCAGACACACATCACTTGTCCTTACCTGTTTTTAGTTAATTAAGGAATTATAAACAAAGACCCAATTCAATAAAGTCATAATACCGAATTTTAATTAATTATTAGACACACACCATGTGTCCTTACTTGATTTGACTAGTTAGGTGCCCGAACCTGATGGGTGAAGGGATTCTAATTCAGTATCATGCTTTTCAAAAGCAAAAGTATAGAAAAGGACCATAGAAAGAAGGTGGGAATTTGATGCTGTTCACATGTAAGAAAACGACTTATGCGCATCGCATCAAAGTGCACGATAAGCTAACTTTGCCTCCCACACTAACCAAATTCTCTCCACGTATAGGACCATTCAATTGTAATTGAATTTACTTCCTTTAATTAACTTCAAATTATCCTCTAATTAGTCATAAAGACCACACACAAAAAATGAAAAAAATAATTCTAGGGTTGTCAAATCTTTTTGGTGCGATGGAACTAAAAAGAATTTATTTTTTTAAAAGCAATCACCTAAGACCAATTAGAACTAGACAAACCAAAAATGAACATTAAACATCTTGGGAATGAGAGAAATAATTAACATTCGTGTCGCATGACATGATCCTTATCGAAGGGGAATCAAACAAGAGTGGCATGAGAAGGCAATTTGATTGGGTGATGTGGGACAAAGAGACACTTGGAATTGCTTTATGGCCTTTGTACTATGCATTCCTTAAGGAAGGTGTGCATCAACAAATTTGAAATTCAAAATAGGTTAGATTCCTATGAGTCGTTATATAAATTTGTAGACATTACCGTCAAACCATGGAAATTGTAAGAGGAGATACTAATTAAGTGTAATATGCTAAAATTATATTGGTGTGTTCAAAGTAATTAAATGCTATGCCAGAAATTTTGAGGATAGAAAGAATATGTAGGTGATGACAATAGAGTAGCAAAAAATGCAATAGTTACTGAATAAGGTGTGTCAATTCCAATCAGTTAGATTTGGAGCTGAAGGAATTTTAATTAGAAAAAGCTATACAGACTCAATGATTTGATGGGACAAAACTCAAAGTTTAGAGGATTTGGTTGGAAAAAAATGCCCGAACTTCGGGATCAAAAGTATAGTTTTATCATTTTAATGAAGCATCTGGGGAATATGAGACAAGTGGACTTACCCTTCAAATAAGGACACGTCGTGAAACAAGTTTGAATTACACGGATAACCGAGATCACGCAACTTTGCCAATAACATGGACTAGCGTGAACTCAAAGAAGAGCGAGAGACAGAGAGATTAGCATGATTCCCAAGACCATTTCATGCGTGTAGGAAGCTGTATTCATGAACTGCATTAGTCTATCTTCTTTCTCTTGTTATATACTATGTAATGTTATAGATTACCTTATTCAATGTACTTCCCCTTAATGTGCGAAAGAAGAAAAATGATTAATATTGCTTGAGAAAGTTGTTATATGGAGTTAATATGTTACATTATGCCAATCACATATTAAAAGATAATGTGATTCATGTTGGATCGAATTTTAAAACGAAAGTTTTCACATAGTTTATGCATATTATGATTGACTCTGTCTATTGAGCCATCCAAAGGATATTCAATTTTATTTTTATTTTTTTGAATTCCAAAATGATTTTGAAATTATGAAAAATTTATTGGAGAAGACCTTTGACATTAGAAATCAAGTTATGAATGTGAATAGCACTGAGATTAAAAAAGTAACTATATAAATAAAGTCCGATATATTAACAAAAAATTGACAGAATGTACTGTCAAGCTCTACTTGAAAATTATTTAATACTTTGGTAAAATTCCTTTGATACATTATGCCAATAACCTATTAGGAGTTAATATGATTTACATTGGATTCAACCCAAAAACACAAGTTTTACGTAATTTTTGTATGTTATAATTGACTCTGTCCTGCATGTCATTAAGAGGACATTCGATATTTTTTTCATTGGTTTTGAAAACCTCCAATATTTCCTACATATATGAGCAATTCCTTGTGGAGTTTATAAGACAACCTCCCTCCGCCACTTCTCTTACAGATAAGCACACAGAACTTAAAACATAGATGGAACCACAGAAGCATTTCAGCCATCCACACAAGTTGAGAAAATTACAAGGCCGTTACAAGCAAGGTAATTATTGATGATCAAGTCAGTCAAGGAAAGGTGAAACACAAGTTTTACGTAATTATTGATGATAAAGTCAATCAATGGGGCCTTAGTTTTCTTCATTATTTATCAATTGTGTCCTTTATCCTATAATCTATCTTTCAATCCCTGAATTGCCGGGCTGTTTAGTAGGGGCATTGACTTTAGTTTTTTCTGTGCATATAAAATCTTGATTTTCGGGTTCTCAGAACAAGAACACTGTTAACTGTACATGTAAGTAGGTCTATTTCACAACTTATAATCACCTTTACTTCCATTTGTCAATTATAATGCATATCTTTTCTATAAATTAAACATTTATAAGGTCCCATTTCAAACTACGACCTTTTAGATCCGTTCGATACCGGCATTGAACTTGTCACATTGATATGCAAATTATATTTTGCATCTTGAATACTAATTGATGAATTATTAATTAATAATGACAAAGTCCGTGTTGTTATATTATGATCTTTAACATTTTAACATAGTCACATTGTTATTTAAAAAATTATTGGAATTATTAAAAAAAAAAAAAACTAGGCATATTTTTAATCCTAAAGGTATATAGCTAGTCAAAAAGTAAACAAGTTGTTATTGGCAGATGATATTAAACTGAAAAAGTGCGACAGTTCAAGTCAAGTCAAGTAAACATCCTTCTTCTTCTTTTGACAAGGTATAATCGAGATAGTTCACATGTGAACAATCGTGGGAACATCAATTTGTTTCATCCATCCAACCTTTCATTTGCTTTGATTTTCCTGGAATCAAGTAATTAGAAACAAAGACCCAATTAGGTAAAGTCATAATACCGGATTTTAGCTAGTTATTAGACACACACCACGTGTCCTTACTTGATTTGATTGGTTACGTGCTCGTGCCTGATGGGTGAAGATGATCCTAATCCGAGGGAGGGTCTTCAATATTATACTTTCTAAAAGAAAAAGTACAGAAAAAGACCATAGAAAGAAGGTGGGAATTCAAAGCTATTCACATGTAAGAAAGCAACTTAGGCGCATTGAATCAAAGTGCACGGCAAGTCAACTTTGCCTCCCATGTTGACCAAATTTTCTATATGCCCATTCGATTGTAATTGGATTTACTTCCTTTAATTAAATGCAAATTAGTCTCTAGTTAGTTGTGACGACCACAAAAAAAAAAAAAGTGAAAAATAGTCCTAGGGTCGCCAAATCTTCTTCTTCATTATTTATTAATTGTGTCCTTTATCCTATAATCTATTTTTCAATATCTGAATTGCCGGGCTGTTTAGCAGGGGCAATGACTTTAGTCTTTTCCGCACATATAAAATCCTGATTTTTGAGTTCTCAGAAATAGAACACTATTAACCATACTTGTAACTAGGTCTATTTCACAATTTATAATGACCTCTACTTCCATTTGTCAATTATAATACAAGTCTCATCAGAGAAACCACTTAATCAAGTCCTTTCCATAATAGTTATGTTTCGACATTAATCGCACCGACCACGTCATCCAATCGAGCTTTTTTAATGGTTTTGATTGATATAGATAATCAATAGTAATATAATAATTCTCTTTAATATAGGATAATATTCCATAGAAAATCTTAACAATCTCCAATATAATATCACTAACAATTAAAAACTAGGCATATATTTAATCCTAAAGGTATATAGCTAGTCAAAAAGTAAACAAGTCGTCATCGTCAGATAATAATGAAATGAAAAAGTGCAATTGTTCAAGTCAACTAAAGTAAACGATCCTTCTTCTCTTTCCTCTTTCCTCTTTTGACAGGGCGTGTAATTGAGGCAGTTCACATGGAAAAAGTTGTGAGAACATCAATATGTTTCATCCGTCCAAACTTTCGTTTGCTCTTATTTGAATTATAAACAAAGACCCAATTAGATAAAGTCATAATATCGGATTTTTAGCTAATTATTAGACACACATCACGTGTCGTTACTTGATTTGATTGGTAACATGCCCATGCTTGATGGGCAAAGATGATCCTAATCCGAGGGAGGATGTTCAATATCATACTTTCCAAAAGCAAAAGTAGAGAAAAAGACTATACAAAGAAAGTGAGAATTCAAAGCTGTTCACGTGTAAGAAAGCAACTTAAGCGCATTGCATCAAAGTGCACAGCAAGCCAACTTTGCCTCCCATGATGACCAAATGCTCTCCACATATAGGACCATTCTATCGTAATTGGATTTACTTCCTTTAATTAACTCCAAATTATCCTTTAATCAGTCGTGACGTCCACACTAAAAAAAAAATGAAAAAATAGTTTTAGGGTCGTCAAATCTTTTTGATGTGATGTAACTAGAAGGATTTTTTTTTTTTTAAGCAATCACCTTAGACCAATTAGAACTAGACAAACAAAAAAATGAACATTGACTGGGAATAAGACTGTAATTAGGAAATAATTAAGATTTGTGTCGCACGACACAGTCCTTAACAAAGGGGAATCGAACAAGAATTCAGAAGGCAATGTGAATGGATGACATGGGAGAAAGAGAGACACGTGGAATTACTTTATGTCCCTTGTACTATACATTTTTTGACTCGTCAACAAATTTGAATTTTTAAATGGTTTAGATTCCTGCAAATCATTATATAGAGTTGTTGGCATCAACCCTAGACCATAGAATTTGTAAGAAGAGAAATACTAATTGAGTGTAATATGCTAAATTTTTATTAGTTTGCTCGTGTAATTAAATGGTATGCCAAAAAAATTGAGGATAGAAAGATTACGTAGGAGATGAAAATAGAATAGTGAAAAAAAAAATGTTAATGAAGAAGGAATGTCAGTTCCAATCAGTTAGATTTGGAGCTAAGGAATTTTCATTCGAAAAAGCTATACAATTTCAATGATCTGATGGGACAAAACTCAAAGTTTAGAGGATTTGACAGGAAAAAAAAGCTCGAACTTAGGGATCAAGAGTATAGTTTTTATCATATTAATGAAGCATATGGGCAACATGATACAAGTTCACTTACCCTTCAAATAAGGAAAAACCGAGATCTCACTACTTAGCCAGTAACATGCATGAGCATGAACTCAAAGAAGAGAGACAGAAAGATTAGCATGATTTCAAAGACCACTTGTATCTCTTCTTTCGCACATTATATACTAGGTTATGTTATAGGTTACCATGTTCAATGTACTTCCCCTTAAAGTGCAAAAGAAGAAAAGTGATTAATATTGCTTGAGAAAATTGTTATATGGAGTTAATACAATGTACTATGATGATCACATATTAAGAGATAATGTGATTCATATTGAATCTAATTGAAAAACAAAAACTTTTCACACTCTTTTTGCATATTATGATTGATTCTATCTATTGAGTCATCCAAAGGACATACAATTTTATTTATTTTTTTGGATTACAAAATGATTTTGATATACTGAAAAATCTATTTAAGAAGACCCTTGACATTAGAAATCAAGTTATTTATGTGAATAGCTCTAAGATTAAAAAAAAAATAGCTATATCAATAAAGTCTCATAGATTAACGGAAAATTGATAGAATATACTACAAAGTCCTTCTTGAAAATTATCCAGTATTCTAGTAAAATTCCTTGATAAATTATGCCAATCACCTATCCAGAGATCATGTGATTCATATTGGATCCAACTAAAAAACACAAGTTTTACATAATTTTCGTACATTATAATTGATTTTGTCTCGCACATCATTAAAAGGACATTCGATATTTTTTTCACTGATTTCCGAACCTCCAATATTTCCTCCATGTATGAGCAATTCCTTGTGGAGCTTATAAGCCAACCTCCCTTCGCCACTTCTCTTACATACAGCACACAGAACCTAAAACATAGATGGAACCACATAAGCATTTCAGCCATTCCCACGAGTTGAGAAAATTACAAGACTGTTACAAGCAAGGCAATTATTGATGATCCAGTCAGTCAATGAAAGGTGAAACGGCATGAGCCTTACTTGGTTTTCTTCATTATTTATCGATTGCATCCTTTATCCTATAATCTATATTTCAATCCCTGAATTGCCGGGCAGTTTAGTGGGGGCAATGACTTTAGTCTTTTCCGCGCATTTAGAATCTTGATTTTCGGCTCTCAAAAACAGAACACTATTAACCATACATGTAAGTAAGTCTATTTCACAATTTATAATCACCTTGACTTTCATTTGTCAATTATAATACATATCTTTTTTATAAATTGTACATTTATAATGTCCCATTTTATCCTGTTGAAATATCGTTTCTTATTATTAAAATTGAAAGAAATGCGTGTAAATAAAACAGAGCTAAATGTCTACTTTGGTGAAGAAGAATCTATTTCAAAATACTACCTTTTGGATCCATGTTGTATCGGCATTGAACTTGTCATATTGATATGCAAGTTGTATTTTACATCTTGAATACTAATAGGTGAATTACTAATTAATAAAGACAAAGTCCTCGCTATTATATTATGATCTTTAACTTTTTAATATAGTCACATTGTTATTTAAAAAAAAATGGAATTATAAGAAAAATTAGGTGTATATCTAATCCTAAAAGTATATAGCTAGCAAAAAAAAAAAAAAAAAAACAATTTGTTATTGGCAAATAATATTAAATTGAATAAGTGTGATATTTCAAGTCAAGTAAACAATCCTTCTTCTCCTTCTTCTTTTGATAGGGCGTAATCAAGATAGTTCACATGGAAAAAGTCATGGGAACATCAATCAATTTCATCTGCCCAATCTTTTGTTTGCTCTTATTTCCCTAGAGTCAAGGAATTATAAACAGAGACCCAATCAAGTAAAGTCATAATATTGGATTTTAGCTAATTATTAGAGACACACCACATGTCCTTACTTGATTTAATTGGTTACGTGCCCGTGCCTATGGGGGAAGATGATCCTAATCTGAGGGAGGGTGTTCGGTATGATACTTTCCAAAAGCAAAAGTATAGAAAACGACCATAAAAAGAAGGTGGGAATTCGATGTTGTTCACGTGTAAGAAAGCAATTATGCGCATCGCATCAAAGTGCACGGTAAGCCAACTTTCCCTCCCATGCTGACCAAATTCTCTCCATGTATAGACCCATTCAATTGTAATTGGACTTACTTCATTTAAATAACTTGCAATTATTCTTTAATTAGTCATGACAACCATGAAAAAATAGTCCTAGGGTCTTTAAATCTTTTTGGTGCGATGTAACTAAAAAGAATTTATTTTTTTTAGCAATCACCTAAGACCAATTAGAAATAGACAAACCAAAAATGAACAATAAAAATGTTGGAAATAAGACTATAATTGTGAAATAATTCAGATTTGCATCACACAACATGATCTTTATCAAAGGGGAATCAAACAAGAATGGCATGAAATGGCAATGTGATTGGGTGACGTAGGACAAAGAAAGACATGTGAGATTACTTTATGTCCTTTGTACTATGCATTCTTCAGGCAAAGTCTTGGTCGACAAATTTGAAATTTAGCCTATGTTTGTTTTATAAAAAATAAATAATTTGAAAATTATTTTCCAAAAACCGATAGCTTGTGTCGCTTACAAAACTAAGTAAACAAAAAATATTTTCATTGCCCATGAAAATGTTTAGACAAAAATTGTTGTCAATAATGAAAGCATTTTCCATTAACGGTTTCTTTTAGCGATACAAGTGATCATTCATAAAAATAAGTTTTCCGATTCATTCATTTTCCGCGAAACAAAGAAGCATTCAAATGAATTAGATTCCTACAAGTCGTTATATAGAGTTGTAGATATCACCCCTAAACTGTAAAATTTGTAAGAAGAGAAATACTAATTAAGTGTAATATTTTAAAATTTTATTAATGAGTTCATAGTAATTAAATGGTATGCCAAAAAAAAACTAAGGAGAGAAAGAATACGTAGGCAAATGTCAAATGACATATCAATTATGAAATATTGAGTTTGAGTCATGACTTTTCGATCCACCTATACGTATACGAGAATATCATGCTAGATATTTTTCTATGACATGGCTTCAAGGTGATCTCAGTGTGACTCTTTTACTCAGGGCTGCCACGATCAATAGTACTTGAAAAACTATCTCCTTAACATGAATAATAGACTTATTAGATATTTTTCCACATATTTGAAAATTGAGTTTTTTTCTTCTCTTTTTTTTTGTCCTATTCTTTCCTTCTATTTTTCATTTCATCCCTTCCCCGTTTGTCGAGGTCTCAGCGATGGCCTGGGAAGGCATGGCAAGTGCTGCGACACTGTCACCTAACTTGGCCGAGGGCAATCTAAGACTAAATTGGCAAAAAAAAAAAAAAGTTTAAAACTGAATTGGCACAATTGCAATAGGTTTAGGACTTTTTAGTAATTCTCCCTTAGTCGTGACAACCATGAAAAAAAAAGAAAAAACTTCTAGGGTCTTTAAATCTTTTTGGTGTGATGTAACTAAAAAGAATTTATTTTTTTTAGCAATCACCTAAGACCAATTAAAAATAGACAAACCAAAAATGAACAATAAACATGTTGGAAATAAGACTATAATTAGGAAATAATTAAGATTCGCATAACACGACATGATCTTTATCAAAGGGGAACCAAACAAGAATGGCATGAAATGGCAATGTGATTGGGTGACGTAGGACAAACAAAGACATTTGAGATTACTTTGGCACTGTTTGGTAACCATCCAAACAGTGCTTGATTCTAATTTTTTGTTCCCGAGATCAGTTTGGGAACAGAATTGCGTTTGGTATAATTTTTGTTCTCGGAAACAGATTTGGAGTAGAATCAAGAATAAAAAAAAATTTGATTCTTGTTCCGAGAACAAAAAAAAAGAATAAAAAAAGTGGAACCCTTCTCTCCCCTCCTCTGTTGCCATTCGCCACTGTCCGCCATTGCCCATTGCCGCAGTCCGCCGCTGTCCACTGTCGTCCGCCGCTGTCCACCGCCATCCGCCGCCGCCGTCCATCGATCGGCTGGCAACTAGTCCCACGAGCTCGCCAAGCCGGGTAAGGTCTAACAAGCTCGCCGATGGCCGGGCGAGGCCCGCCCGGCCACCGGCGGGCCGGGCGAGCCTCACCGGGGGCCGACGGGCCTCGCCCGCCCCCGGCGAGGCCGAGCCTCGGCGGGCCGGGCAAGCCTCACCGGTGGCCGGGCGGGCCTCGCCTAGCCCCCAACAAGGCCGACCTTGCCGGATCCGGCAAGGCCAAGCCTTGGCGGGGTTGGGTGAGGCCGAGCCTCGCGCAGGCCGGGTGAGGGCTAGGCAAGCCTCGCCCAACCGCCAGGCGAGGCTCAACCGATGAGGGCCGGCCTCCGAGGGCCGGCGACGCTCCAATGAGGTCGCCGGCCCTCGCTCTGGCCGGCGCCGGCCCGGCGACGAGCCTTAAGAAGAAGAAGAATAGGAGAAAAAAAAAAAAAAGAAAAGAAAAAAAAACGGAAAAAATGAAAAAGAAAAGAAAAAAAAAAAGGAAAAAAAGTATAAAAATATTTAAAAATTAAAAAGAAATTGATTTGGAATAGAATTAATGAGCACGGTACCAAACACAACTCTATTCCAGAATCAGAAATTTTGGACAATTAGCAAACGGTTTAAAATGCTTAGAATCTGTTCCTGGGAGCAGAATAAGAAAGAATCATTTTTTATCAGAATCTACTCCCGGGAACAGAATCGTTACCAAAGATGCACTTTATGTCCTTTGTACAAGAGCCAATCTCATATTGGAGCAAGCACGACTTCTAACAGAATTAAAGGAAGATACAAGAGCAATCACAGATGGCCGGCTGAAAGTGCACGACGATGATCATTAATATGCAGAAATGCAAGTCGATGCACGCACAGCTGCCCAAGCAAAAAGAACCGTGCGTATCAACCAAAATATGCTGATTCAAAGATAGAGCCATCATTATTTCAAAATATTACCTTTTTCTGTCCATGTTGTACCGACCTTTAACTTCTTGTACCAATATGCAAATTGCTTTTGGCATCTTGAATAATTTATACATCATTTATTAATTAATAACAACAAAGTAATGATCTTTAACATTTTGATATAGTTCGCAGTAATATTCATATTATTGGAATTATAAGAAAAGCTATGTATTTAATCTCCAAGGTATACCACTAGTTAGAAAAGTAAAAAGTTGCAGCTGGCAGATGATATATAATTGAAGAAGTGGGAAAGTTCAAGTCAAGTCAACTATCCTTATTCTCCTCCTTCTTTAGTCAGTTCACATGAGAAAAGTCAGTTCAAATGTAGGCCTTGACATGCAAGGTTAACTATTAATGATCAAGTCCGTCAATGAAAGCTAATAACACTATGGAGACCTCCTTTTTCTTTCATTGTCAATTGTGTCTTTCCAATCTCTAAATTTACGGGCCGTTATAGTAGGGGCAATGACTCTAGTCTTTTCTGCTTGCATAAAATCTTTACTTTCCTCTAAAGCAGAACACAATTAACCATATATGTAAGTAGGTCTATTTCACAATTTGCAATCAACTTTACTTTCATTTGTTAATTATAGTATATATCTTTTCTAAAAATTATACATTTTGGAATTATTATTTAAATTGAAAATGGTGGTTATACATAAAAGAGAGTAAATCTCTGTTATGGTAAAAAGAATTTATTTCAAAATATTACATTTGAGATTAATGTGGTACCGGCATTTAACTTGTTATATTGATATGCAAATTGAATTTTGATTCTTGAGTATTTATAGATGAATTATTAATTGAAAGTAACAAAGCCCACGCTATTATATCATGACCTTTAACATTTTAATCTATTCATATTGTTATTTAATAAATTGTTGGAATTTAAAAAAAAAAAAAACTAGGCATATATATTTAATCCCAAAGGTATATAGCTAGTCAAAAAAGTAAACAAGTTATAGTCAACATATGATGTTTAATTGAAAAAGTGCAATGGTTCAAGTCAAGTCAAGTAAACGATCTTTCTTTTGCTTTTTCTTCTTTTGACAGGGCGTAATCGAGACACTTCACATGGGAAAAGTTGTGGGAACGACAATTTGTTACATTTGTCCAACCTGTTGTTTGCTCTACTTCCCTAAAATCAAGGAATTATAAACAAAAATCAAATTATGGAAAGTCATAACACCAATGTAGCTAATTATTAGACATGCACCGCAGTGTCCTTAATTGATCTGACAGATCAAATGCCGTGCTGTGTCGTGCTATCAGTATTAAAAGTCCGCGGGAGGGTGTTCAGATCATAAAAGAACGGGGAATTCGAACCTGTTCACATGTAAGAAAGCAACTTAGGCACATCGCCTCAAAGTGCACGGTAAGCCATCTTTGGTTCTCACGCCGACCAAATTTCCTACACGTATAGGCCCATTGAATAGTAATTCGATTTACTTCCATGAATTAACTCTAAATTGTCCTTTGATTAGCCGTGACGTCCACGCAAAAGATAATGAAGAAATAGTTCAGGGATCACCTAAGACCAATTAGTCGTGAAAACCACGAAAAAAAAAAAAAAAAAAAAGATGAAAAAATAGTTCTAGAGATGTCAAATCTTTTTGGTGCGATGGAACTAAAAGAATTTATTTTTTAAGCAATCACCTCAGACCAATTAGGACTAGACGAACAAAAAATGAACATTAAACATCTTGGGAATAAGAGAAATAATCAACATTCGTGTCGCGCGACATGATCCTTATCCAAGGGGAATTGAACAAGAATGGCATGAGAAGGCAACTTGATTGGGTGATGTGGGACAAAGAGAGACGTGGAATTGCTTGATGTCCTTTGGACTACGCATTCTTTAAGGAAGGTGTTCGTCAACAAATTTGAAAGTTAAAATAGATAAGATTCCTGCAAGTCTTAATATAAAATTGTAAACATCACCCTCAGACCATAGAATTTGTAAGAAGAGATACTAATTAAGTGTAATATGCTAAAATTTTATTGGTGTGTTCAAAGTAATTAAATGGTATGCCAAAAAATTTGAAGATAGAAAGAATACGTAGGTGATGAGAATAGAGTAGTGAAAAATGCAAAAGTTACTGAATAAGGTGTGTTAGTTCCAATCAATTAGATTTGGAGCTGAAGGAATTTTAATTAGAAAAGGCTATACAAATTCAATGATTTGATGAGACAAAACTCAAAGTTTAGAGGATTTGATCAGAAAAATGGCTCGAACTTAGAGATCAAAAGTATAGTTTTATTATATTAATGAAGCATGCGTGGTAGTATGAGATAAGTGGACTTACCCTTCAAATAAGGACACATCGTGAAACGAGTTGAATTATGGGGACAAATCGAGATCACGCTACTTTGCCAATAACATGCTTGCGCAAGAACTCGGAGAAGAGAAAGACGGAGAGATCAGCATGATTCGCATGACCACTTCATGCGTGTAGGAAGCTGTATTCAGTGAACTATATTAGTATCTCTTCGCTTGTCATATACTAGGTAATGATATAGGTTGCCATGTTCAATGTACTTCCCCTTAAAACAAAAAAAGAAGAAAAGCTTGAGAAAGTTGTTATATTGAGTTAATACGAGATATTATGCCAATCACATATTAAGAGATAATGTGATTCATATTGGACCCAACTAATAAGCAAAAGTTCTCGCACGGTTTTGCATATTATGATTGACTTTGTCCATCGAGTCATCCAAAGGCTATTCAATATATATATTATTTTTTGGAATACCAAATTGATTTTGAAATTATTAAAAAATTATTTGAGAAGACCTTTGGCATTAGAAATCAAGTTATGTATGTGTCGACGCTGGGACTAAAGAAAAACTATATAAATAAAGTTGCAATATATTAACAAAAAATTGACAGAATGTACTGTCAAGCTCTACTTGAAAATTATCCAATACTTTGGTAAAATTCCTCCGATTGATTAAGCCAATCACCTATTAAGAGTTAATCTGATTCAAATTGGATTCAACTAAAAGACACAAGTTTTACATAATTTTTGTATGTTATAATTGACTCTGTCTAACACGTCATTAATTGGACATTTGATGTTTTTTTCACTAATTTCCAAACCTCCAATATTTCCTACATGTATGAGCAATCCCTTGTGGAGTTTATAAGCTAACCTCCTTCAGCCACTTCTCTTACAGACAAGCACACAGATCTTAAAACATAGAAGAAAGCACACAAGCATTTCAGCCATCCACGCAAGTTGAGAAAATTACAAGGCCGTTACAAGCACGGTAATTATTGATGATCAAGTCAGTCAATGGGGCCTTAGTTTTCTTCATTATTTATCAATTGTGTCCTTTATCCTATAATCTACCTTTCAATCCCTGAATTGCCGGGCTGTTTAGTAGGGGCATTGACTTTAGTCTTTTCCACGCATATAAAATCTTGATTTTCGGGTTCTCATAAGCAGAACACTATGAACCGTACATGTAAGTAGGTCTATTTCACAATTTATAATCACCTTTACTTCCATTTGTCAATTATAATACATATCTTTTTCCATAAATTAAACATTTGTGATGTCCCATTTTATGCGGTTGAAATATCATTTATTATTATTAAAATAGAAAATAATGCATGTAAATAAAAGGAGGGTAAAATCTCTATTTGGTGAGGAAGAATTTATTTCAGACTACTACCTTTTAGATCCATGCTGTACCATCATTGAACTTGTGACGTTGATATGCAAATTATATTTTGCATCTTGAATACTAATTGATGAATTACTAATTAATAATGACAAAGTCCGTGCTATTATATTATGATATTTAACATTTTAATATAGCCACATTGTTATTTAAAAAATTAGTGGAATTATAAAATAAAAAAATAAAAACTACGCATATATTTAATCCTAAAGGTATGTAGCTATTAACCACTGGGGGTTCGCCCCAGTGGCCACCCTTCCATCTTGGAAGGGGGAGGTTGGGGATTCAAATCCCCACCTTCTTAGGGGGGATTGGGGTGGGAACGATTTCATTTCAGGAGTGGGTTTCGACTCCCACGCCCTGCAAGGAGGCAGCGCAAAAGTCTGAGAGTGAGTGTTAGATTAGGATTAGTGTAGGATCGACCAAAAAAAAAAAAAAAGGTATGTAGCTATTCAAAAAGTAAACAAGTTGTCATTGGCAGTGATATTAAACTAAAATAATGCGACAATTCAAGTCAAGTCAAGTAAACGATCCTTCTTCTTTTGACATGGCATAATCGAGATAGTTCACATGGGAACAGTCATGGGAATGTCAATCTGTTTCATTTGTCCAACCTTTCATTTGCTTTTATTTTCTTGTAATCAAGTAATTGCAAACAAAAACCCAATTAGGTAAAGTCATAATACCATATTTTAGCTAATTATTAGACACACACCACGTGTCCTTACTTGATTTGACTAGTTACTGCTCGTGCCTGGTTGGTAAAGATGATCCTAATCTGAGGGAGGGTGTTCAATATTATACTTTCCAAAAGAAAAAGTACAGAAAGAAGGTGGGAATTCGGAGCTATTCACATGTAAGATAGCAACTTAGGCACATTGCATCAAAGTGCACGGCAAACCAACTTTACCTCCCACGTTGACCAAATTCTCTCCACATATAGGCCCATTTGATTGTAATTGGATTTACTTCTTTTAATTAACTTCAAATTATACTCTAATTAGTCGTGACAACCACGCAAAAAAGTGAAAAAATAATCCCAGGGTGTCAATTGTGTCCTTAATCCTATAAGCTATCTTTCAGTATCTAAATTGCCGGGCTGTTTAGTAGGAGCAATGACTTTAGTCGTTTCCGCGCATATCAAATCCTGATTTTTGAGTTCTCAGAAAGAGAACACTATTAACCATACATGTAAGTAGGTCTATTTCACAATTTATAATGACCTTTACTTCCATTTGTCAATTATAATACTAGTCTCATTTGAGGAAGCATTTAATCGAGTCCTTTCCATAATAGCTATGTTTCAACACTAATCACACTGACTGTGTCGTCCAATCGAGTTTTTTTAATAATCTTGATTGACATAGATAATCAATAGTAATGTCATAATTGTCTTTAACATAGGATAATATTCTATAGAAAATCTTAAGAATCTTCAATATAATATCACTAACAATAAAAAACCAGGCATATATTTAATCCTAAAGGTATATAGCTAGTCAAAAAGGAAACAAGTTGTCATCGGCAGATATTAATGAACTGAAAAAGTGCAATTGTTCAAGTCAACTCAAGTAAACGATCCTTCTTCTCCTCCTTCTTTTGACAGAGCGTACTCGAGACAGTTCACATGAGAAAAGTCGTGAGAACATCAATATGTTTCATCCGTCCAACCTTTTGTTTGCTCTTGTATCCCTAGAATCAAGGAATTATAAACAAAGACCCAATTAGGTAAAGTCATAATATCGGATTTTTAGCTAATTATCATACATACATCACTTGTCCTTGCTTGATTTGATTGGTTACGTGTCTGTGCTTGATGGGTGAAGATGGTCCTAATCCAAGGGAGGGGGTTTGATATCATACTTTCCAAAAGCAAAAGTAGAGAAAAAACTATACAAAGAAAGTGGGAATTCGAAGCTATTCATATGTAAGAAAGCGACGTAGGTGCATTGTATCAAAGTGCACGGCAAGTCAACTTTGCCTCCCATGATGACCAAATGCTCTCCACATATAGGACCATTTGATTGTAATTGGATTTATATTCTTTAATTAACTCCAAATTATCCTCTAATTAGTCGTGACCTCCACGCCAAAAAAAAATGAAGAAATAGTTTTAGGGTCATCAAATCTTTTTGATGTGAGGTAAATAAAAGGAATTTTTTTTTTTTAGCAATCACCTTAGACCAATTAGAACTAAACAAACAAAAAAAAAAATGAACATTGACCATCGTGGGCATAAGACTGTAATTAGGAAATAATTAAGATTTGTGTTACACGACACGGTCCTTATCAAAGGGGAATCAAACAAGAATGGCATGAGAAGACACGGTCCTTATCAAAGGGGAATCAAACAAGAATGGCATGAGAAGGCAATGTGATTGGGTAACGTGGGAGAAAGTGAGATACGTGGAATTACTTTATATCTTTTGTACATACATTTTTTAACTCGTCTACAAATTTGAATTTTTAAATGGATTAGATTCCCACAAATCATTATATAGAGTTGTTGACATCACCCCTAAACCGTAGAATTGGTAAGAAGAGAAATACTAATTTAGTGTAATATGCTAAATTTTTATTAGTTTGCTCGTGTAATTAAATGGTATGCCAAAAAAATTGAGGATAGAAAGAATATGTAGGTGATGAGAATGGAATAGTGAAAAAAAAAATGTTAATGAAGAAGGAATATCAATTCCAATCAGTTAGATTTGGAGCTGAAGGAATTTTAATTGGAAAAAGCTATACAATTTGCCAATAACATGCATGAGCATGAACTCAAAGAAGACAGAGACCGAGAGATTAGCATGATTTCAAAGACCACTTCGCGCATGTAGGAAGCCGTATCTAGTGAACTGCATTAGTATCTCTTCTTTCGCACGTTATATACTAGGTTATGTTATAAGTTACCATGTTCAATGTACTTTCCCTTAAAGTCCAAAAGAAGAAAAGTGATTAATATTGCTTGAGAAAGTTGTTATATGAAGTTAATACAATGTACTATGCTGATCACATATTAAGAGATAATGTGATTCATATTGAATCTAATTGATAAACAAAAACCTTTCACATGCTTTTGCATATTATGATTGATTCTATCTATTGAGTCATCCAAAGAACATATAATTATTTTTTTTATTTTTTTTGGATTGCAAAATGATTTTGATATATTAAAAAATCTATTTAAGAAGACCCTTGGCATTAAAAAAATAGCTATATCAATAAAGTCTCATAAATTAATGGAAAATTGACAAAATATACTACAAAGCCCTTCTTGAAAATTATCCATTACTCTCATTAAATTCCTTGATAAATTATGCCAATCACCTATCCAAAGATAATGTGATTCACATTGGATCCAACTAAAAAACACAAGTTTTACATAATTTTCGTAGATTATAATTGATTTTGTCTCGCATGTCATTAAAAGGACATTCGATAATTTTTTCACTGATTTCCAAACCTCCAATATTTCCTGCATGTATGAACAATTCCTTGTGGAGTTTATAAGCCAACAATTCCTTGTGGAGTTTATAAGCCAACCTCCCTTCGCCACTTCTCTTACATACAGCACACAAAACCTAAAACATAGATGGAACCACATAAGCATTTCAGCCATTCCCACGAGTTGAGAAAATTACAAGACCGTTACAAGCAAGGCAATTATTGATGATCCAGTCAGTCAATGAAAGGTGAAACGGCATGGGCCTTACTTGGTTTTCTTCATTAGTTATCAATTGCGTCCTTTATCCAATAATCTATATTTCAATCCCTAAATTGCCGGGTAGTTTAGTGGGGGCAATGACGTTAGTCTTTTCCGCGCATTTAGAATCTTGACTTTCGGTTCTCAAAACCAGAACACTATTAACTATACATGTAAGTAAGTCTATTTCACAATTTATAATCACCTTTACTTTCATTTGTCAATTATAATACATATCTTTTTTATAAATTATAAATTTGTAATGTCCCATTTTATCCTGTTGATATATCGTTTCTTATTATTAAAATTGAAAGAAATGCGTGTAAATAAAAGAGAGCTAAATGTCTAATTTGGTGAAGAAGAATCTATTTCAAAATACTACCTTTTAGATCCATGTTGTGTCAGCATTGAACTTGTCATATTGATATGCAAGTTGTATTTTACATCTTGAATACTAATAGGTGAATCACCAATTAATAAAGACAAAGTCCTCGCTATTATATTATGATCTTTAAATTTTTAATATAGTCACATTGTTATTTTAAAAAAAAAATGGAATTATAAAAAAATTAGTTATATATCTAATCCTAAAAGTATATAGCTAGCCAAAAAAATAAACAAGTTGTTATTGGCAAATAATATTAAATTGAGTAGGTGTGATATTTCAAGTCAAGTAAACGATCCTTCTTCTCCTTCTTCTTCTTTTGACAGGGTGTAATCAAGATAGTTCACATGGAAAAAGTCATGGGAACATCAATCAATTTCATCTACCCAATCTTTTGTTTGCCTTATTTCCCTAGAGTCAAGGAATTATAAACAGAGACCCAATCAGGTAAAGTCATAATATTGGATTTTAGCTAATTATTAGAGACACACCACATGTCCTTACTTGATTTGATTGGTTACGTGCCCGTGCCTATGGGGGAAGATGATCCTAATCCGAGGGATGGTGTTCGGTATTATACTTACCAAAAGTAAAAGCATAGAAAATGACCATAAAAAGAAGGTGGGAATTCGATGTTGTTCACATGTAAGAAAGCGATTATGCGCATCGCATCAAAGTGCACGGTAAGCCAACTTTCCCTCCCATGCTGACCAAATTCTCTCCATGTATAGACCCATTTGATTGTAATTGGACTTACTTCCTTTAATTAACTTCCAATTATTCTTTAATTAGTCGTGACAACCATGAAAAAATAGTTCTAGGGTCTTTAAATCTTTTTGGTGCGATGTAACTAAAAAAAAATTATTTTTTTTGGCAATCACCTAAGACCAATTAGAAATAGACAAACCGAAAATGAACAATAAACATGTTGGAAATAAGACTATAATTAGTAAATAATTAAGTTTCGCATCACACAACACGATCTTTATCACAGGGGAATCAAACAAGAATGGCATGAAATGGCAATGTGATTGGGTGACGTAGGACAAAGAAAGACGTGAGATTACTTTATGTCCTTTGTACTATGCATTCTTTAGGCAAAGTCTTGGTCGACAAATTTGAAATTTAGCCCTATGTTTTTTTTATAAAAAATAAATAATTTGAAAAATATTTTCCAAAAACTGATAGCTTTTGTTGCTTACAAAACTAAGTAAACAAAAAATATTTTCATTGCCCATGAAAATGTTTAGACAAAAATTGTTATCAATAATGAAAACATTTTCCATTAACGGTTGCTTTTAGCAATACAAGTGATCATTCGTAAAAATAAGTTTTCTGATTCATTCATTTTCCGCGAAACAAAGAAGCATTCAAATGAATTAGATTCTTACGAGTCGTTATATAGAGTTGTAGATATCACCCCCTAAACTGTAGAATTTGTAAGAAGGGAAATACTAATTTAGTGTAATATCTTAAAATTTTATTAATGTGTTCATAGTAATTAAATGGTATGCCAAAAAAAAACTAAGGGGCTGCCAGATATTTTTCTATGACATGGCTTCAAGGTGATCTCAGTGTGACTCTTTTACTAGGGGCTGCCACGTTCAATAGTACTTGAAAAACTATCTCCTTAACATGAATAATAGACTTATTAGATATTTTTCCACAAATTTGAAAAAAAAAAAAATTCGTCCTATTCTTTCCTTCTATTTTTCATTTCATCCCTTCCCCGTTTGTCGAGGTCTCAGCGATGGCCTGGGAAGGCATGGCAAGTGCTGCGACACCGTCGCCTAACTTGGCCGAGGGCAATCTGAGACCATTGCCCAAATCTGCCCAAGGGCATCACGTCCATTGCCTTTAGCCGCAACCTTCACGGGTTGTTTCCAAGTCCCTGACGATTTGCACAGGGAAAATGATGGACACTATAATGAAAGATTAGGGAAAAAAAAATCTATAAATTTTAAAAAAATCAAAACGACATCATTTTATTTAAAAAATTGTCCGCATGAGCCACCAATCACGTCACGTAAGATGACAAATGCTAATTAGACCATCATATCAACGATTTTTTAGGATAGAAAGATCAAAAGAGAATGAAGAAAAATGTGAAAGTTCAGGAATAAAATTTGTCAATTCCAATTAATTAGATCCAAAGTTGAAGAGACTCAATTAAAACAGTTATGCAAGTTCAATTGATTGGGAAAAAAAAGAAGCTCAAATTCAAGGACCAAAAGTAGTTTTATTATTTTAATAGGCTAGCGTTATTCCCATCTCTTTGTTGACTTTTGACACTCTGTTACATTGAATTAACTATATCATCTTTTGAAGGTCTTGCTCTTATTTTAAGATGATTTATTATCTTTTCTAGAGACGAAACTACCCATATTTCATTCAAACAACATTTATTAAGATTAACTATATGGTCCAATCTTAATTTATTCATTTTTTTTTTGTTTTTTCCTTTTCTTTCTCTATTTGGAACTAAGTTGGTGTATCTCTTTTCCAAAAAGTAGTTTTTTTTTTTTTTGGTCGGTCCTACTCTAATCCTACTCTAACACTCACTCTCAGACTTTTGCCCTGCCTCCTTGCAGGGCGTGGGAGTCGAAACCCACTCCTGAAATGAAATCGTCCCCACCCCAAGCCCCCCTGAGAATGTGGGGATTTGAACCCCTCACCTCCCCCTTCCAAGTTGGAAGAGTGGCCACTGGGGCGAACCCCAGTGGTTTGGTAGATAGCTAACTAAATATTGTGCGCGGACCCAAAAAAAAAAAAGCTAAATTTTGTGTTTCCGAGAAAAACAATTAATTATTATGTTAATGACTTGCATATTTCTTTATTTTTTGTACTACTATTACTTAAAAAATAACTTAACACAGGACAATCTTTGAGTAAATTGTATATAATGCATATATCAATCACTTTTTTCAATCTTTGAGTAAATTCTTTGTGCATCTTATTGTTTCGCTTGAATTGAATTCAAATTTTGGTGCAAACAATTATATACTCAGTAATGTCATAAACTGCCATGTTTAATGCACTTCCCCTTGAACGATGGGGACACATCCTTCTACCACTGCTTGATCTGCCATTATGACCTTCACCTGGGGTGTGCCGACCTGGCGGCAACGGTGAAGCGTGAGGACCACGAGCACCCTCCCGCATCATATTATTCCTAACGCAAGAGCGGAGCCTTATCAGCAACAGGTACCGGGGAAGCATTGCCGAGTGTTGCTGGCACTACTATTGCACGGACTATGATTACCGCCCGCACTTGAGCTGTGTGGAGACCGAAGCAGTGGAAGCATCGGAGTATGATGGAGGAGATGAGACTGAAGATATAGGACTTATGATGATGAAGCTTCAGCACCGGATTAAAATGCAGTCCATGCTTGCTAATATGGTCTCCTCTTCCATCAACCTAACGTTGTGAACCCACGCCTTTCACTCCAGGGTGTGCCCTACGTAATTTAATTCCACTTCTTGAATTTTCTTAAGTTTCAAGTTCGTGGTTTGTTAGGGTTGTGATCATTTCATGTGTAGTTATCATATCACATTTGGTGATTAGGTCACAGTGCTCTCAATTACATCCTTCTCAATTTGATAATTCAGACATTTGCACAATTTCATCGTGATCCTGGGTTTCCTATTTTAGCTACCGTTTTCACTTTTACAAAAATATGAAATGATTTTGACATCATGAAGATCTATTTAAGGTCCTTAACATGTGAGGATCAAGTTATGCACGTGACTAGCTCTAAGACTAAAGAAACAACAGTAGACAAAGTCGCACAGGATAACAGAAAATTGAAAGAATGTACTATCAAGCTCTACTTGAAAATTTCCCAATATTTGGTGAAATTCCTGCTGAGCAGATGGATCAAGTTGCATATTTGATCTCCAAAATTCTCGACAATCATAGCAAGATAAGAAAATATTCATTTACAGAGCCATTGTTGAGAAAGCACAATAAACTAAACCAAATCACTACAGAGAAAAAGAATGCCCACTGTGATCATGTCCAATTTTGGCCTATGCCAAGAGTAAACCCTAGGAGTCTCAAACCCAGATCCAATCTCAGATTGGAGCAAGCACAACTTCTAACAGAATTAAAGGAAAATACAAGAGCAATCACAGATGGCCGGCTGAAAGTGCACGGCGATGATCATTAATATGCAGAAATGCAAGTTGATGCACGCACAGCTGCCCAAGCAAAAAGAACCATGCGTATCAACCAAAATAAGCCGATTCAAAGGGAGAGCCATGATTATTTCAAAATATTACCTTTTTCTGTCCATGTTGTACCGACCTTTAACTTCTTATACCAATATGCAAATTGCTTTTGGCATCTTGAATAATTTATAGATGGATTATTAATTAATAACAAAAAAGTAATTATCTTTAATATTTTGATATAGTTCGCATTAATATTCATATTATTGGAATTATAAGAAAAGGTATGTATTTAATCTCCAAGGTATAACACTAGTTAGAAAAGTAAAAAGTTGCAGCTGGCAGATGATATATAATTGAAGAAGTGGGAAAGTTCAAATCAAGTCAACGATCCTTATTCTCCTTCTTTAGTCAGTTCACATGAGAAAAGTCAGTTCAAAGGGGGGCCTTGACATGCAAGGTTAGCTATTAATGATCAAGTCTGTCAATGAAAGCGGACAACACTATGGGGACCCCTTTTTTTCTTTCATTGGGAATTGTGTCTTTCCAATCTCTAAATTTACGGGCTGTTTAGTAGGGAGCCACGACTCTAGTCTTTCCTGCTTGCATAAAATCTTTACGTTCCGAAAGCATAACACAATTAACCATATATGTAAGTAGGTCTATTTCACAATTTGCAATCAACTTTACTTTCATTTGTTAATTATAGTATATATCTTTTCTAAAAATTATACATTTTGGAATTATTATTTAAATTGAAAATGGTGGTTATACATAAAAGAGAGTAAATCTCTGTTATGGTAAAAAAGAATTTATTTCAAAATATTACATTTGAGATTAATGTGGTACGGGCATTTAACTTGTTATATTGATATGCAAATTGAATTTTGATTCTTGAGTATTTATAGATGAATTATTAATTGAAAGTAACAAAGCCCACGCTATTATATCATGACCTTTAACATTTTAATCTATTCATATTGTTATTTAATAAATTGTTGGAATTTAAAAAAAAAAACTAGGCATATATATTTAATCCCAAAGGTGTATAGCTAGTCAAAAAAGTAAACAAGTTATAGTCAACATATGATGTTTAATTGAAAAAGTGCAATGGTTCAAGTCAAGTCAAGTAAAACGATCTTTCTTTTGCTTTTTCTTCTTTTGACAGGGCGTAATCGAGACACTTCACATGGGAAAAGTTGTGGGAACGACAATTTGTTACATTTGTCCAACCTGTTGTTTGCTCTACTTCCCTAAAATCAAGGAATTATAAACAAAAATCAAATTATGGAAAGTCATAACACCAATGTAGCTAATTATTAGACATGCACCGCAGTGTCCTTAATTGATCTGACAGATCAAATGCCGTGCTGTGTCGTGCTATCAGTATTAAAAGTCCGCGGGAGGGTGTTCAGATCATAAAAGAACGGGGGAATTCGAACCTGTTCACATGTAAGAAAGCAACTTAGGCACATCGCCTCAAAGTGCACGGTAAGCCATCTTTGGTTCTCACGCCGACCAAATTTCCTACACGTATAGGCCCATTGAATAGTAATTCGATTTACTTCCATGAATTAACTCTAAATTGTCCTTTGATTAGCCGTGACGTCCACGCAAAAGATAATGAAGAAATAGTTCAGGGATCACCTAAGACCAATTAGTCGTGAAAACCACGCAAAAAAAAAAAAAAAATGAAAAAAAAATAGTTCTAGAGATGTCAAATCTTTTTGGTGCGATGGAACTAAAAGAATTTATTTTTTTAAGCAATCACCTCAGACCAATTAGGACTAGACGAACAAAAAATGAACATTAAACATCTTGGGAATAAGAGAAATAATCAACATTCGTGTCGCGCGACATGATCCTTATCCAAGGGGAATTGAACAAGAATGGCATGAGAAGGCAACTTGATTGGGTGATGTGGGACAAAGAGAGACGTGGAATTGCTTGATGTCCTTTGGACTACGCATTCTTTAAGGAAGGTGTTCGTCAACAAATTTGAAAGTTAAAATAGATAAGATTCCTGCAAGTCTTAATATAAAATTGTAAACATCACCCTCAGACCATAGAATTTGTAAGAAGAGATACTAATTAAGTGTAATATGCTAAAATTTTATTGGTGTGTTCAAAGTAATTAAATGGTATGCCAAAAAATTTGAAGATAGAAAGAATACGTAGGTGATGAGAATAGAGTAGTGAAAAATGCAAAAGTTACTGAATAAGGTGTGTTAGTTCCAATCAATTAGATTTGGAGCTGAAGGAATTTTAATTAGAAAAGGCTATACAAATTCAATGATTTGATGAGACAAAACTCAAAGTTTAGAGGATTTGATCAGAAAAAATGGCTCGAACTTAGAGATCAAAAGTATAGTTTTATTATATTAATGAAGCATGCGTGGTAGTATGAGATAAGTGGACTTACCCTTCAAATAAGGACACATCGTGAAACGAGTTGAATTATGGGGACAAATCGAGATCACGCTACTTTGCCAATAACATGCTTGCGCAAGAACTCGGAGAAGAGAAAGACGGAGAGATCAGCATGATTCGCATGACCACTTCATGCGTGTAGGAAGCTGTATTCAGTGAACTATATTAGTATCTCTTCGCTTGTCATATACTAGGTAATGATATAGGTTGCCATGTTCAATGTACTTCCCCTTAAAACAAAAAAAAAAAAAAAGAAGAAAAGCTTGAGAAAGTTGTTATATTGAGTTAATACGAGATATTATGCCAATCACATATTAAGAGATAATGTGATTCATATTGGACCCAACTAATAAGCAAAAGTTCTCGCACGGTTTTGCATATTATGATTGACTTTGTCCATCGAGTCATCCAAAGGCTATTCAATATATATATTATTTTTGGAATACCAAATTGATTTTGAAATTATTAAAAAATTATTTGAGAAGACCTTTGGCATTAGAAATCAAGTTATGTATGTGTCTGACGCTGGGACTAAAGAAAAAACTATATAAATAAAGTTGCAATATATTAACAAAAAATTGACAGAATGTACTGTCAAGCTCTACTTGAAAATTATCCAATACTTTGGTAAAATTCCTCCGATTGATTAAGCCAATCACCTATTAAGAGTTAATCTGATTCAAATTGGATTCAACTAAAAACACAAGTTTTACATAATTTTTGTATGTTATAATTGACTCTGTCTAACACGTCATTAATTGGACATTTGATGTTTTTTTCACTAATTTCCAAACCTCCAATATTTCCTACATGTATGAGCAATCCCTTGTGGAGTTTATAAGCTAACCTCCTTCAGCCACTTCTCTTACAGACAAGCACACAGAACTTAAAACATAGATGGAACCACACAAGCATTTCAGCCATCCACACAAGTTGAGAAAATTACAAGGCCGTTACAAGCACGGTAATTATTGATGATCAAGTCAGTCAATGGGGCCTTAGTTTTCTTCATTATTTATCAATTGTGTCCTTTATCCTATAACCTACCTTTCAATCCCTGAATTGCCCGAGCTGTATTGTAGGGGCATTGACTTTAGTCTTTTCCACGCATATAAAATCTTGATTTTCGGGTTCTCCTAAGCAAAACACTATCAACCGTACATGTAAGTAGGTCTATTTCACAATTTATAATCACCTTTATTTCCATTTGTCAATTATAAAACATATATTTTCCATAAATTAAACATTTGTGATGTGCCATTTTATGTGGTTGAAATATCATTTCTTATTATTAAAATAGAAAATAATGCATTTAAATAAAAGGGGCAAAATCCATATTCGGTGAAGAAGAATTTATTTCAAACTACGACCTTTTAGATCCATGATGTACCAGCATTGAGCTTGTTACGTTGATATGCAAATTATATTTTGCATCTTGAATACTAATTGATGAATTACTAATTAATAATGACAAGGTCCGTGCTATTATATTATGATATTTATCATTTTAATATAGCCACATTGTTATTGCCACATTGTTCTTTAAAAAATTATTGGAATTATAAAAAATAAAAAATAAAAAAAATAAAAACTAGGCATACATTTAATCCTAAAGGTATGTAGCTATTCAAAAAGTAAACAAGTTGTTACTGGCAGATGATATTAAACTGAAATAATGCGATAGTTCAAGTCAAGTCAAGTAAACAATTCTTCTTCTTTTGACATGGCATAATCGAGATAGTTCACATGGGAACAATCATGGGAATATCAATCTGTTTCATCCGTCCAACCTTTCATTTGCTTTGATTTTCCCATAATCAAGTAATTACAAACAAAAACCCAATTAGATAAAGTCATAATACCAGATTTTAGCTAATTATTAGACACACATACCATGTGTCCTTACTTGATTTGACTAGTTACTGCTCGTGCCCGATTGGTGAAGATGATCCTAATCTGAGGGAGGGTGTTCAATATTATACTTTCCAAAAGAAAAAGTATAAAAAAAGGCCATAGAAAGATGGTGGGAATTTGGAGCTATTCACATGTAAGAAAGCAACTTAGGCGCATTGGATCAAAGTGCACGACAAACCAACTTTGCCTCCCACGTTGACCAAATTCTCTCCACATGTAGGGCCATTCAATTGTAATTGGATTTACTTCCTTTAATTAACTTCGAATTATACTCTAATTAGTCGTGACAACCACGCAAAAAAGTGAAAAAATAATCCTAGGGTGTCAATTATGTCCTTAAGCCTATAATCTATCTTTCAGTATCTAAATTGCCGGGCTGTTTAGTAGGGGCAATGACTTTCGTCGTTTCTGCGCATATCAAATCCTGATTTTTGAGTTCTCAAAAACCGAACACTATTAACCATACATGTAAGTAGGTCTATTTCACAATTTATAATGACCTTTACTTCCATTTGTCAATTATAATACTAGTCTCATCAGAGGAAGCATTTAATCGAGTCCTTTCCATAATAGCTATGTTTCAACACTAATCGCACTGACCGTGTTGTCCGATCGAGCTTTTTTAATAATCTTGATTGACATAGATAATCGATAGTAATGTCATAACTGTCTTTAACATAAGATAATATTCTATAGAAAATCTTAAGAATCTTCAATATGATATCACTAACAATTAAAAACCAAGCATATATTTAATCCTAAAGGTATACATCTAGTCAAAAAGGAAACAAGTTGTCATCGGCAGATGATAATGAACTGAAAAAGTGCAATTGTTCAAGTCAACTCAAGTAAACGGTCCTTCTTCTCCTCCTTCTTTTGACAAAGCATACTCGAGACAGTTCACATGAGAAAAGTCATGAGAACATCAATATGTTTCATCCGTCCAACCTTTTGTTTGCTCTTGTATTTCCATAATCAAGGAATTCTAAACAGAGACCCAATTAGAAAAGTCATAATATTGGATTTTTAGCTAATTATCATACATACATCACTTGTCCTCACTTGATTTGATTGGTTACATGCCTGTGCTTGATGGGTGAAGATGGTCCTAATCCAAGGGAGGGTGTTCAATATCATACTTTCCAAAAGCAAAAGTAGAGAAAAAGACTACACAAAGAAAGTGGAAATTCAAAGCTATTCACATGTAAGAAAGCAACTTAGGTGCATTGCATCAAAGTGTACGGCAAGCCAACTTTGCCTCCCATGATGACCAAATACTCTCCACATATAAGACCATTTGATTGTAATTGATTTACATCCTTTAATTAACTCCAAATTATCCTCTAATTAGTCGTGACGTCCATGCCCAAAAAAAAAAAAATGAAGAGATAGCTTTAGTGTGACATCCTAAAATTCGAGCCATCTGAGAGATGAATGATTGTGAATTTTGTCAATGCATTGTTGGTTGATCTCACTCGGAATTGATCACTCATGAGATACTGACCTTGAGGGGAAAGGCTAATGAGAATAGAACTCGTACGACTAAAGAACTTGACCTGGGAAAACGACTTGACCGTGAGACTTGTGTCACGGGCCGAGAGTTTCCTTGGCCTTGGAACGACCCGCGAGGCGCCTGATGAGCGGAATTCACCAGGCCAGCCTTCCTTCTATAATTATCCCAACGATCAATACGGTGAATACTCCTTCATACGAGATCTAGCCACGCCCAGCTTCACTCGGGCGTCTAGTCCATCGAGTGAGACAGCAGATCCATTTAGGTTCAACAACTGGTTTCGGCCTGCCTTGGCCTCGTCAGGAGAGCGGCATCAGCTCCCGACCAGTTTGTGCACGGGAGGCCTACCCCGTCTTTAGAGCTCCTAAGTGATATAATCCTTCTATCCTAGAACTCCTAGCACCAACCGTCCTGACGCCACTCCCACGGACCAGTCGTGTTTGTCCCCTCTACTTCCTCACTCTTCACTCGATAACCCCGAGCTCCACCCACAAGGTCACGAGTACGGGAGGATTCACGGACCGTGACATTCTCCCCCACTCATTTCCGCAACGCCCTCGTTGCGGGCTGTTCCGTCGCTTCGCCCAACAGAACAGACTCACCCCTCCGTTGCTTGCTTCCCCCGATCAAAGCTGTTCACGAAACTCCAGTCACTTGTGCTTCCCGACAAATGTGGCCCCCTGGCCAACTGCACTCCTATGGCAGCACCTTCTTCCACCTACTAAGCTCCTCCTGATCTCAGCAAGCCAACAGAGGGTCTCCTTGGTGGAAACGTGATCGCAGACCTCTTCTTAAGATTCACCCACTGATCCAGGAACGTATCCCCATTCGGTGAGCAATTCGGTTCCGTCCTATGCCCCCATTGCCATCCCGAAGCTAGACGAGCCGCACGTTGTCCGAGCCCCTTGGCCCGGCGATCACTCTCCGCCCTCATAGGACCGAGAAGACCACAGGCTTTTCCCGAATCACCCACCCTGCGAAGGGATCTCTCGCTCGATACCACTTGTCACGGGCCGAGAGTTTCCTTGGCCTTGGAACGACCCGCGAGGCGCCTGATGAGCGGAATTCACCAGGCCAGCCTTCCTTCTATAATTATCCCAACGATCAATACGGTGAATACTCCTTTATACGAGATCTAGCCACACCCAGCTTCACTCTGGCGTCTAGTCCATCGAGTGAGACAGCAGATCCATTTAGGTTCGACAACTAGTTTCGGCCTGCCTTGGCCTCGTCAGGAGAGCGGCATCAGCTCCCGACCAGTTTGTGCACGGGAGGCCTACCCCGTCTTCAGAGCTCCTAAGTGATATAATCCTTCTATCCTAGAACTCCTAGCACCAACCGTCCTGACGCCACTCCCACGGACCAGTTGTGTTCGTCCCCTCTACTTCCTCACTCTTCACTCGATAACCCCGAGCTCCACCCACAAGGTCACGAGTACGGGAGGATTCACGGACCGTGACACTTGCGTGAGGACGATCCGGTAGATAGGCAGGCCGATTTCAAGGACAACTAGAAGTCGATTCATGGACAGAATATAATGGAACGACAGGTGATTCTGTTTACCGTTATCGAGCCTGCGAACGACTCTAGGTCGATCCTCAATAATCGTGTACTTTGAAATAAGAATCTATCCTCCGCAATTTCATATAGTCAAGGACGTTCATGCATCGAGATGTCTTGAATGTGGTTTGGCACAAGTCGATCACGCGTGAATCCTCAAAGCCACCTGTCAGTCTGAGTTGTACCTAAAATGGCATTGGGCGAAATTGACATGGCCTGAAAACTAAAGATTGGACTTCGAATTATCGGGAACGTTCGGGATGGACTTTGGATGATGCTACGTTAACAGTCGATAGCGATGGTTAAGCCGAGTACTTGGAAAAGGGATTTTCAGACCGAGAAAACGAGCCCATGAGGTCGTGGGCTGGGCAAGGCCAGTGTGGGCCTTAGGCCCAAGGTAGGATAGCCATGGTGGGCCAAAGGCAAGCAAGTGAGCCCATTGGGCCCAAAACTACTATTCATCTTCCAAGCCCATTATCTAACCTTAAGCCCATTTGAGCCCAATCAATTCCTGAGCCCGTTACTATTAATTTCCAAGCCCATTTCTTAGGCCCGCCCATCAATTTCGGCCCAATGACAAATTGGTAATTTGTGCAAGGTGGAAATGACCATTTTGCCCCTAAAAGCATGTGGATAAGGCAAAAGAAGAGAGAGAATATGAGGTCATTGCATGGGGACTTGAAACAAGCATTGAAGGGCTTAGTGGGGGCCTTGACAACCCTCACATCACTATCTCTCTCCCCTCCTTCGGCCCTCTCTCGACCGACCTCTCTCCCCCCTCGTTTTCCCTTTCTTCTGGTTTCTGTTCCAGTAGACCTTCCTTCAAAAACATGAGTTGATTGTTGGCTTCTCGGACAAATCAGCTCGCATGCCATCCATCATTGTGATCAGGACATCCAAAATGTCCACCTGGAGTTGGCCGTTCGTCAGTCGGAGCCACTGGCTAACCCGCTGGTCGATCAGAAGCCAGCGGCAGTCTAACCGTCTAGCCCTGTTCTGCTCTAAAATGACATTTCTCCAAAAATCCGAGTTAAAAGTGATCTTCCCGTGAGAATCAGCCCACGCTCCACCCCCCCACCGTGTCCAAGAGAGACAGACCATACGGACAAGCCCGGCCACTCGCCAAAAGGAGCCGCCGGCCGACCTGTCTACCGGCGAGAAGCCGCCGCTCGCCGGACCGCCTGGAGTCTGCCTGGTTCCGCCTATTTCGCGTTTTCAGCTCGTTTTCTCCCATTTCAACCAAGCTTTCACCCAACCCAACTACCAACCACTCTCCCTTGACCCCTTGGTGCCGCCGGTTGCCGGCCAACCCCTCGCCGGAGCTTCGATCAGCCACCCAAATTCTTTCTCGCCTCTACAGTCCAGTTTTAGAGAGTTTCAGTGGGAGTCCAAGCTATTGTTGATGTTCTGAGCTTGGAATCACCTTGGACCGTCGTGGTAGAGGTCCCGATGCATAGCCTTCATCATTGCTGCCGCGTCCGTGTCTCCGGCCCGTTTAACGGGTGAGTTTAGCTCCTAATCTCTTGATTAGTGTCTAAACTTGCTTAGGGTTGGTTTAATTAGTGTTAATTCTAGCTTAGGAGGTTTAATTAGGTTATATTAGTTCTAAGATAGGTGGTTAGATTAATGGTTGAGATTAGATTAGTTTATGTGACATCCCGAATTTCGACCCCGTCCCAAATATATGAAATGGGCATCTCGTCAATGCGCCTATGGTCCTTTTTCTCTGAGCTAATCACTCATGAGTTAACCAATCTATTGGGTGAAGCCATTAAGGGATATAACCGCGGTAAAATCCCTAAAAGCTACCTGGTAGGTCGGATTGGACTAAAATCGCGTTTGGTCGATTTTAACCACAAAATTGAATTCGGTTTCGAAAATCGGATATTCGAGCATCTCACGGTTCATTTATAGGACGTCGTCTTGTCTTTCGAAGATTCCGAGATTTTTACGGAAAATCGATTCGGACTTTGCAAAAAATTAACAGAAATTCGGACGAGCCAAATTAAATGAAATTTGGACTTCCAAGCCGAGTCTTTGAGTGTCAGGGATTTACAGAAAATTGTTCGGGATTTTTCTTCACCAAAATCGGACCTCAATTTGGGAAATTGAGTGGAGAGATTGAAGCTCATTTTTAGTGAAATTCGGATTAAGCTTGGGGGGCTGTATTTTAGACTTTAATTTGAGCCATTTATGGAAAATTGGCTAGAAAGTATTATGAAGGGGACAAGCAATTAAGGCAATGGCTAAGGGTTGAGGATATTGGGCCCCTCCTTGGCTTCATTTGCACGGTTCCTTCCTCTCCGTGTGTTACTCTCCTCGACCTCTCTCAGTTGCGTTCGTTTTCATTTCCCTGCCTGCTTGCTTCTGTTCTCATCTTCCTCTATATTTTCATCCATGAACCAAGCCCACCGAAGCTGTGATTTCTTCATCCAGCTGCCCTTTCGCGACTGAACCTGCTGCCTCTTACCCACGCGTCCACGAGCTGGCCTTCCTTGGTCAATCCAGCGAAATCTTCAGCAAAATTCCTCCTGATTGTTGACTACCCGCTAGCTTGTGCTTCAATCCACGCGTCTCTCTCTTCGAATCAGCTGCGCCCCACTACTAGCGATCGTGGCCATCTCCGTTTTGCTTTCTCGCCATCATCGAACGAACCAGCAATGCCCTCGTGTCTTCTCTCCTTCGCCACACGAGTCCAGCCAATTGAAGCCGCAGCCCGCTCATCCATATCCACCAAAGATAGGCCCATGAAGTGTCTTCAGCCCAGCTTCCATCTCCGTGCATTAATTCAGCCTGTCGAGTCTAGCAAGCCCAGTGTTTGAGGCCTAATCCCAACTCACTTGAAGTCAGCCCAAGAAACCAGCAAAGCCCGTTTAATTCGGCCCAATTCAGCAACCCAAGCCCGTGAGGTCAGCCCACTTCAAGCCCAACTCGTTTCAAAAACAAATCTCATATTTGGGCTGAGATTTATTGGGCCCGTTCTAGGCCCGATCCGAGCTCCGTCGACACCGTCGCAAACTCAAGTTCAGCTGCCGTCGCAATGATCCGTTCTTCGCAAATCAAGTGAGTTTTACTCACTAAACCCCTCTTAGTGGGCTAATGATGCTTATGGGTTGTTTAAATTTAATTCAATGCAATTAGGTGGTTAGATTAGTTTAAAATAATTAAATTAGTGACTTACTAATGCATTGTTAGGTGGTTAGACATAGCCATTAGCAAGTAGACACGTTATATTATTTATTGAACAGGTCTCGGTAATTTTTCGGGTCCGTCTTGGCTTCCAATCAGGCGATATGGGCCTAAATTTGATTTTTAGTATTTATTTATTAATTTTCGAAATTAATTAATTATTTATTTATTTATTTTTCAGAAATTAGGCTGGGATAGCCGACGACCGAAATTTCATGCTAATTGTCGTGGTGCAGTCCGTTTATTTATTTGAGCTTTGAATCGTGTTGAATTGATTTAAATTTTGGAATTTTAGGATATGTTCCTAAATAGTGGTTTTCGATTATTTGATTGAGAATGATCGGGTATTGGTTGTCAGTATCGATAGTAAAGTGGTGGTTCAGTATGGCATCTAAAAGGGCACGTGGGCTCGGTGATTTGATGCATCACTTTGGCGAATCTGTGCCTAAGAGAATGCACGTGGGCCCAACGATTTGAGTGTGGCATCGTTAAAAGGACACGTGGGCTCGATGATTTGATGCATCATCTTGGCGAACTAGTACCTTAGAGAATGCACGTGGGTCCAGTGTTGAGTACGGCATCGTGAAAGGGACACGTGGGATCGGTGATTCGATGCATCATCTTGACGAACTAGTGCCTTAGAGAATGCACGTGGGTCCAAGGACTGAGTATGTCATATTGGCGAAGAGGTCGCCTTAGAGAAGGCACGTGGGATCGAGACTTGGTATGTCATTCTGGAGAATGCACGTGGGCTCGGTGACTAGATATTCCACCTTGGAAAATGTACGTGGGTTCGATGAGTAGGTACGTTGTCTTAAAGAAGGCACGTGGGCTCGGAGACTTGGTATGTCATCTTGGAGAAAGCACGTGGGCCTGACGACTAGATATTCCATCGTGGGGAATGTATGGTATTGATTGAAAGGACCGGGTAATGGTCTGATTGACATGTAATCGACTAGGTCGATTGACCGATAGTTCGATCTGTGTTGAGTAAGTGGGTGCCTATTATGAATTGTATTACTTGCAGGTGAGATCGAGGCTAAGGTAAGTCCCTCGACTTGTGTGTGCATAGACAGTTCAAGTGTATTGGTTTACTAATCGGGTTTTAGGGGTAGAACTCGCTAAGACGTTGTCTCATTGGTTATTATATAACCATCTCAGGCCCCTAGATTGCAGCACATCCACCTCCTCGTCCTGCCATGCACTTCAATATTCCCCAGGAGATGAGCGAGATAGAGTACCACTTCCACATACACCCTCACCTAGAAGGATTAGAGTACATACTGGTTAAGTCGACCGTCTGGGTTGACATGGGTACAGAGGACCTAAGACCCCATGAGTATCGATCATGGTACGGTGAGTACTTCGATGGGCGAAGAGAGGGACCCATACCTAAAGAGGATATGCCTCAGAATGTACTGGAAGAGGCATTTGGAGAGGGTACGTCGGATCATAAGGATGGGTCAGCAGTGGATGTTAAGGACCCTAAACTTGAGAACGAAGCTCGTACTCTGTGTATTCGATCGATGATGACAAGCGGAATGGAGAGGGTGGTAAGATCGTGGAGCAAGAGGAGTGGAAGGAGGATGAGCCCATGGAGGAGGTACCTGAGGACGAGCTAGTAACTAAAGCCGAGGATGAGCCTGAAGAAGAAGAAGATGAGCTGGAAGAAAATGAGCTTAGTGAAGAAGAATCAGAGAAGAATCAGGATGATCTCAAGTACGACCCGGATGAGGACTGAGATCCTCTTCTCTTTTGCAAACTATGAGTTTTGATCGGTGTACAGTAGATAAGACTCGGGAATAGTATTGTATTATATACTATATAGTTTGCTTATGTAAAAGTGTGGGTGTGATTTTCAGTTATGAAAAATATGGCCCTACTTTTCTATCCCATTGTTTTATTGTCTGGGGATTTATTATATGCTTCCGCATGCGCATATTAAATGAAAGGGTCGGCGATGCGTCCTAGGATGTCGCTATTAATCGACCAGGTGAGGGATGGGCACACGTTCGAGGATCGGGGCGTGACAGTTTATTCTTGCTTTACTTGCTTAATGTGGCTTATGTGGTTAATTAAGCATGTTTAGCTTTAATTGATTGGTTGTTTAATTTAATTATTATTTTAATAATTTTTGGATTTAATTTATTAGTTATTAAATTCTGAAATTTTACTGTTCACAACGACACTGTTCACGCACATTATTCACGAGTTATTGTTCACGTTGAGCATCGTTCACGAGTATGCGTTCACGAGCACTTGTTCTCCCGAGAATGAAAAGTGCCTAATTTCATGTGTTTTGATCTTATGAGGTGATTTGAATGTATACATGCATGGGCATCCGCATGAATTGAGTGATTTTCATAAAAAAAAAAAAAAAAAAAAAAAAAAAAAAAAAAAAAGGGAAATATGCCTAGTTCGAGGGACATTAGAGATGGACCATTTTTATGAGAGAAGGATTTGAGGAGATATGTTTCCGTGATCAAATGTTGGACCATCACCCAATGGGAGTTTGGGGGCGATACCCAACCAGAGTTAGAAGCTGATCGCAATAGATTCTAGACCGCTGTCTTTTCTTGGGAAACCGTCTGAACGGGAGTTCTGGACGTAGTCGTACCCGATGGAGTGGGACGAGGCCCGATCTTTTTATCGGTAGCCCGGCGGGAGTCGGATGATCATTGACTAGAAAGTTAGCCATGGTTGGGAGGTCATTAATAACTAGAGCACACATGAGTGTTGAGGTGGATGAGCACTAATCGAAAAGTTAGCTATGGCCAGTAGGTCATTAGTAACTGGAGCACTCGTGAGGGTTGTGTTGGTTGGGCCTTATTATGGGGTAAAATTGTGTGGCGCGGTATGGAACGTGTCATAACGATTTGACCTTATAATCGGGACCCATGTGATCGATTGATGGATGATAGGTGGTGCACTAATGTGCAAGAGCATATGAGAATCATGGCATCATTGGTTTTGACTGTGCATGAGTTGAGCACATTGTTTATGGCATGCACGCATGGATCGATAACATGCAGGGTATGGCAATAGCCAGGTGAGATCAATTGTGATACAACTTGTATGTGATTGATGAACTGTATCATCCGATGGCCATGTGCATTGCGTGTATTGTGCTGAGATTCAACATGTAGGGTATGGCATATCAGGTAAGGTTGCATGCGAACCGACTATGTGATTAGTGGTTGACCTTGATTGTTGTGGTTTGTTGATTGTTGATGGTTAGTCGTGGTAAGTTTGTGGGGTGGTTCTGGTGAGATACCCTGAGTTGAGTTAGTGTTCTAATCTAGGGCTTAGGGGAGGACTCGCTGAGATTTATATATCACTGGTTATTGTATAACCACTTTCGGGTCCTTAGGATGGCATTTCCGCCAATGAGGTTCGGTATCCCTAAGGACTAGGATACTGTCGTGACACGCCACCACTTTCCGGGTCGGGCATATCTGTACGATAAGTATCTCACCACCATCTGGGTGAATGAGGGACCGGGGCAATGGATACCCCATACGTTCTTGGCATGGTTCATTCGGAATGGAGATATGCTGATCGGTCCTCTGGGAGGTTTCGACGGGCCTCCCGGTAAGGGCCCCGAGGATGCTGACTGGGATCCTATGGAGCTGGACCCTCCTGACGGTGCATTGGAGAATCCTGGCCCCACTTCACCATCAACTGATCCGTATTGCTCCAACTCTGAATCGACGGAGTCTGAGTCCACCGGATCCAAGTGACTACAATGCCAAGCCTGAGGGTTCTTTTTGGTGTACAATTGGGTTAGCCTAGACTAGTCTCTTTTTGGTCTGGCTTAATGGATGGATCGGCCCCTGTTGGGCTTGTAAATTGAAAACGATCCTCCTTAGGTTAATCCAATATGAAAATGTAAAAATGTGTTTATATGAGTAGAGGTTGTGTTTCGCTATTCATCTCGATATCCCTATTTTCTTGCTTGATTGTACGTTGATGGGGAGATGGTTCGTTTTCGCTTGCGCATAATAAAAGATTAAAATTGAAAGGGTCGGCGATGAATCCGGGACATCGCTTTCTATCAACCAAGGAAGGGGTTGTTGCGTGCCCGGGGTTCGGGGTGTGACATTTAGGATCACCAAATCTTTTTGATGTGATGTAACTAAGGGCCTGTTTGTTAAAAAAAAATTCTAAAAAATTATGTTCTCAGAACAAAAATTTCTATTCTTTTGTTCTAGAGAACAAAAAAAGAATAGAAACGTGTTTGGTAAAACTTTTGTTCCCGGGAATAGATTTGAAACAGAAACAAGAAGTAGAAAAGAGTAGCTTCTTGGAGTGCAAATGATAACCATTCTGGTCAAAAATTGATTACTAGAAGAGAAATATATTTTTCTATATCTATTTCTAGATAAGTTTCTAAGCAAAAATACATGTTTGATAACGATACTAAATTTTTACTCACAAAATAGAAATTCATTTGATAACGACATAAAATTTCTCCGTAACGACCGGCGGCCGGAGGCCAACGACCACAGCCAACTACTAGCGACTAGCGACCAATAATGGTCAGTGGTGACTGATAGCCGGCAACCTACGAACGGCGGTCAACGAATGATGAGAATAATTTTTGTTTCTTCTTCTTCTTCCTTTTGGCCGATCGCTAGCCTTGGCCATGGCTGCTGCCAGCGATCGGCCAAACGAGGGTCAGCGACCTTGCTAGAGCATCGCCAGCCCCTAGGGACACCGAGCCACAGCAAGGCTCGTCGGCCTGAGCCTCACCATGGTTGGGCGAGGCTTGGCCTCGCTTGGGCTGGGCAAGGTCGACCTCGCCTAGATCTAGCGAGGCCGAGCTCCCCCAGCCAAGGCGAGGCCGAGCCTCGTGCGGCCATGGCAAAGCTCGGCCTCCCGGCCCGACGTGAGGCTCCGCCTCGCCGTGGCCATGCTGGCCTCCGGCGAGCTCACTGAGACCTCACCCAGCCAATCGTCGGCCATAGCGTAGGCGCGACCAGCCAAAGAGAAAAAGGAAAAGGAAAAAAAAAAAGGAAAAAATAAGAAAAATAAAATAAAAGAATTAGAAAAAAAAAAAAAAAAATTATTAAAAAAAAATCTAAGAATCCTAACAAACATATTTCTATCCCGAGAATAGAAATTTTGGGAAGTTACCAAACATTTTCTTTTGCTTAGAAATTGTTCCCAATAACAGAATCATAAAAAATCATTTCTCATAAAAAATTGTTCTCCGGAACAAAATAGTTACCAAACGCGCCCTAAAATGATTTTTTTTTTTTTTTTTATTTAACAATCACCTTAGACCAATTAGAACTAGACAAACAAAAAAAAATGAACATTGACCATCATAGGAATAAGGGAATGTGATTGGGTAACGTGGGAGAAAGAGAGACACGTGGAATTACTTTATATCTTTTGTACTATACATTTTTAACTCGTGTACAAATTTGAATTTTTAAATGGATTAGATTCCTACAAATCATTATATAGACTCGTTGACATCACCCCTAAACCATAGAATTGGTAAGAAGAGAAATACTAATTTAGTGTAATATGCTAAATTTTATTAGTTTTCTCGTGTAATTAAATGGTATGCCAAAAAAATTGAGGATAGAAAGAGAATACGTAGGTGATGAGAATAGAATAGTGAAAAAAATGTTTATGAAGAAGGAATGTCAATTCCAATCAGTTAGATTTGGAGCTGAAGGAATTTTTATTATAAAAAGCTATAGAATTTCAATGGTCGGATGGGACAAAACTCAAAGTTTAGAGGATTTGATAGGAAAAAAAGCTTGAACTTAGGGATCAAGAGTATAGTTTTATCATATTAATGAAGCATACGGGCAATATGATACAAGTTCACTTACCCTTTGTTCATAAAATTCTAAACGCAAGTGAACGTGTCGAACAAGTAATATAATGATGAGAAAAATATCGTCTCACGAAGATCGATGATTAATAAACTAATTAAATACTAAAATAGATTAACTCTAAAATTTATCTAACAGATCAAAATATAATTGAGAATAAATTAAAAACGAAATTTGTAGACTAAATGCAGTAATCGATCGATAAATATGTTAGAGCATCCGATTTCACCATAACCACTAGATATGAATTTCATATTATTATGAATACAAGAACGATATCAAACATGTGATAGCGGAATTTCCTAACCTATTTACTATCCTATCTCTAGGTATAGCAAACCTACTCAGTTTATTAATCCACTATATCTCTATGTGAATTAAAATAAACATAAGTGCATTAAAAACTATGAATATTCCCGGCTTACAATGAGTCTTTTGGATCACCTTATCACCGAAAGCTACACAAATAACGCGGTATATCTCTATCCACGTTTAATTCATGGTTATATATTATAATGAGCAATTGCATATTATCACTTCTCAGTCTCAAACATACACATCAGATCATTCAAGTGGTGGCCAGTCACTCAAAAACATTAAGCACAATAATATATAACTCACATGAATGAAATCAATTATAAAACATAAAAATCATAAAATTCACATCATCATGGTTAGGCTACATCGTAGCCCTAACAAAAGAAAATTAGAACATAGTAGATGAAGAAATATAAATATAAATTAAACTCAGCATCTTGAATCAAAGAACAAGAATTCTGTCACCACTTTTGTCTTCTCTTCAAAATACTTGAAAATCTCTCAGAACAATGAAAAAACAATCTAGCAGAAAAACTAACTAAAACCTAGCTCTCTCTCTCTTTATTCTCCTCTTCATAGGATATATCCAAGATCCTTATCTCTAAGCAATTGCGCACAAAATCAGGAAGTAAATCAGAGGATTTTGATTTGATATCTATCTCCTGCTGCTGCTTGATTTAAATTCCTCAGTTTTGCCATCTTTTTCCTTATCTTCTCCATATATCATTATTCTGCATAAATAAGGAAAATTCAAATAATCAGAAGGAAATCCAAATATTTTCTCATAGATATTGCATTAATTGTTGCCTAAAATAGGTAAGATAACTCTATTTTTATAGAGTTATCAAACCCCCAAACTTAACCTTTTGCTAGTCCTCGAGCAAAATCAAGACATAACACATACTCAAGCTAACAACCTCCTCCATGACATCTTTCCATAATTGCTCAAATTCACAATTCAAAGAAAAACACAAATTTCATCCAAACATTGAAATTGATTTATAAGTTAAGACCAATTCTAACTATGTGATCCAAGTGTGTGTGTGAGAGTCCTCATCTTTTTCAAATTATATGCAATCCAGGTAGATTCACATTGACATGTAACCTCTCAAAAATTCTCAATAATTATGACCAAATCTCATAGGTTTGCTTTTCATTCCTCTCTTCACTAATGTAAGCTAATTATCCAACCAAAAATCAATAGGACTTTTCTCGGGTTGTAATGTAAGGCTGGGCTAAAGGTGAGATAATGGAAATTTTAAGCTCAAATCACCCATCAACACGTTGATTTCTAGGATCTAATTAGAGCCAATGTCACTGTCCAATTTCACTCCTTCAAAATAATTTTTCTGCCACCATATATCATCATTCCTTTTTTTTTCTCCTTTTTTTTTTCTCCTTTTTCTTTTCTCTTTTTTTTTTTCTTTTGAATTGCTTTATGGTGGAGTTTCTCCCAAAGTCCCCCTAATATAACATGAAAATTTCCAACCCATTGAGTATCCAAAAGGCTCACTCAATTGAAAGTTGGATAGGGAACCATAAAAGCAATTTTCTTTTTTTCACAATACACCCCAAACAACTATAGCAATCACTTTTTTTTTTTTTTTTTTTTTCATACTCCATCCTTCCTCCCAAATTTCTATCAAGCTCAAATTATTTTTTTATCCCAAAAGAAAATCAACGTGTTCATAGGGCATGGGACAATGATATAATTTGATAAATGCTAGGCTAAATATATATGGGTGCCAATGAAAAATTGGGTAGTAATTAAGGCTCAACAGGGTGACTAGGGATAAATAAACAGAGTTAGCTTGAAAGGCTCAATCGATCCAAAATTGCCTAAATCATTCTCTCGGTTAGATTTAGCTTAGGATTTCGCCTCAAGAGAAAATCAAACAAATTCTAAGATTTGGGTGAAATCTAAGAAAATCACATACTTCACATGAATGTTCTCTAGATTTACACACAATTCAAAAATTAAGGACTTTTAGTGCTCGTAAATGGATCAACATAATCAGAATTAAGATTAACTCACACATCAATTGCAAGTTTAAATAAAATTTAAATTTTCCTAAGAATCGCAAAAATTCACAACCAGGAATGTAATCATGATAAAAAAAAATTTAGCCAAAATTTTTGTCTCCCCCCCAAACTTGAATGAAGCAGTGTCCTCAATGCGAATAATAGAAATAGGAAGAAGAAAACTCCCCTAGTTGTAGGATAAGTTCATCAATGACCTTGATGATTAAACTCTTGAAAGATGCTCCCTAAAAAATTAACCTGGATAAAACAAAGAAAAGTTAATCTTTTTTTTTTTTTTTTTTTTTAACAATAATAATAATAATAATAATAAAATAATAATAAAATAATAATAATAATAATAATAATAATAAAATAACATAATTAAAATGCTTGGGTTGCCTCCCAAGAAGCGCTTGCTTTATAGTTTTCAGCCAAACTATCTCGATGTCGCTATTTTGGAGGATGAAGTTCAATTGTGGTCTTTGCTTGTTGTAACCACCTTCAATGTAGGGCTTCAAACGTTGACCGTTCACTTTGAATGTGCCCTCAGTGTCATGCGCAACTTCAACTGTTCCATATGGGAATACCTGTGTAACTGTAAAAGGACCAAACCATCAAGACCGCAACTTTCCTGGAAAAAGTTTAAGACGGGAGTTATAAAGTAAGACTTTTTGACCAATTTTAAACTCTCTTCTGAATATGTGCTTGTCATGCCATCTTTTTGTACGCTCCTTGTACAACTTAGAATTTTCATAGGCCTCATTGCGAAATTCCTCCAATTCATTCAGTTGCAATAATCTTTCTTCACCTACAGATTGCATATCAAAATTCAGAAATTTCAATGCCCAATATGCTTTATGCTCTAATTCCACTGGTAAGTGACAAGCCTTTCCAAACACCAGCCTAAAAGGAGACATCCCAATTGGAGTTTTGAACGCTGTCCTATAGGCCCAAAGTGCATCATCAAGTTTTATTGACCAATCTTTTCTAAAGGCATTCACTGTTTTTTCTAAAATTCTCTTGATTTCCCTATTTGAAATCTCTACTTGACCACTAGTCTGAGGATGATAAGGGGTTGCAACCTTATGTGTGACTCCATACTTACTCAAAAGTGCTTCAAATTGTTTGTTATAAAAATGTGTCCCCCTATCACTTATGATTGCCTTAGGAGTGCCAAATCGAGTAAAAATATTTTTCTTTAAGAATTTGACCACAACCTTAGCATTATTTGTTGGCAATGCTACAGCTTCTACCCACTTAGACACATACTCCACAGCCACTAAAATGTATAAATTTCCATAAGAAGGTGTAAAGGGTCCCATGAAATCAATACCCCAAACATCAAATAATTCACACACAATAATGTTGTTTAAAGGCATCTCATTTTTTCTTGAAATATTTCCAGTTTTCTGACACCTATCACATGAAACTACATAGGAGTATGCATCTTTAAAAAGTGTAGGCCAATAAAAACCAGATTGTAAAATCTTAGCTGCAGTTTTGGTGGCACCAAAATGGCCACCTGCCTCTCCATCATGACAATGATGTAGAATGTTTGCCTTTTCTTCGTCGAAACATATCTCCTTATGACCCTGTCTGCACATACTTTAAACAAGAAAGGTTCTTCCCAAAAATAATTTTTAACATCAGAAAAGAATTTTTTTCTTCTGTTGATATGATAATTCAGGAGGAAGAACATTACTTACCAGATAATTTACAAAGTCTACGTACGGGGAATTTTTGTGGACTTAATGGAAAAAATTTTCTCATCAGGGAACTCTTCCAAAATTGGTCTTACCTCTTCCTTTGAATTTGGAATTCTTGATAAGTGATCTGCAATTAGATTTTCAGTCCCCTTCTTATCCTTGATTTCCAAATCAAATTCTTGCAGCAATAGAATCCACCTGATCAACCTAGGTTTTGATTCTTTCTTTTCAAGCAGATACTTAAGAGCAGAGTGGTCAGAATAAACTATAACTTTTGAGCCAATTAAATAAGAACGAAATTTATCAAAAGCAAATACTACCGCCAAAAGTTCCTTTTCTGTTGTTGAATAATTCAATTGTGCACCTGATAAGGTTCGACTGGCATAGTATATGGTTCGAAAAATTTTATTCTTCCTTTGTCCCAAAACAGCTCCTACTGCAAAATCGCTAGCATCACACATCAGTTCAAAAGGTAAATCCCAATTTGGTGCTGCCATAATTGGTGCTGACGTTAACTTCTCCTTTAAAGTGTTAAAAGCCTGCATGCATTCAACAGAAAAATTAAAAGGAGCATCTTTTTCCAAAAGATTAGAAAGAGGTTTAGCAATTTTTGAAAAATCTTTTATAAATCGCCTGTAAAATCCTGCATGCCCCAAAAATCCTCGACAAGTTTCACAGATGTTGGCGGAGGTAATTTTGCAATAACCTCCACTTTGGCTCGATCGACTTCTATTCCATTTTGAGAAATTTTATGCCCGAGCACTATTCCTTCTGCACCATAAAGTGGCACTTCTCCCAATTCAAAACAAGGTTAGTCTCCTCACATCTTTGTAAGACCAAAGCCAAATTATTTAAACAAGAATCAAATGATAAGCCAAAAACAGAAAAATCATCCATGAAAATCTCAATATATTTTTCAACCATATCGGAGAAAATAGCCATCATGCATCTCTGAAAAGTAGCCGGTGCATTACAAAGACCAAAGGGCATTCTTCTAAAAGCAAAAGTACCATAGGGACAAGTGAAAGTAGTTTTCTCTTGATCTTCCGGTGCAATAGGAATCTGATTATACCCTGAATATCCATCCAGAAAGCAATAAAACTCATGCCCTGCAAGTCTTTCTAACATCTGATCAATAAATGGTAAAGGAAAGTGATCTTTTCTAGTGGCATCATTCAATTTTCTGTAATCTATACACACACGCCACCCAGAATCTGTTCTAGTTGGAATCAATTCATTGTTGTCGTTTTTCTGAACAGTCATACCACCTTTCTTTGGCACAACTTGTACAGGACTTACCCAAGAACTATCAGAGATAGGATAGATGATACCTGCATCAAGTAGCTTAATTACCTCAGCTTTCACTACTTCTTGCATCTTCGGGTTCAAACGCCTCTGAGGTTGGATAGTGGGTTTATATTGCTCCTCCATCAAAATTTTGTGCATGCAAATTGAAGGACTAATTCCCTTGATATCAGCTATTTTCCATCCAATTGCACCCTTATGCTCTCTTAATACTCTGAGCAATTTCTCCTCCATCAAATCTGTCAAAGAAGAAGATATAATTACTGGTAAAGAAGAAACTCCATCTAAATAAGCATATTTCAAATGAGAAGGTAAGGGTTTGAGTTCAAGAATTGGAGGCTCTTCAATTGATGGTTTAGGCTTTGTAATGTGTTGTCCCAACTCCTCAAATTTAATTGCCTTTTGCCTTGAATATGGTGGAATTGCCTCCATAAAATTTGCGTACTCCTTTATCTCCTCATTCTGAATATCTTTGTCCCTTGGTTGAATCAGACATGCTTCAAGTGGATCTTTAAAAATATTTTCCTGAAAAACCTTATTCACCAACTTGTCAACTGTCTCAATTCTAAAACAAGAATTATCATCAGATGGATATTTCATTGCTTTAAAACATTAAATGAAACAAGATCATCTTGAACTCTAAGGATCAACTTCCCTTGTTGCACATCAATAAGAGCTCTTCCTGTTGCTAGAAAAGGTCGACCTAAGATAAGTGGTACCTCAAAATCTTCCTCCATGTCAAGAACTATGAAATCTGCAGGAAAGATAAATTTGTCAACTTTTACCAAAACATCTTCCACAATACCTCTCGGATATTTAATTGATCGATCAGCCAGTTGAAGTGACACTGTGGTTGCTTTTACCTCACCCAATCCTAATTTCTTGAAAATTGAATAAGGCATCAAATTAATACTTGCACCTAAATCACATAATGCCTTTTCAAAGTAAGAATCTCCAATAGTGCAAGGAATAGTAAAACTCCCTGGATCTTTTAATTTCGGAGGCAATTTGTTTTGTAGGATGGCTGAACACTCCTCATTTAACTTCACAGTTTCATAATCCTCCAGCTTCCTTTTGTTTGCCAAAATCTCCTTCAAAATTTTGCATAACTAGGCATTTGCGCTAAAGCATCTGCAAAAGGAATGTTAATGTGCAATTTTTTAAATACATCAAGAAATTTAGAAAATTGCTTATCTATTTTGTGCTGCTGGAGTCGCGAGGGAATGGAATTGGCGGCACATATGGCTTGGGATTATCTGGAAAAAGTTTACTCTTGCTTGTCTCCTTTGATTGTTTATTGATCACATCTTCCTTGTCTCTGACAATCTCTTCTTCTCCCACTTGTTTACCACTTCTCAGGGTAATAGCCTTTATGTTTTCAATTGGATTTTTCTCTGTGTTGCTCGGCAAAGAACCTTGTTGTCTCCCTAACATCATGCTTGCTAACTGACCCACTTGCATCTCCAAATTTTGAAATTTCACATCGGTGCTTTTGATGAAGTCATGAGTCGTATTAGCAAGTTTGGTAACTATATCTTCCAAATTTGACTTTGTCTCTTCTGATTGTTTGAATCCCAATGGTCTCGTCACATTCTGATTATTCCATGAAAAATTTGGATGATTGCGCCATCCCGGATTGTACGTGTTGGAGTAGGGATTATTCTGTGACCTGTTAAAATTCCCAACAAAGTTAGAATTTTCACTAGATTGTTTAAAAATATTACCTACCTGACATGCTGTGCTAACATGTCCTCCACCACAGAAATCACATGTTAAATTCTGAATTTTCATGACCGAAACACTCATATTATCAAGCTTTTTGTTGAGTGTTTCAAATTGTGCAGCAATTGCAGCAAAAGCATCCACTTCGTGAACTCCGCTAACTTTTCGCATTGGTAGTCTCTCAGTAGGCCATTGATAACTATTGGACGCCATCTCCTCTAATAAATTGTAGGCTTCTTCTGGTGTTTTATTATTTAGAGTTCCCTGCAGCTGCATCAATCATAGAACGAAGATTTGTACTAGAGCCATTATAAAAAGTTTGTACCTGCATCCATACGGGTAGTCCATGATGTGGGCATCTCCTAAGAAATTCTTTGAATCTTTCCCATGCTTCATATAATGATTCATTATCCATCTGCATAAAATTAGTAATATCGTTACGCATCTTTGCAGACTTTGCAGGTGGAAAGAACTTACCAAGAAATTTCTAAGCCATATCATTCCATGTAGTGATTGATCCTGTAGGAAGAGAAGAAAGCCAACTTTTAGCTTTGTCTCTAAGAGAGAATGGAAATAATCTCAATCTAATAGCATCATCTGTAACTCCATTATATTTAATGGTGTCGCAGATTTCAAGAAAAGCATCGATGTGAGCGTTTGGATCATCGCTTGGTAGCCCACTAAATTGCACCGATTGTTGAAGCATCCGAATGAGTGACGGCTTGATCTCAAAATTGTTTGCTTGAATTGCAGGTCTTCTGATACTTGATGTGGTGCCTTGAACTGTTGGCGCAGCATAATCTCTTAAGAGTCTACGTGGATTTTCATTCTCACCGTCCGCCATCTTCTTAGCGTGATTTCTCTGTTCTCTCAGTCGCCTTTTGAATGTACGCTCGATTTCTGGATCAAGCTCAACAAGTTTCCCTTGTTGGCTACGTGTCATAAACCGATGTACACCCTGAAAAATAAAACAAAAATAAAGCTAGATAAAACTTAGAATTATCTGGTATCAATATTAATTAGTATTAAACAAACGATCCCCGGCAACGGCGCCAAAAACTTGTTCATAAAATTCTAAACGCAAGTGAACGTGTCGAACAAGTAATATAATGATGAGAAAAATATCGTCCCACGAAGATCGATGATTAATAAACTAATTAAATACTAAAATAGATTAACTCTAAAATTTATCTAACAGATCAAAATATAATTGAGAATAAATTAAAAACGAAATTTGTAGACTAAATGCAGTAATCGATCATATAAATATGTTAGAGCATCCGATTTCACCATAACCACTAGATATGAATTTCATATTATTATGAATACAAGAACGATATCAAACATGTGATAGCAGAATTTCCTAACCTATTTACTATCCTATCTCTAGGTATAGCAAACCTACTCAGTTTATTAATCCAATATATCTCTATGTGAATTAAAATAAACATAAGTGCATTAAAAACTATGAATATTCCCGGCTTACAATGAGTCTTTTGGATCACCTTATCACCGAAAAGCTACACAAATAACGCGGTATATCTCTATCCACGTTTAATTCATGGTTATATATTATAATGAGCAATTGCATATTATCACTTCTCGGTCTCAAACATACACATCAGATCATTCAAGTGGTGGCCGGTCACTCAAAAACATTAAGCACAATAATATATAACTCACATGAATGAAATCAATTATAAAACATAAAAATCATAAAATTCACATCATCATGGTTAGGCTACATCGTAGCCCTAACAAAAGAAAATTAGAACATAGTAGATGAAGAAATATAAATATAAATCAGCATCTTGAATCGAAGAACAAGAATTCTATCACCACTTTTGTCTTCTCTTCAAAATACTTGAAAATCTCTCAGAACAATGAAAAAACAATCTAGCAGAAAAAACTAACTAAAACCTAGCTCTCTCTCTCCCTCTTTATTCTCCTCTTCATAGGATATATCCAAGATCCTTATCTCTAAGCAATTGCGCACAAAATCAGGGAGTAAATCAGAGGATTTTGATTTGATATCTATCTCCCTTTGCTTTGCTTGATTTAAATTCATCGGTTTTGCCATCTTTTTCCTTATCTTCTCCATATATCATTATTCTACATAAATAAGGAAAATTCAAATAATCAGAAGGAAATCCAAATATTTTCTCATAGATATTGCATTAATTGTTGCCTAAAATAGGTAAGATAACTCTATTTTTATAGAGTTATCACCCTTCAAATAAGGAAAAACCGAGATCTCACTACTTTGCCAATAAAATGCATGAGCATGAACTTGAAGGAGAGAGAGACAGAGAGATTAGCATGATTTCAAAGACCACTTCATGCATGTAGGAAGCCGTATTTAGTGAACTGCATTAGTATCTCTTCTTTCGCACCTTATATACTAGGTTATGTTATAGGTTACCATGTTCAATGTACTTCCCCTTAAAGTCCAAAAAAGAAAAATGATTAATATTGCTTAAGAAAGTTGTTATATGGAGTTAATACAATGTACTATGCTGATCACATATTAAGAGATAATGTGATTCATATTGAATCTAATTGAAAAACAAAAAAATTTCACACGCTTTTTGCATATTATGATTGATTCTATCTATTGAGTCATCTAAAGGACATACAATTTTTTTCTTTTTTGGATTGCAAAATGATTTTGATATATTAAAAAATTTATTTAAGAGGACCCTTGACATTAGAAATCAAGTTATGTATGTGACTAGCTCTGAGATTAAAAAAATAGCTATTTTCTTGAAAATTATCCAATACAACGGTAAAATTCCTTGATAAATTATGCCAATCACCTATCCAGAGATAATGTGATTCACATTGGATCCAACTAAAAACACAAGTTTTACGTAATTTTCGTACATTATAATTGATTTTGTCTAGCGAGCCATTAAAAGGACATTTGATATTTTTTTCACTGATTTCCAAACCTCCAATATTTCCTGCATGTATGAGCAATTCCTTGTGGAGTTTATAAGCCATCCCCCCTTCGCCACTTCTCTTACATACAGCACACAGAACCTAAAACATAGATGGAACCACATAAGCATTTTAGCCATTCACACGAGTTGAGAAAATTAAAAGACCGTTACAAGCAAGGCAATTATTGATGATCCAGTCAGTCAATGAAAGGTGAAACGGCATGGGCCTTACTTGGTTTTCTTCATTATTTATCAATTGCGCCCTTTAGCCTATAATCTATATTTCAATCCCTGAATTACCGGGCAGTTTAGTGGGGGAAAATGACTTTAGTCTTTTCCGCGCATTTAGAATCTTGATTTTCGGTTCTCAAAAACAGAGCACTATTAACCATACATGTAAGTAAGTCTATTTCACAATTTATAATCATCTTTACTTTCATTTGTCAATTATAATACATATATTTTTTTATAAATTATACATTTGTAATGTCCCATTTTATCCTGTTGAAATATCGTTTCTTATTATTAAAATTGAAAGAAATGCATGTAAATAAAAGAGAGCTAAATGTCTACTTTGGTGAAGAAGAATCTATTTCAAAATACTACCTTTTAAATCCATGTTGTATCGGCATTGAACTTGTCATATTGATATGCAAGTTGTATTTTACATCTTGAATACTAATAGGTGAATTACTATTAATAAAGACAAAGTCCTCACTATTATATTATGATCTTTAACTTTTTAATATAGTCCCATTGTTATTTTTTTTTAAATGGAATTATAAAAAAATTAGGTATATATCTAATACTAAAAGTATATAGCTAGCCAAAAAAATAAACAAGTTGTTGTTGGCAAATAATATTAAATTGAATAAGTGTGATATTTCAAGTCAAGTCAAGTAAACAATCCTTCTTCTCCTTTTTCTTCTTTTGAGAGGGTGTTATCAAGACAATTCACATGGAAAAAGTCATGGGAACATCAAACTATTTCATCTGCCCAATCTTTTGTTTGCTCTTATTTCCCGGAGTCAAGGAATTATAAACAAAGACCCAATCAGGTAAAGTCATAATACTGGATTTTAGTTAATTATTATAGACACATCACATGTCCTTACTTGATTTGATTGGTTACGTGCCCGTGCATATGGGGAAAGATGATCCTAATCCGAGGGAGGGTGTTCGGTACTATACTTTCCAAAAGCAAAAGTATAGAAAATGACCATAAAAAGAAGGTGGGAATTCGATGTTGTTCACATGTAAGAAAGCGATTATGCGCATTGCATCAAAGTGCACGGCAAGCCAACTCTCCCTCCCATGCTAACCAAATTCTCTCCATGTATAGATCCATTCAATTGTAATTGGACTTACTTCCTTTAATTAACTTCCAATTATTCTTTAATTAGTCGTGACAACCATGATAAAATAGTTCTAGGGTCTTTGAATCTTTTTGGTGCAATGTAACTAAAAAGAATTTATTTTTTTTAGCAATCACCTAAGACCAATTAGAAATAGACAAACCAAAAATGAACAATAAACATGTTGGAAATAAGACTATAATTAGGAAATAATTAAGATTCGCATCACACGACATGATCTTTATCAAAGGGGAATCAAACAAGGATGGCATGAAACGGCAATGTGATTGGGTGACGTAGGACAAAGAAAGACGTGCGGGATTACTTTATGTCCTTTGTAATATGCATTCTTTAGGCAAAGTCTTGGTCGACAAATTTGAAATTTAGCCTATGTTTACTTTATAAAAAATAAATATTGAAAAATATTTTCCAAAAACTAATAGCCTGTGTCGCTTACAAAACTAAGTAAACAAAAAATATTTTCATTGCCCATGAAAATGTTTAGATAAAAATTGTTGTCAATAATGAACACATTTTCCATTAACGGTTTCTTTTAGCGATATAAGCGATCTTTCATAAAAATAACTTTTCCGATTCATTCGTTTTCCGCGATACAAATGAAGCATTCAAATGAATTAGATTCCTACAAGCCGTTATATAGAGTTGTAGATATCACCCCCTAAACTATAGAATTTGTAAGAAGAGAAATACTAATTAAGTGTAATATGCTAAAAGTTTATTAATGTGTTCATAGTAATTAAATGGTATGCCAAAAAAAAAAAAGAAACCGAGGATAGAAAGAATAGATAGGCAAATGTCAAATCTCACATCAATTACGTGAGTTTGAGTCATGACTTTTCGATCCACCTATAAGTATATGAGAATATCACGCCAAATATTTTTCTATGACATGGCTTCACGGTGATCTCAATGTGACTCTTTTACTTGGGGCTGCCACGTTCAATAGTGCTTGAAAAACTATCTCCTCAACATGAATAATAGACTTATTAGATATTTTTCCACATATTTGAAAATTGAGTTTTTTTTGCTTTTCTCTTTTTTTTGTCCTATTCTTTCCTTCTATTTTTCATTTCATCCCTTCACCGTTTGTCGAGGTCTCAGCGATGGCTTGGGAAGGCATGGCAAGTGCTGCAACACCGTTGCCTAACTTGGCCGAGGGCAATCTGAGACCATTGCCCAAATCTGCCCAAGGGCGTCACGACCATTGCCTATAGCCGCGACCTTCACGGGTTTTTTCCAAGTCCCTGATGACAGGCAGAGGGAAAATGATGAACACTATAATGAAAGATTAGGGAAAGAAAAGAAAAAAAAAAGAAAAAAAAATCAAAACGACATCATTTTATTTAAAAAATTGTCCGCGTGAGCCACCAATCATGTCACATAAGATGGCAAATGCTAATTAGACCATCATATCAACGATTTTTTAGGATAGAAAGATCAAAAGAGAATGAAGAAAAATGTGAAAGTTCAGGAATAAAATTTGTTAGTTCCAATTAATTAGATCCAAAGTTGAAGAGACTCGATTAAAACAGTAATGCAAGTTCGATCGATTGGGAAAAAAAAGAAGCTCAAATTCAAGGACCAAAAGTAGTTTTATTATTTTAATAGGCTCACGTTATTTCCATCTCTTTGTTGACTTTTGACACTCTGTTACATTGAATTAACTATATCATCTTTTGTGGGTCTTGCTCTTATTTTAAGATGATTTATTATCTTTTCTAGAGACGAAACTACCCATATTTCATTCAAACAACATTTATTAAGATTAACTATAGGGTCCAATCTTAATTTATTCTTCTTCTTCTTTTGTTTTTTCCTTTTCTTTCTCTATTTGGAACTAAGTTGGTGTATCTCTTTTCCAAAAACTAGTTTATTTGGTAGATAGCTAACTAAATATTGTGCACAGACCCAAAAAAAACAAAAAAAAAGCTAAATTTTGTGTTTCTGAGAAAAACAATTAATTATTATGTTAATGACTTGCATATTTCTTTATTTTTTGTGCTACTATCACTTAAAAAATAACTTAAACACAAGCAAGAGGACAATTTTTTAGTAAAGTGTGTTTAATGCATATATCAACCGCTTTTTTCATTCTTTGAGTAAATTCTTTGTGCATATTATTGTTTCGCTCGAATTGAATTCAAATTTTGGTGCAAACAATTGTATACTCAGTAATGTCATAAATTCCCATGTTTAATGCACTTCCCCTCGAACGATGGGGACACATCCTTCTACCACTGCTTGATCTGCCATTATGAGGACCACGAACACCCTCCCGTATCATATTATCCCTAACGCAAGAGCGGAGCCTGATCAACAACAGGTAGCGGGGAAGCAGTGGAAGCATCGGAGTATGATGGAGGAGATGAGACTGAAGATCCAGTACTTATGATGATGAAGCTTCGGCACCAGATGAAAATGCAGTCCATGCTTGCTAGTATGGTGTCCTCTTCCATCAACCTAACGATGTGAGCCCAGGCCTTTCACTCCAAGGTGCGCCCTACGTAATTTAATTCCACTTCTTGAATTTTCTTAAGTTTCAAGTTCGTGGTTTGGTAGGGTTGTGATCATTTCATGTGCAGTTATCATAACACATTTGGTGATTAGATCACAGTGTTCTCAATCACATCCTTCGCAATTTGATAATTCAGACATTTGCACTATTTCATTGTGATCCCTGGATTTCCTATTTTAGCTACCGTTTTCACTTTTACAAAAATATGAAATGATTTTGACATCATGAAGAATCTATTTAAGATCCTTAACATGTGAGGATCAAAGTTATGTACGTGACTAGCTCTAAGACTAAAGAAACAACAGTAGAGAAAGTCGCATAGGATAACAGAAAACTGAAAGAATGTACTATCAAGCTCTACTTGAAATTTTCCCAATAGTTTGGTGAAATTCCCACTGGGCACATGGATCAAATTGCATATTTGATCTCCAAAATTCTCTACAATCATAGCAGGATAAGAAAATATTCATTTACAGAGCCATTGTTGAGAATGCACAATAAAATAAACCAAATCACTACAGAGAAAAAGAATGACCACTGTGATCATGTCCAGTTTTGGCTTATGCCAAGAGTAAACCCTAGGAGTCACAAACCCAGAGCCAATCTCAGACTGGAGCAAGCACAACTTCTAACAGAATTAAAGGAAAATATAAGAGCAATCACAGATGGCCAGCTGAAAGTACATGGCGATGATCATTAATATGCAGAAATGCAAGTCAATGCACGCACAGCTGCCCAGGCAAAAAGAACCATGCGTATCAACCAAAATATGCGGATTCAAAGGGAGAGCCATCATTACACCTGAAGGAGAAACTTATCCAGGAAACCTAACAAGATAGCAGCACCGTGCGCACGGAGGAGACAGAGACCAGCAATCTTCCACTGAAGATGGTGATACAATACCAGAGATCGCTAGGAAGAAGACAATGCAAATCAAATTGCCATGCTCACCAAAGCTTCCCAAAAGATCTCCGCATTTTACCGAGAAAGGAACTCCTCCATCAGTACAGTGTGTGGAAGGTGAGACGGAATTTTACTGAGTTAATTGCATATAGGAATAGCTTCTTGAGGCCATAAGGACTTTTCAGAATTTTTAAGACTAATACCACGTCCCTACGACATGAAAGTAACAGGACCGTGTATCAAAACACCACAAACAGCCAAGAATCCTGCCAAAAGCTTAGCGAGTTAATATAGTGCAAACTATAGACAGAAAGCTCACATACTAAATGTGTATAAGAAAACATAGAGTTTACCCGCTTAACTCCTTTTCAAAAAGTTAGACATTTGAAAAATCGTAGCCACAACGGGCATTCATTTCTAAGGCAGCTTCCCTTTTGCAAAGAGAAAAGGCAATACTTCCACAGGTCAATCTCTCGCCCTATCCTCAAAAGAGCCATCTAGACACCAAAAAGCTGTCCGCACTCCGCAGTCGCAAATGCCAATGTAGAAGTCAACCAAGATTGATCTCAGATGGATTTGCAAGTGCTAAAGCATGTAACCGAAAGAGAATCCAGGACCCATCATAGTATTGATAGAGTAAGACCAAATTTGATTGTTGAAGTCAAGCAAGCATTGTCATCAGACCAAAACATCAAAACGAGCATTCACGGACATTAAACAGTTGAATCTTTCAGCCATAGTTCGCACATCAAAGACTGATCAAGCCGATTCATCCACCCAGACAACCATGAAGAAGAGATGCAACAGGAGAGACTTTGACACCTCCAGCAAGTAACGGCAGTACCTCCAATTGTTTGCTACAAGCACAAAATATTTTTTAATCAGCACAGAATCAACTGCTTTATTATGACTGGTAACAACTGTGTGCATACCTATCAGGAGTATTCTTTCTACCCTGAACGGAAGTTTCCTGTACCACGACGTTCATAGGGACCAGAACGGTCCCGATTATAGCGGTCATTTCCTGATCCTCCTCGACTACCACTATCCCTATTGCGACCGCCAGATCGATCACCATTTCGATCAGGACCATAGCGCCCACTGCCACCTCCTCCTCCTCCTCCTCCTCCTCCTCCTCCATACCTGTCATCCCTCCCCCATACTTACCTCCTCTGCCCCCTTCACTAGGACACTCCCTTGCAAAATGCCCAGGCTTGCCACACTTAAAACATTCTCCACCTCCACCTCCACGTCCACCACCATAGTCCCGATTAGGACCACGATCACGACCACGATCACGACTGCGATCACCATCTTGGTCTCTACCCAAACCTTGAGGCTGAGCTTTTTCCACAATGATATTTCTTCCATCCAGGTCCATCCCATTCATAGCCTCAATAGCCTCTTCCATTGCTTGCTTTTCATCAAAAGTTACAAAACCAAATCCACGAGAGCGTCCAGAGAACTTGTCAAGCACCACCTGCATTAGAAATATTCTTCTTGGAGTTAGTTCGTATCATACGACAGGGAAAATTACAATTAACCTCCTCAACTTTTCTCCTCGTATCAAACGTCCCCTTCTTACATTTCAAAACCTACAACTACTATTTTCACTTATTGTTTTTATTGGATTTCAAGCTGCACCTCCCACCCACAAACATTTCCCAAAATTAGCCCACCCTCAACATTGGATTTCACTTTCTAGGCGTAGATTTCAGGCATACATAAGGGCAAATACGTCATTTTAGGTTGGGGAGACACACAATGTAGACTTTGAAATGTGAGGGCATTTGTTATGAAGAGCAAAAATGAGGATGGTCTTTGCAATTATGCCCATATGATATTGACATGCTTTCTTCATCACCACATTATAATATAAAGGATAGTAATGATACCACATGAAATTTCATGAAAATGCAGCAAAGAAGCTTCTCATGTTTCAAAAAGTGAGAAGCTTAGGTTTCTCGAGTTAACATCTTAAACATACAAACAAACCATAATGCTAGGGCAGTTATTGCCCATACTCACTGGACTAGACCTGACTGATCAAATTACAAAACATTGGGACCCACACTAGATCCCAATGGAAAATACAACTTCCCCACACACTTTCCATCGCTAGATTTGTTCTGTCTACTGATCTATAAAAAGAGTCCACGATTTTTTAATAGATGACACAAAACCAATTTGTAGATAAGAGCACCAATCCAAAACTTGGTGAGTTCAGCCGATGAATACAGAGTATCAACTCTAATCCATTCAAAAAGCAATACATTTAGCCTCTAAAGCTCCTAAAGTCGCCAGTTCAATTTCAACAGAGAACTTTTTACGGTATTTGCCAACAGCTGTACTTGTCATTTTACTTTTTCGGCCTTTTTTTTTCTGATGACAAGGAACCACACCTTAAGTGAGTGAAACCCAACTCATGATATACGCCAATGACTCATGGAGCAAGTTAAGATGTCTGTCGAAAGCCTATTAAAAGGCATCTTAATCAGCTCATCCTTATAAGAACAATCACTGTGTTTCCAAAAGACTATATTCTTTTTGTATGTTGGGGTTCATGCAATCATCATAGAGCCAACGGTGACTTATGACATGAAACTTGAGTCAATATGACAGGGAAAATGTAAAGTCATTGCAAACATCATCTTGGAAAGAAAGAGGACATTGCTTGATCTAAATATAGTGAAGACATAGCTTGATCTATGAATAGTAGTGTTATCAGTCCAAGACACCTTGTATGGTTGAGAATGTGGTAGATCAAGAAGTTTAAAGGTACTATGTTTAAAGATACTACAAACAATTTGTCCCACTCCTATATCACTCAAATGATGGTTCAAGCACGTCCCATAAATGATAATATTCGCATCTATAAGACATAATATGAATGGGGTTCAACAGCAATGTAACACAAGCATCCATCACTTAAACGCAATCTAAGATTGCCTCTTAAGGTAGACCATGCAAGTTTGAAGCATCTTCTACTTAAGGTAGACTATGTCAAGATGACAGAGAAAAGGTAAATTTATTGCAAGCATCATCTTGGAAAGAAAGAAGACATTGCTAGGTCTAAAAACAGTGAAGACATGGCTTGATCTGCGAATAGTAGTGTTATCAATCAATGCAATCTTGTATGGTTGAGAATGCGGTAGATCAAGAAGTTTAAAGATACTGCGAACAATTTGTCCCCCTCCTTTATCACTCAAATGATGGTTCAACCACATCCCATAACCGATAATATTCACATCTATAAGACATAACATGAATGGGGTTCAACAGCAATGTAACACAAGCATCCATTACTTAAACGCAATCTAAGATTGCCTCTTAAGGTAGACTATGCAAGTTTGAAGCATCTTCTACTTATTCACCACGATAAAACTATGCGGCAAAGCCTCATTTAGCTGGCAAAGATTAATGAAATCAAATAATCATGTAGTTACCAACTGTACCAAAAGGATGAGGATAAAATATCTCCTGCAGACAAACAAAGTACCTAAGTCTCCTGATATTTGTTAGAGACAAGGCCTGTTGCATTGGCTTGCAACTTATAAAGCATGAAGTATCAAATGCTCTACCACCATAAAAGTAATTTGTAGAAGCTAGGAGGCAGTCATACATGTCTAATGGTTACCGTATGGATAAGGACTGTAAACATTTAATAGATGCTAATAAATTGTACCTTCGCCTCAAGCAGATGGCCAAACTTTTCAAAAGCATCTTTTAGACCTCTATCAGTTGTTGACCACGAAAGGCCACCAATATAGCAGCGGTACTCCAGCTCTTCTGACATCTTCTAACTATATTTAATGAGTGATGTTAGACATGGAATTACCAAACTGTAGAGCACGACCACAGCATGTTTAATGCAATTGACCAGGAAACAGAGCAGAAATCAGCTCACCCAGAAGTATGAAGTATATATCGAGCATAACTGAGTAAAATTAAGTTCTTGTGATGATAAGGTAGAAAAAAGGACAGTGAATAATTAAATGAAGTATAGCAATCCACAAGTTCGAGTACTTTAGTCAATGATATCAAAATCAGACCATGCGGGCTTGTGCATCAAAGCCCAGTCAACAAGCTTGGACCATAGTTAATCATTGTAAAGAACATTTTAGCTCCAAAAAACCATAGCACATATAGAAAAGAACCAGAACAATAGCTTCTCGAGGTAAGATTCTCGAACTACACCATCACACCACAGGGCCTACTTAACACAGGTTTGCAAGAGTACTTATTGACCAAATTCTTCAAAGCACACATACAATTGCTTTCACAAACAGCAATATTACATTTGTTGATAAATTTCTTTCTTTTTAACCACCTATGAAAGCCATCCTTCAAGATTATCGACTTTCTTCGTCATGGCAACACGGAGATAAAAGATAACGATAGATCGAAAAGTCCATTCAAAACCAGAGCGGTCCGTCATTTCATCAGGCGCCATCCATACCATGACATCTCAGTCCATTCAAAGAGAAATCGACTAACAAGTAAACCCACGCACCAATTAATTCTTTTATTCAATCCACGCAGATGCTCTCTCGAGATTTATCGAGCAACAAGAAGCCAGAGAAAAATCCGCTCCCGGCCGATAAAGACAGGCAAAGCCAGCCCTACGGGGCAATTCTTGCTTCCATATAGAGTCGGAATTTAACAGCTTTCCCTTTTCAACCTGGCCCAAGAAGGAAACTTTCCCCAACAAGAACTAAAAGACGACGACACCAAACCGCCGAAACTGAATTTCAAACCCCAAAAGAGGAAAAAAAAAAAGAAAAAAAGAAAGAAAGAAAGAAACTTTCCAAACCCCAAAGCAATTCGCTCATTCAATTCCTCAAGCCTCACGCGCTTTCGAATTCCGACTCAAAAACATCATTAAAAAGAAGAAGAAGAAGAAGAAGAAGAAGAAGGAAGGCGCAATTCAAGCTCGAAGGGCAGTCAATTCAGCGCCGCTCAAGCTCGACACGATCAACGACACCGACAACCCTCTCGAACCCAAAACCCCATGCTAGAGAGAGAGAGAGAGATAGAGAGAGAGAGAGGGCCCAAGAAGAAACGCGCGAAACGAGAAGGGGATCCGACTTACGTAGGGAAGGCGGGGGACCGAGACGGGGAGGGCGACGATCGGAGGGCTCGAGGGTTGCTGGGTCGAGGTCGAGCTCGAGTTCGCGTCGATTTCTTGGCAGCGAAGAAGACGAAGGCGAAGACGAGGAAAAGGAAAGGAGGAGGAGGAGGAGGAAGGAACCCTAGAAAAGGTCTAAAAGGAGGGAGGAGAAGGAGGGAATCGGCATCGAACGCAAGTGGAAATTGGAAATGGCTGTGGATTGGGGAGGGGCAATTTCGGGAGGCGACCGAGGAAATGCTTCCGGTGGGGAGGAGCTGCAGGGTACGGTGCTCTGCTCCTTTTGGGGTGCGTGACGAATTTTTGTCCTCCTTTCTTTCTTTCTTTCCCCCTTTCTTTTTTTTTTTTTAATTCGGGACGCGAATTTCTTCACAATTACTTTTCAACTTTTTCTCATAGTTTTAACTTTTATTTGACATACAATCTGAATTTTTGTTAAGATATAAACAGTTCTGGATTGATTTTTTACTTTCTAAGCTAGGGAATATTACGTTAAGGATTCACAAAATTTGGTTTGATGTGAAATGTAATTTATTAACTTAATTTGTAATGTTGTCCCTAAACCACATCGAGCAATTTAAAAATTTAGAGATAGTATTGTCTATTAGGCTAAAAGTTCATGGACCATATTGAATAAATAAAAATCTAAGGATTATAATGCATATTAGATCAAAATTCATAGAGCAATTTGTGTCATATTCCCTTTAATATAAATCTTGTGAGTCACACTTTAACTTCTTCTTTTTTTTGTTTGAATGCAAAACTTCTTAAAGCTTTCACTTGTGATTCTTTTAAAATTTAAATAATATTGCAAATTTTAGCATGAAAATTAAATAAATAAAAAACTGCATAGACTTTCGCTATAGTTTAAGTGTGAACAAACAATACTTACAAGAAGAAATTGTGAATAATTCTTTAGTGATTCTTAAATCTCGAATGGTATTTTAAATTTAAAAAAGAATCAAAGTGACTTTATGTTTTATCAGAGTTGAGACAGATGATCGATAAATAATGATTAATGGAGAAGAAAGAAGCAAATAAACCGAAATCCACCAGTCACGAGTCATTTATTTTTCGTGAGTAAAATCTCGGCCCAGAATTTGAAAGCTTTAGAATAGAATTGAGATAAGAAAAAGCAGGAATGGCTCCAAAAATTCGGGAATCTTTGTGGGGGCCAAATTGTCATAATCTGGAAAAGACGGGGACCTAAGTACAATTCTTCGAAAGAACTGTCCCTCGAATTCTGACCGCCACCACCGTTCACTTCGCTTGAGTGCGCCAGGGTTTTGGGTTTTGCATTTTCCGTTCAGGCCGGTCCCTCTTCTCCTCCTTCCCCTTCCGCCACCTCCTCCTCCGCCGCCGCCGCCGTAACCGCCGCTGCAACCGCCGCCGCTCCACCGCCGCTCCACCGCCGGAACGCACAGGCCAGCTCCCGCTCAGCTTACCTCGAAGCAGGGGAGCGATCGCGGAAAGGGGAAGAAGGAAGGGAGAATCGGCGAGAGAGATGTGGTACCTGTGCGTGTTCTACCACCGGTTGCTGGATTACCGGAGACCGGAGGTCGAGTCCCTCGCCCGGATGTTCGGGGCGTTCGATTCCGACGACGGCGGCGGGGCGGAGCATCTCGAGTGGCGGATCCCGGAGCACCACCATCCCGACTCCCCTTTCCACTTCGTCGACCTCCCTTCCGAGGACTTCGCTCGTGACGTCGCCAATCGAAGTCAGTTTTTAACCCCTTTTAGACGTTTTGATCCTTCGCCTCTGCGGCTGTATTCGTTGCTTTCGTGATGTTTGCGTGGATGAAAACCAGTGGACTGGGAATGACGATGCTTGGAGTTGTGTGAATCTTCTGTTTTTATATTCACCTGTAAAGACGTAGTGGAGCTGTCGTCTAATTAATTGTATTTGATCGACCGGGCTTCTCCTTTCGGCATCTGGGGCTGAATTTGTTTCTGGGCATGGAGATGTGAAGGCTCCTATATGATTTCCAGAAGTAGTAGCTCTACTAGGATTAGTGCATTCGTATTCGATATTGAACGGCTGTGTTAGGCACCATTAGGAAAGACGGGGTGAATGATTGCGTCGTGGATGCGGCCTTGCATCTTCTGTTAAATCTGGAGCTAGCAATTATGTCTCGAGTGTGCTTATCAGATACCCATTGACAATTACTAACGGTAGCTGTTGGTAACATCTCTCTGGCATTTTCTGAGATTTTTAGTGAAAAATTGTCACCAATATATAGAATCATAGTGAAATCTGAATGTAAGAAGAAGAATGTCAACTCTATAGTCGGCTAGTTTCCCATGGGTCTATAGATGTCGTTTCATGACATATCTGCTAAAAAAATTTCTGCCATCGGTTAAATCGACACATTCATTTTTGTTCAATGTAGTGAAAGATGTCCCTAAAAATGGATGAGAGATGAAGATATGACTTAACTAGGAACATGAGATGACGTCAGAATGATCTCTAAGTTTAATTAACCACTCCATGCTTGAATAGCCACTCCATGTTTGAACGTGAGATGACGTCAGAATGATCTTTGAGGTTTAATTAACCAATCCATGCTTGAATAATGACATGGGGTTTCTTACTCTTAACTTTCTGTCAAATACTTGCCACGGGAGTTTGCCCTGAAATAAAAGATGATGAATTTTGGAACTTTATTTCCTGCTTTAAATGATTGCTGATCCAATTTACTATTTTACCATCATATGCCTTAAATATCAACGTGATAATTATCTTTGTTCTATCACTTAATATGAAATTATGCTGTAGATGGAACTAAACTTGTTGACAAAGAGCTTTTGTTGCTTAATAGTTAATCAGTTTCTTGCAGCGCACAATGTCAATTGTACATTGTCCACCTGATTTATAGCTATCATTCACCAGTAATATTAGGACAATAGTCCATTTCTTCTCCGTAGAATTAGTAAAGGAACTTTTGTCTGCTGGAAGCCTGGAAGCCTGGAAGCGACCAGTTAGTACTAGTATTGTTGATATATTCTTCTTTTATTGCTTCCTTGCAGTTAATGCTATAACAGTGGCTATATTAAACATATTTTCTTCCTTTAGTGGTTATATTGAGTAAGTCATCAATCTATCGACTTGATCTTTTCTCATAGCGAGAAACTTAGCTTTATCTGCTTGAATTTGCATAATTGTAGGTATACTTGTCAAGGGCATTTATGAACTCTGGGGAGAAGGGGACAGCTACGAAGAACTAGAAGATGCTATTAAAAATTACCCAGATGAGCGTAAGCTACCATATCTGACTTCTGAAAGCACGTTCAGAATCACGGTTGACAGTTTTGGGAAGGTCATTAGCTTTCAGGAGCAAAATGAACGCATTCAAAGTCTTACATACATCCCATTCAAGGTGCCTTGCCATGTTTTATGTCTTGAGGATCTTCAAATGCTAATTCATGGATTTGAAAATTGAATGTCTTGCGTGGGCAAATCCGTATGTTGATACCATTGGGAATATGGATGGTGCATTGGAGGCCTTTGAATTTTGAACCTTTGGTCCTGGGAGAGTGCATGTGATGAATTGTCCAAAAGGACCAATGCAGATCTACTGTATAAGATAACAATGATACTCTGTGGATGGTTAAAGCTGGAGAAAGAAATTTATCCTTGTTGTAACTATGATTTGCTAGTTTCCTTTAATTGTGGATACCAATTTTTAGAGAAGGTAGGTGTTGACTTCTGCTAAAGCTTTAGTTGTTGTTCGTTTTCAGAAAGGAGAAGGTCGAGGTGTTACTAAATACAAGAGCATTCAATAGTGTTACTTTGGTGTAAGCTTTATACAATTAGGCCATGCCAATTTCAGAAGGAATCTGCATTTCAGCCAAATTATAATCTTTCTCAAATGCATGATAAGGTACTGACATGTACCCTTAAGTGGCATAATGAAAATTTTAATCATCTTCAAGCAATATATTAGATCTTGATACTAAATCTTACCGAGTGGATTTTCTTTCATCCATATCCCTCTTAGGCATGCTCACAGAGTGAGGCCAGGCTGCATAACTCAACTTTTAGTGCCCAAAAAACCATGTGGTCACTACCTTTTCAAAGTCCAAAATGCATTGATTTATTTCTTTGAAGTCTTGATTTTAAACTCTGGTAGATGAGCAAGTATTCAATGATTCGACAAAAGCAGGGACTGGTATTCAGAAAATCGAGCTCCAGGAATTTATTTAGTTATTCAGGTTGTTGCTGATTGTGATAGATTACAGTGATTATCCAAGTGAGAACCCATGAATGAGATCAGTTTTTTTTTTTTTTTTAACGTTTTTGCTGAACAGTGGGACTCTTAATATTCTTTAGATTAGTAAAGTATGTAGCATATTTGGCTTAGTAAATGCTAGATTCCTGTTCTCCATTTTAACCCTGTCATCTAATAACTGAGTGTAACTGATAACCATCCAGTGAGCGAACCTTTTTTTGCTTGTGAATTTTCCCTGTCAGGCGTGTTGATAAGATAATGAGATAATCTCATAAATGATTTTCTTTTCATTTACTTCGTGATCTGCCAGTTATTTTCAATCAGCTTCTCATTGAAAGGATATAACCCGTATGTGGTCCTTGTGGTAAGTATAAGCTGATGTAAGTTGTTGCAGGGACGAGTCAATCTAAGGAATCCAGAGCACAAGTTCTGGCTCATGGAAACGGATGATTATGGAGCCAACAATGGTCTCCCTCCAGTGGTTAAGAAGAGGATATTTTTGGCCGTGAAGTTGGTGCTGCTGACCGGAAGCTTTTGCCCACATATCAGCTCAAAAGTCGAACCTACCTTGGCCCTACCGCCATGGATGCAGAAATGGCTTTCTTGATGGCCAATCAAGCAATGGTAAAACCAGGGAAACTTGTTTATGATCCTTTTGTTGGCACTGGAAGCATTCTTATTGCCGCAGCTCATTTTGGAGCAATTACCATGGTTTGTGCTCTTCCCTCCATGTTGAAGTAGACAAGGAGCTAGTTGAATGGAGAAAGATTCTCTTGCCTTTTAACTGACATGAAAATTTCAGGGTGCAGACATTGATATTAGGGTAGTACGTGATGGGCGTGGACCTGATTGTAATGTCTGGAGTAATTTTAAGCAGGTACACTTAGCATTTGTTAATGTGATTTGAATTGCTTTGTGGTGTCTAGCTGGGTCTAAATAACTAAAATATTAACTGCGCACAGGAACTTAGAACTTTCTCCTTTGGTTAAGTGAACTAAGTTCATGGACGACCATTAAGGAGGCACAAACCTAACATAACACTTATTCCCTCCTTGCAGTATGGATTGCCTATGCCAATTGGTTTGTTAAGGGCCGATAATAACCTCCCTCCATGGCGTCCTGGGTTAAAAGAAGTAAGTCTGCGGTCATTCCTTTTCTATCTCTTAACTAAGTGAAAAGATTTGGTGGCTTTGCTCTTATTAGCCGAATCTTTTTATGGTGCTTCCTCTGTGAGTACCACCCAAGTTCAGTAGTACTTACGGGATCGTGGTTTTTAATCTGGATCTTCCACTTTAAAGATGAGACGGAGGGTAATGCTACTGAACTGTTCAGCTGATCACTACCATGACGATGATACAAGCTGGATTTCATTATTTTTGTTAGTGATGCTAATAATAACAACAACTTAGTTGAATTCGTTTGCTTCAAGTACAACTAAGGTTAACTTTTTTTATTTCGCTTTCCTCCTTTTGTCGGGCTACGATCTCTCATGCTAGTTTTGTAGGTATTTGATGCCATAATCTGCGATCCACCTTATGGAGTTCGTGCTGGAGGACGCAAGTCTGGTGGCCGCAAATTACTGAAGGGGGTTGTGGGCCCTTACACCGTTCCTGATGACAAGAGGACAGATCACATACCATCGACTGCAGCTTACAGCTTGGTGGAATGTGTGCATGATTTGCTTGACATTGCTGCTAAAATGCTCATACTCAATGGCAGGCTAGTGTTCTTTTATCCCGTTTTGAGAGAAGACGAGTCCACAGAAAACCATTTCCCCGAGCACCCTTGTTTCATAATGGTTTCAGCATCGGAACAGATATTAAGTTCACGATATAGCCGGGTTTTACTCACAATGGTGAAGAGAGGTCCTTACACCAAGGAAATCGAAGAAGCAGCTAGGCTTAAACATCTGGAGTTCAAGGAAAACCACCTAAAGTGGTTGGAAGACGGTAATCTTCATTCTGCAGTTTTTAGCCCTGGTGAGTCGGTATGCGTTGCAGAGGCGGACACCAAAGTTAGTAAAGAAACAAAGCCGAAGTATAGAGGGAAATATGTGTAGTGCAGTCCTCCTGAAAGCAGAATTTAACAGGCTATTAGGCTAGAGAGAGAGATTTATTGACGAGGGAGTGAAGTTTATGAACTTACGATGCAGGGCCCTCTCGTCAGTTTTAGCAATTCAATTTGCTAATGCATTTTGTTCCTTTTCAAATATGAAAGAGACGACACTGCCTTCCACACTGATCCCATTTTAGTTTACATGTATCCTGGCACTCAAAATTTGTTCATCTTAGTAAGTTGCAATCCAAGCGATCATTAATCTGAGTCTTGAAGAACCTATGCATGTATGATTTCTGATAAGAACAAAATGGTTGTGTTCCTCTAGAACTAGTAGTTTAAATCACCGGATAGCAAGTAGTCTCATTTTCCAATTGTTGATCAATGAAAGTTTATCTAGTCATAAGAGATTACTCTGATGTTATGTTTTTTGGTCTTTCTGAATCTGCACAAATTGCATGGGCATTCAATTTACGCATTTGAACTGATTTCTCCAAAACAAAACGAGGAAATGCAACCCTGGCTGGAAACACGCTATGACATGAGAACGCTTCCATTATACCGATGGAAAAATTGAAAGAGAGATCTCCGTCCAAGTCGTATATATGAGACGGCTTTCTATAGATTTCAATATATATCAAGAAATCGAGTATGGAATTTTATTTACTAGCTTGAAATTGTATATATGTTTTGCCTGCTAGGTTTTTGAAATGGTACACAAATAAAAAAAGTACTTCTAATCATTTCTATTTGACTCGGACCTTTCTCAACAAGTTCTTAAAAGGTCGAGCAATTTCAAATTGTTTGTAGACAAGGAATGCATGTTGGGAAAACAAATTAGTGCAGGGATAATGTTGGAAAAAGAAAATAGTTTATCGAGCCTCTCGATAAGTTCCCTCGACCTTTTATTGTATCTAATTTCTCATGTCCCCTTGGGACAAAGCCAGCAAAACCCTTTCTTTCTCCCTGAAAAGTCAAATGAAAAGCGCCACGGGAGAAGCAGAAAAAGCAGAGAAAGAGGAAGGTGACAAAGTGCCATGCAACTTGGTTGCCACATTGCTTCAGGACACCAACGTTGTCAGCTCTTGAGCTGCCTTATATCTCTGTCCGCTCCTCATTACATCTCTCTCTCTCTCTCTCTCTCTCTCTCTCTCTCTCTCCCCCAACCCCCCTCCAGTCCCTTCATCTTCATCTTCTTCCTCTTCCTCTCACCTGTGAACTTTCTCAACTTCTCATCCACAGTATAATACTTGCCATATAACAACACAGGCACACTACCATGGATCTAGAGCTCTCACGGGTTCTTGCACTACTCGCTTATTGTTGCGTGATGGGAACGGGCCATGCGCAGCTCAGATTCGGTTTCTACGGCCAAACCTGCCCTTCTGCCGAGCCCATCGTGAGATCCGTCGTTCGAAATGCGGTCATCTCCAACCCCAACATGGCCGCCGTCTTGCTTCGCCTTCACTTCCACGACTGCTTTGTCGAGGTCTCTCTCTCGCTCTCTCAATATGCTGCTTTCCTCATATCATGACTAGTAATGCTTCAAAAGTTGAAAGATTATCGATAGATAAATGCTCTTGAATAAGACCCTTTTATCTAGGAATGACTGTTAAGGTCGATCTTGTGATTTTGATGCTATGTATTTTTTAGGGATGTGATGGTTCAATTCTTATAGAGAACGGGCGAAGTGCGGAGAGGAATGCGTTCGGGCACCAAGGGGTGGGCGGATTTGAGGTGATCGAGGAAGCCAAGAAGCACCTCGAGGTCACTTGCCCCGGTGTCGTCTCGTGCGCCGACATTGTTGCCTTAGCGGCTAGAGATGCTGTCGCAATGGTTCGCCTCTCTTTTATTTGTGTTCTCTTGATTTGCACATATATATTAGTTAGTCTGTTTAGGATGATCATATATGGATGTCCCATGAGTCAATTATCTAGCATGCCTAGGATGGATTTTTCGTGTACTCGTGAATCAGGATCATGATTGAATATGAATTCCAATTAGAATGATGCGCGAAATTAGTACAATGGCCGGATAATTGTTACAAACTGAATTTATAAAGTGACGTGACAAATTGACAACACACTAATATTAATGTGGGCGAAGGCAAATGGGCCTAATTATGAGGTTCCGACGGGGCGCCGGGATGGGAGGGTGTCAAATGTGTCGCTGGCCGAGGACATGCCGGACGTCGGCGACTCCATCCAACAGCTCAAGTCCAAGTTCTCCCAGAAAGGCCTTTCCGAAAAGGACCTCGTCCTCCTAAGCGGTACAGCCCTCTCTCTCTCTCTCTCTCTCTCTCTCTAAGTAGTCATGCTGATTTGATGAGATGATGTTGGTTTGGAAGCCTAAAAAACATGAAAAAGGTGTCATCAATCGTCATGTTGGAGTTGGAGCATCAAAATTAGAATTTCGTTTAGCTGGTTTTTAATGGGTAAGAAACAGATTATTCTACTCTCACATTCTCGATTACGTACAATGACACATCCTTCAACGATGACTCTTTGTAATTAGGCTTGTAATCCAATTTCACAATTCTAAAAATCGTCCAAGACAACAAGGATTGGGGAAAATTACGAAAAAACGTTAGGAATATATTGTACAAATACCAATTCAATTATAAACTTTTCAATTTAGTCAATTTAGTCCTAAATCTTTTAAGTATATGTCAATATTCCATCCAAATTTGGCTAGAACTCATTGATATAGACGCCAAAGGTCCTGCATGACACAGCTAACGCTAACATGTACAATTATTTTGCATTTTTTAATTTTTTTACTTTTTCTTTTCTTTTCTTTTTCTTTCTTTCTCTTTCTTGCAACCTTGCTATCAAATAAAAAAAAAAATCCAAAACACTGCAAAAATCATCCATGTTAGTGCATTTTTTTAATTTTTTTACTTTTTCTTTAAGACTAAATTGACATCCACACAATATGTTTATTAATTTTTTAGTAATTATCTTATAGGAATTAATAGTAGAGGTGAGCAGTTTCAAGCTACATACAGATTCCACTTGGAACCTAGAATTTGGAACCTATCCATTTAAAATCTATCATGCGTACTTTGGAACCTAGAACATATCCTGTCACAAGTTCTAAAGTCAATTACAAGATCTACATAGGTTTCACCTTTATTATTAATTGGATAATTGCAATAAATTATCACTTTTAATAATTGTCAATTGCTACCACAATCCATTGATCATAATTTATATTTGGATACATGAAAAATATGAAATATTAATAAAGTAAAAATCTTAATCATAAAATGGAAACTCAAACTAGTAATCCCATATTATACACTCATAATCGAACCCCATAGAATACTACAAGATTGCGTGAAAACATAGCCAAGAAAAACATAGAAATTTATTCTAGATTCTAGGTTATTGGTTTCGGGTTTTGGGTTTAAGGTTCTAAGTTTCTTAATCTAGAATTTAGAACCTACTCATCGAAACAGAATTTTCAATTTTTCAAACCTGGAACCTACCCTACATACCTTAAAACCTAGAATCGAACCAATTACCACTTTGGTTCCATTCTTAGATTTTAGGTTCTACCCCAAAACCATATTTATCCCTAATTGATATAATGGCCGTGTTAGGTGATCTCTCTTGCTTCCATATATCATCAAAAATTTCTTTCCTTAAGCTAGGCATGTACTTATAACATTTTTTAAAATATAAATATTTATTATATAATTTTAAAAGTTCATATGGTGTTATATGTGAATATTTTTAGGTATTCGGTATTAAATGAATATCGAATCCTAAAGAATAAAGAGATAGTAACAATGCCAATGGCTTCAACTCCACATTGATTTCTCTTGAACCATGAACCAACTTGAGATTATTTAAGTAAACCTAAGCGGACTTCGTTTATTGAATGAAACATAGTCGCTTGTTTTAAGTGTCTAATAGGACTGATTAGTTAAGAAAACAAATTTGTAAATCTCTGATATGCATAACGTCACTTCCAATTTTCATGTTTCAGCCGCGCATACAATCGGAACCACCGCATGCTTCTTCATGACGGGCCGTCTGTACAATTCCTTGCCCGGCGGCGGATCGGACCCTTCAATCAACCCCGACTTCTTGCCGGAGCTAAAGTCAATGTGCCCGCAGAACGGCGACGTGAATGTGCGGATACCAATCGATCACGGCAGCGAGCAGACATTCGACGACCAGATCCTCCGGAACATCAGGAGCGGATGGGCCGTTTTGGAGTCGGACGCGAAGCTAAATGATGACCCGGTGACACGGAGCGTGATCGAATCTTACGTGGGTCTCTTCAACCCAATCTTCGGGCCCTCCTTCGAAGCGGATTTCGTCGAATCAATGGTGAAAATGGGTCGGATCGGTGTCAAGACGGGTTCAAATGGAGAGATCAGGCGGGTTTGCACATCTTTTAATTAACTCTCGAAATCATATCTTACCTTGTGCATTTCTTGGTCTCAATGAATAGATTGTCCTAGATCATTTGGACTAATTGTCCCATTTTTTGAAGACATAATGTTAACAAAGTTCACCGCGTTCCAAAATTGTAACTTTTGTACGAATTTTTAAGTGTTCTCGAAGTATGCCCACGCCGTGGCTATCCATATAATCAATCTTAGATTGTTTATACATTTTTTCGATGATTCCTTGGGTGGATGGCTATGTAGTGCCAATGTCATGAGAGCATATAAAGAGCCCTCAATGTACAAATGATTGGTGAAAAAATTACCAAAAAAATTATTCACTTATTATATGAATGTCAATTAAATTTTAAATTTTTTTAATTTGATCAATTTAGTCTCAAATTTTTTAACAACTTATCGATATAATCCTATAATATTTACAATTTTTCCAAAAAAATTCTGAAATTTCTATATTACATTTTTTTTTTCTTTTTTGACTGACGAGGGTCGTCGGGGCCTCGATGGTCACTGGACGAAGTTCTGCATGCCTCGCCAGGAAATATCAGAAAACTTTTTAAAAAATTATCTCAACGATTGACCTGCATCTGAAAAAAAATAGAAGGCACAAAGACAAATGGTCTACAGGAACCTTTCTGTCCTAGTCAAATTCGACGTACTATTTTTGGCAAATCTGACAGACACATCTCCGCTCGTCGTTGGCACAACGCCCTCCCCCATCATCGCAACGTCCGTGCATCGAGCCCGTTTCGCGGGCAATGCATGGCCGATGCAGAAGGAGAAGGCAGAGAATCTGTTGCCTGAAACCAGACATGGCAAGAGAATTAACAGAGACAAGACGCAGATTTAGAGAGAGAAACAGGTGGTGGAGCGAGAGGGAGAGGGAGAGGGAGAGTGAGGAAGAGAAACGCAGAGAAGAGAGGAAAGGCCACGACCCATCTTTCCTTTCCTCTCTTCTTGTGCTTCCTCTCAGACATCTAGAGATTTACCATTCAGTTTTCCGCGTTTGTCTTGCCGTAATCGATCCATTTTCAAGTGAGTACACGAGGACTTCTGTCTGCTGTCATCTTCTGCCTTCCGTCTCGACGCTAAGATCCAGCAAACGGGTGAATCGCGCTTTGGAAATTCGCAAACGGGGTTGGTGCTTCGGTCCTCAAAACTGCCCGAGTTCATTTAGCATTTGATCTTTCGCCTTCCGAGATGTATTGCCTGCGCATGACATGAAATGCTTTCTTCATCAGGTTCCCAGACAATAGCACTTGGTGAGAGGGTCTCTTTGTCCATCCTTTTGCACGATCCATGGGTTCAAGCAAGCTGAGGAGAGCCCTTGGAGCTGTCAAAGACCAGACCAGCATCAGCCTGGCGAAGGTCGGTCCCGGCAGGAGCTCGCACTCCGACCTGGAAATCGCGATAGTGAAGGCGACCCGGCACGACGATTTCCCGGCGGAGGAGCAGCACATCCAGGAGATCATCAGCCTGACATGCTACTCCCGCTCTTCCATAAGCGCGTGCATCGACACCTTGTCCAAGCGCCTCAACAAGACCCGGAACTGGACCGTCGCGCTCAAGACGCTCATCCTGATCCAGAGGCTCCTGTCCAAGGGTGACCTCGTGTACGAGGAGGAGATGTTCTTCGCCACAAGGCGGGGGACCCGCTTCCTCAACATGTCCGACTTCCACGACACGTCGCGGTCCAACTCGTGGGACTTCTCGGCGTTCGTCCGGACGTACGCATTGTACCTCGACGAGCAGCTGGAATACAGGATGCTGGGGCGGCGGCGGAAACGCGGAAAGTACGGCCTTGATGAAGAAGGGGAGGAAGACGGGCAAGGCAGCACCAAGATCACGCCGGTTCGAGAGATGAAATATGACCAGATGTTTTCCAAGATGCAGCATTTTCAACAGCTATTCCAACGGTTCTTGGCGTGCAAGCCAACAGGTTGGTCCACCATCAAATGCAACCCTCATTGAATACTTATAGACCCAAAAAAAAAAAAAAAAAAAAATTCTTGGCAACTAAAAAAGAATTGGAATACAGATGTTTTTATGTATAAAAACTCCAATTTTAACTCCAATCCTAAGTCTACCCTGACCCTTCTTTTTGTCTAGAAAATATGATCGATTTTGACACAAGTGTTAAATTTGCCTTCATTATTCCTCAAAAATCATCCGTAGTAATCCCTAATTTCCTCAATTTTTCATATAAACGAATGGTTTTGTTTCAGCACCTCACTAATGAGGATTTGTTAACGATATGGAAATGCCACGCGACGATTTTTGGATTGGGGGTCAACGGGGAAGATTCAAAGTTAAACAAAAAAATTCGGGATAAATTTGAAGTTAGAGTTAAAATTAATGATTTTTATAGACAAAAAAAAAGGTGCGGAGAAGATTTGGGATCGAATCTAAAGTTTGGATCTTTTAAGGGGAAAAAGAAGTCTGGGACAGAATTGAAACTAAACCTAAATTTGGGGGCTTTTAAGGAATTAGGCCTAGTATCACTAGACTATGAAAGAGAGTTATACACCTTACATCATTTTGAGAAACTTTCTGCATGTTAAAAAAATTATGGGGTATGCAAGTAGACAGCTTGAACTAGTCGGAGGATGTGACTTCCTTGATAGAAATTGCAGTACATTCACCAAGAATATGGAGCAGTTTTGAATTTGCTACAAAGAATTACCCTGCTTACTCAATGCCGATGTCGATATCGGTCATGTTCAATCTTTTTCAAATGGAACAGGTCGAGTGAAGAACGGCAGAGTGATTTTTGTGGCCCTATACCCAATAGTAAAAGAAAGCTTCCGACTCTACCATGAAATGACGGAGATCATGGCGATACTAGTTGATAGATTCACGGAGATGGAGCTCGCAGATTGCGTGAAGGCATATGAGATCTTCTTGAGAGTAAGGAAGCAATTCTACGCGCTCGAGGAATTTTACGCTTGGTGCAAGAACGTCGGCATCGCCCATACTTCCGAGTACCCTGAAATCGAGAGAATTACACACAAGAAACTTGATCTGATGGAAGATGTCATTCGGGCCAAAGTAGCCGTAGCGAAAGGTATGAGAGCGCCAAATGCAAAGCCAAAGAATGTTATTGTGCAAGAAACAGTCGAAGCAGAAGCAAGTGAACCAGACATGAATTCAATCAAGGCACTGCCGCCGGCGGAGGGATTGAGCGAATCGGCTGTTGCGGAGAAGGAAGAACCGAAGAAAGAGGACACACAGCAACAAGCCGACCTGCTAAATCTAGGAGACAACGCGGCGGCCCCCGCAGAACACGGAGATAAAATGGCATGGGCATTATTTGATGGCGACGCACCACCGGTCGGTCCTGACCCGGCACCCAAATGGGAGGCATTCGGTAATGATACGGCAGATTGGGAATCCTCGCTTGTGCAATCGGCAAGCAGTTTGTCAAATCAAAAGACGACACTAGCTGGTGGTCTGGATATGTGGTCGTTCAACGGAATGTATCAGCATGGAGCAACAGCCGCCGGGGCTAGAACTAGTGCAGCATATGCAGGCAATGGGAGCGCGAGTAGTGTCACGGTCAGGCCAGCTGGCCAGCCGGCGAGGCTGGCTTTGCCTGCGCCGCCGGCTCCAGTGGGTGGGGCGATCTCCAATTTCGCCGATCCCTTTGCAGCATCGCTTACCGTTGCTCCACCGCCATACGTGCAGATGTCGGATCTGGACAAGAAGCAGAGGCATTTGGTTGACGAGCAGCTCGTGGCAGCAGTACACGAGAGACGGAATGCGAGGGCAGCTCGGGATGGCAAACTTACAGGCCAATTCACACAACATGGGAGGTTACACTAGAAGTTACTGAAGGTGTGTTACATTATTCTCAGATATAGAGATTTGAGCAAGTGAGTAGCAGAGTCAACTGCAAAGACTAATCCTCGGGAGACACCAAGTTTCTGGATTTATGCCTTCTCTCTTTCTCTCTCTCTCTCTCTCTCTCTCTCTGCGCTAATGGGTTCGTTTTCTGAATTCATATCACTGTATTAGCAGAGTCAATTGGTTTGTTAAGGGCCGATAATAACCTCCCTCCATGGCGTCCTGGGTTAAAAGAAGTAAGTCTGCGGTCATTCCTTTTCTATCTCTTAACTAAGTGAAAAGATTTGGTGGCTTTGCTCTTATTAGCAGAATCTTTTTGTGGTGCTTCCTCTGTGAGTACCACCCAAGTTCAGTACTACTTAAAGGATCGTGGTTTTTAATCTGGATCTTCCACTTTTAAAGATGAGACGGAGGGTAATGCTACTGAACTGTTCAGCTGATCACTACCATGACGATGATACGAGCTGGATTTCATTATTTTCGTTAGTGATGCTAATAATAACAACTACTTAGTTGAATTTGTTTGCTTCAAGTACAACTAAGGTTAACTTTTTTTATTTCGCTTTCCTCCTTTTGTCGGGCTACGATCTCTCATGCTAGTTTTGTAGGTATTTGATGCCATAATCTGTGATCCACCTTATGGAGTTCGTGCTGGAGGACGCAAGTCTGGTGGCCGCAAATTACTAAAGGGGTTGTGGGCCCTTACACCGTTCCCGATGACAAGAGGACAGATCACACACCATCGACTGCAGCTTACAGCTTGGTAGAATGTGTGCATGATTTGCTTGACATTGCTGCTAAAATGCTCGTACTCAATGGCAGGCTAGTGTTCTTCTATCCCGTTTTGAGAGAAGACGAGTCCGCAGAAAACCATTTCCCCGAGCACCCTTGTTTCGTAATGGTTTCAGCATCGGAACAGATATTAAGTTCACGATATAGCCGGGTTTTACTCACAATGGTGAAGAGAGATCCTTACACCAAGGAAATCGAAGAAGCAGCTAGGCTTAAACATCTGGAGTTCTCCTGACCAAAAAAAAAAAAACATCTGGAGTTCAAGGAAAACCACCTAAAGTGGTTGGAAGACGGTAATCTTCATTCTGCAGTTTTTAAACCTGGTGAGTCGGTATGCGTTGCAGAGGGCGACACCAAAGTTAGTAAAGAAACAAAGCCGAAGTATAGAGGGAAATATGTGTAGTGCAGTCCTCCTGAAAGCAGAATTTAACAGGCTATTAGGCTAGAGAGAGATTTATTGACGAGGGAGTGAAGTTTATGAACTTATGATGCAAAGCCCTCTCGTCAGTTTTAGCAATTCAATTTACTAATGCATTTTATTCCTTCTCAAATATTAAAGAGACGACACTGCCTTCCACACTGATCCCATTTTAGTTTACATGTATTCTTGGCACTCAAAATTTGTTCATCTTAGTAAGTTGCAATCCAAGCGATCATTAATCTGAGCCTTGAAGAACCTATGCATTTATAATTTCTGATAAGAACAAAATGGTTGTGTTCCTCTAGAACTAGTAGTTTAAATAGTCGCATTTTCCAATTGTTGATCAATGAAGGTTCATCTGATCATGAGAGATTACTCTGATGTGGTGTTTTTTGGTCTTTCTGAATCTATACAAATTGCATGCGCATTCAATTTACACATTTGAACTGATTTCTCCAAAACAAAATGAGGAAATGCAACCCTAGCTGTCAATAGCCTTGGGGAATGTTCCTGAAGCAACACTCTATGACATGAGGAAGCTTCAGTTGTACTGATGGAAAATATGAAAGAGAGATCTGAGTTTCATCTGTTAGAAAAATTCTCTTAAGGTATTTTGAAGTCGACAAAACATTTCCATCAATCTAGTCTGAAGACTTGCAGACTCTACTGGCAAAGTCTGAAGACCAAAGTCTAAAAACATCAAGACTCAAGTTTCAAAGTCTAACTCTCATGGATAGATTCCAGACCGACAAAGTTAAAACTTCTATTCTGATTACTTCTAGTGTGGTTTTGACTCCAACGGTTAAAGAAGATCTCACGACTGGAATTAGCACTTCAAGATCTTTTGTTCATAGTCGAATAATCTAGATACTCTAGATTCGCAACTTATACTTGGAAGGTTCTACTTATGGAAACCAAGATCCTGATTGTATGGGTGAGCAGAATTGATGGGCTATCAACATTTTCCTTGAGGAGCTCGAGATCTCTCTAAATTGATTCTGTTCAACGGGTTGATTGGAAGAACTTCTTTGGAATGTGCCAACGGTAATGAAGGCATGAAGAAGTATTTAAAGGGAGACGCTCAAGTTGTTCAAGAGTGGAAGATAGAAGAATTCCAAAGTCTGAATCCCTTTGTTATTTTGTGATCTTATCATTCGAGCTATACTCGTAATCAAAAGAGAGACTGAAGTGTGATGAGACCTTGAGGAAGTGTAGTAGAGTCTCTACACTGTGGAATCAAGGGCGTGAGACTGTAAATTCTCTTTTTGATTCTTAGTGAAATCCAGCCAATGGGCTGTCCGTGTGGGAGAGTGGACGTAGGCTTGGTCTAAGCCGAACCACTATAAATCTGGAGTCTTGATTCTCTATCCCTAATCCTCTTACTTTATATTGATTTCACTTATATTAATTGCTGTTTTTAATCTCTTAGTCCGTCATCAAATAAATTGTCTATACATTCCGTTACGGTTTATAAAAATCATCTTAATCACCTATTCACCCCCCTTTAGGTGCTCGTACTAGTTCTAACAATTGGTATCAAAGCTCGTGTACTCCTTTATTAGAAGTGTTTTTACTCGAGTTAAAAATCTATGGCTAGTATGTTGCCTTGTTGGTTGGTTGAAGGTCAAAGCAACACCAGACTCCATACTTTGATGGAAAAGACTACAACATATGGAAAAACAAAATGAAAGCATTCCTAAGATCGAAAGATCCCTTGGAATGGGAAGTGGTAGACAAAGGAATCATTCCTACCGCCGCATCGAATCGAGAAAGGAAAAGAAGTTGCTGCTCCTATCGAGATGACTCAAGAAGAAATAACCAAGAGACAGACTTTGACGCTAAAGCCATTTATTCTTATATTGTGCTTTATCCCCTACCGAGTATAATAGAATATCCTCTTGTGATACAGCAAAAGAAGTCTGGGATAGGCTTCACATTACCTATGAAGGAACTGATCGAGTGAAAGAGACAATGATCAATATTCTTTTGGAACAATATGAAGTTTTCAAGATGAGATCAGGAGAATCAATAACTGACATGTTTAGTCGTTTTACTGAAATTGTGAATGGTCTTGAATATCAGGGACATCAAATCTCAGGACATATGAAGGTCAACAAACTTCTACGTGGACTCTCTAAAGATTGGAATTACATAAAGACTTCAATAAGGGAGACACAGAGGATTGCACCACTCTCTGTAGACGAACTGGTTGGAACTCTTTAGTCTTACGAAGTAGAGCACACCAACGAAGAAGAAGATTCAAAAGGTAAGAAATCTATTGCCTTAAAGTCTAATGATTATTCTGATACTACAGACTCCGAAGAAGATCTAGATGATGAAGAACTGGCACTCATGATAAAGAGATTCGAAAGCTGAACGAAAGGGAAGAAAATTCAATTGGAATAAACAAAGTTCACAAAGGTTTCAGTAACAAATCAACAGAGGAAGATGATTCCAACAAAGAAGTGACTTGCTTTGAATGCAAGAAAAAGGGACACATCAGACCCAACTGTCCTCTGTTAAGGAAAAGGAAAGGAAAGGCTGAGAAATATAGAAATGCACTCAAAGCAGAGACTTGGAGTGATACTGAATGTGAAGAAAGTGATGATGATTATGCCAATATCTGTTCGATGGCAAAATCTGATCTGCACTGCACCTGAGACAGACATACGACTCGATAGTGAGCTTAAGGTTAGTAATCTAAAAATTCCTGTCAAAGTTTCGAGATATATTGATGAACTATGTCTTGGTCTAAAAACCTCTTAAGAGGATCTCCGAATTAAAAAAGGAGAATTCTACATTGAAGCAACAGGAGAAAATTTGGAAAGAAAAGTTTGAAAAGTCAGATAAGAACTTTATAATCTTGAAAGAAAACTCAGATTTTGTTTCCAAAGAAAATACTCATTTGAAAAATGATATTTCAAACATATCAAAAAGATTTTCAAATGGTTCTGAAAAATTGGATAAGATTATTTCAATACAAAGACCCTACTTTGATAAGTTAGGTCTCGGTATGACTTCAAACTATTCCACTAATTGATTTCCCAAAGGTGAAGGAAAGAATCAAACAAAGACCAACTCTTATAAATATCATTTCCAGAAAGTCTTTGTAAAACCTGTTGGCCGAAATGCTCTAAAATGTTCAAAGTGTCAAAGCTTAGAACATTTTGAGAAAGAATGTCCTTTAGTTTGGAGACCTGTTAAAAGGAATTGGGCAAAGACTGTTTATTGCTCTAACTCTTCTGGACCCAAAATGATGTGGGTACCAAAGAAAGCTTGAATTCTTCTTAATTGCAAGTCACTATCAAAAGGAAGATAAAATGGTTTTCAGATAGTGGCTGCTCAAGACATATGACAGGAGATTCAGGTTGCTTCATAAAATTTGTCCAGATAGATGGAGGAAAAGTCTTTTTTGGTGGTAACAACAAAGGAATGATTATTGATTGCGGAACAGTAAAAATTGGAAGTCTATCAATCAACAATGTTTCCTTAGTGGAAGGATTAAATTACAATTTTGTGTGATACTGGATTCAAGATCAATTTCCAGGAAGGAACGTGCTCAGAAATCAGTAAAGATTTTACTCAATCTTTTACTGGACGTAGACATGGAAATATCTATCTTCTGGATGTGAATCAAGAAAGATCACAGTGCTTAATATTAGTACAAGATGAAGCTAATCTATGGCACAGAAAGCTTGGCCATACCAACATGAAGCAAATTGCCAAGATCTCTTCCAAGAAACTTGTTCGAGGATTGCCTATTCTCAATTACCTAAAGTCTTATCTATGCACACCATGCGTATCTGGGTAAAAACAGTTAGAAACTCTTTTAAACCAATAAATAAAGTTTCTACTAATCGTGTACCTTTGCAGCCTTCGCATATGGATTTATTTGGACCTACAAGAACGCAAAGCATTGGTGGAAAAAGGTTCCGCCTAGTAATAGTGGATGATTATTCACGATTTACTTGGGTCTACTTTCTTGCAAGTAAGTCTGAAACGTTTTCTCACTTTTCAAATTTTGCTAAGAAGGTGCAGAATGAAAAAGGTCACACCATTTCAAGTATTCATACAGACCATGGAGGTGAGTTTGAAAATCAAGACTTTGCTAAATTTTGTGATGAGTCTGGTTTTCAGCATAAATTCTCCTCTCCATATACACCAGAACAAAATGGAGTTGTGGAAAGGAAGAATAGGTCTTTACAAGAAATGGCAAGGACTCTTTTAATTGAAAGTAATATTTATTCACGGTTTTGGGCTGAAGCTGTTTCAACTGCTTGCTATATTATTAACAGAGTGTTTTTAAAACCAATTCTTGAGAAAACTCCTTATGAAATTTTTAAAGGTAAGAAACCAATTGTTTCTTATTTTCAAGTATTTGGTTGTAAATGCTTTATTCTGAAGAATGCAAATGATCGAGTTGGTAAATTTGAAGAAAAATCAAATGAATGATTCTTTCTTGGTTACTCAACTGCAAGCAAAGCCTACAGAGTATTCAACAAGAAGACTCAGACTGTGGAAGAATCAATGAATATCAAATTTCAAGACTCTCCACAAATTCAGCCAATTCAGACTAAAAAATCAGAATCTACTCCAAACTCTACTAGATCTACCTCCCTTGAAGCAGTTCAAAATTCAGAAGCAGTACAACAAGTTGCTGATGAAGAATCAACTCAAGAAAAAGATCAACAACCTATCGACTATCCAAGAATCGGAAGCACAAGTCTAGTCATCCCGAAGAACTCATTATTGGAAACGTTAATGAGGGAATTCGAACAAGATCCAAAAGGCGAGAAGAGTCTAGTGCTGTTGCGCTTATTTCTGAAATAGAACCCAAAAACATTGAAGAAGTCTTAGCTGATGAAAGCTGGATTGAAGCAATGCAAGAAGAGTTCAGACAATTCAGTATTAACGACGTTTGGGAATTAACTCCTAAACCAAAAGGTAAATCTGTTATTGGAGCTAAATGGGTTTTCAGAACAAAGTCGATGAAAATGCAAAGTGACAAGAAACAAAGCAAGACTCGTAGCTAAAGGATACACGCAAGAAGAAGGGATAGACTATGATGAGACTTACGCTCCTGTAGCAAGGTTAGAAGCAATTAGATTATTACTTGCTTTTGCATGCTATAAGAATTTCAGTTATTCCAAATGGACGTCCAAAGCGCATTCCTGAATGGATTTATTCAAGAAGAAGTCTATGTGGAACAACCTCCTGGATTTGAAGACTCAAAGAAACCAGACTCAGTGTTCCGACTGAAGAAACCAGACTCAGTTATATTTGGATCATCTAATGAAACTTTGTGCAAGAAATTTTCTAAGTCTATGCAGGATGAATTCGAGATGAGCATGATGGGTGAATTATCCTTCTTCCTTGGTCTACAAGTGAAACAACTGAAAGAATGAATCTTTATTCATCAAGAAAAATATGCAAAAGAACTTGTCAAAAAGTTCGATCTGGAGAATTACAAAAAGACTGACATACCTATGTCAAATTCTTTGAAGATAGACAAAGATGAAGCAGGGAAGAAAGTCAACCAAAAACTATACAGGAGTATCATTGGTTCACTTCTTTATCTTACTGCATCTAGACCTGACATATTATTTAGTGTTTGCATATGTGCTAGGTTTCACTTGGATCCTAAGGAATCTCATCTAAGTGCTGCTAAATGTATCATTAAATATGTTGCAACTACTGCTAAGATTGGTCTATGGTATCCCATAGAACGAGACTTTACTCTTCTTGGTTATTCGACGCAGATCTCTATGGTTGTAAAGTTGAAAGAAAAAGCACTTCGGCACTTGTCAATTACTCGCAATGTGGCAGTATCTTGGTTTTCAAGAAAGCAAAGTATCGTAGCTCTCTCAACAAACAAGCAGAATACGTAGCTCTTGGAAGTTCTTTGTTCTTAAATACTGATAAAACAACTACGAGACTTTGGTATCAAGACTCTTGTACCGAGATCGATGTGACAACACCGGTGCAATCAATCTTACAAAGAATCATATTCTTCACTCAAGAGCAAAACACATTGAGATTCGACATCATTTTATAAGAGATCATGTTGAGAATAGAGAAGTCTTGATACAATTTATCGACTCAAAGAATAAACGGCGACATCTTCACAAAGCCGCTTGAGAAAAGTTTATTTGAGTCTATTCGTTCAAGACTCAACATTTTATCTCCCAAGACCGTTGAAGCTCGACTCAAAACTAAATCTGAAAAACATCAAACTCAAAAGTTCGACTTAGAAGACCAAACGTCACGATTGTAAGTTATTTCAATTACAGTTCATTTATTCGTTTAAACTGATATCTCGAAAAGGTAAGACCGTCTGTTAATCTCTAATTGATATTATTAAGGCAGTTATTTTTTTTAAAAAGGGTGGTTATCGATTTGTTTAAAAAGGCAGTTATTTTGAAAATGTATTTTTATTTTTTCCTTTTTGTGACGTTTCACATACCCCATATCGATTGCCTTTTATACTCTTTCCCTTCCTCTTCTCATTTTACCCAAAAACCCTAGATCACAAATTTTCACTCTCTGAGATTTTCCTTCGCAAGTTCATCTCTTCAAGTTTTCACCTTTCTTGCGAAACAAGTGTTGAAGTTCTCTCAAAGACAGTGACAATGTCGCACTAAAGGAAATCTTCCAGAATAGCAAGCTGGGGACCACAAGGCTTGGGTGAGGGGCCTACGCATTTTGATCTTACTAAAGAATGAGACTCTCCTGTTGACGCCTAAATTTCGTCTCCTTAAATTAGGTTTTTATTAATTATCTTTTTTTTCCTTTTTTTTTCGGATAATAAATAATAAAGACAAAAAAAAAATAAACAACAAAACAAAACAAAAAGAAGAAAGAGCAGCCCATTGGGCTCTCTCCCTCGCGTGGCCCTCTCGGCCCGGCCCGCGCGACCAAAACCCTTCCCTCCTCTTCTCCTTCCTTCCTCCTCCTCCATCCGCCCGCAGCGCACGCGCAGAGGGCGCGACGCCGGGAGGACGGACGGACGGCGACGTGCAAGGGGGAGCGGCGGACAGTGGCGGATGGGACGCCGGTTCGGCCCGCGGTGGTTCGATCGGCAGTGCCAAAGACCGGCGGCCAAGCCTCTCCGTCGACCGGCACCCCTCCGCCTATAAATAGGCCCCTCCCGACGACAATCGAGGGCACGGATCAAGAGAGAGGGAAGCCGATCTAGGGCTGCGCTCTTCGGGTTCCCCACCGAGAGACATCGAGGGGTCCGAGGACGCACGGCCGTGGATCCAAGCTTCGCCGGAGGAGAAGGCGAGAGAGAGAGGGAGAGGATTCAAGTCGTTGCCCTCGGGTACCCTACCGAGAGACTTCGGGGGCCCGAGGTCTCACGGCTGCGGATCCGAAGCCCGAGAGAGAGAGAGAGAGAGAGAGAGAGAGAGAGAGAAAGGGATCCCCGCCGCTCCGCCGTCGCCGCCGCTCACCGCCACCACCTCGCATAGGTAGCCGTCGCGCTCACTTCCCCCGGTCACCGACGTCGCCGCCGTCGCCGCCGCATCCGCTCAAATCCCCTCGCGCGCCGCGAACCTGGGAACCCTAGGGTTCCCGATTTTTCGGGTCGCGACCCGGTCGTTGGGTCGGACCCGGGTCGGGGAACCGGGTAGGGTTTCACCGGTTCCCCCCCAAACGGCACCGTTTTATAAAATAAAAAAAAATACCAAAATTCCGAGTCGGGCCCGCGTTGCGGGCCCGTACAGGTCGTTTTCGCGTTTTTTTTAAATAATTAATTTATTTTCAAAAAAAAAAAAAAAAAACCAAAATCAAAAATATTTTATTTTCGAAAAATATTAAAAATATTTTAATTTCAAAAAAAAAGAAAATATTAAAAAATATATAAAAAAATATTTTATTTTCCAGAAAAATCCAAAAAATAAAAATATTTTATTTTCGAAAAATATTAAAAAAATATTTTTATTTTCAAAAAAAAAAAAAAAAATCAAAAATCAAAAATCAAAAATATTTCATATTTTCCAAAATGCCAAAAATTCAGAAAAAGCCAAAAAGACTTTTATTTTCCAAAAATGCGAAAAATCCAAAAAAAGTCCTTTTTATGTCCAAAAATCAGAAAAAGACTCAAAAATGTTTTTCCTCCCAAAATGCGTGGAAAATCCCTAAAAACATCCAAAAAACCTCAGGGTTTAAACAAGGTTAGGTACCGAAAGGGCATTAGTGATTAACTAGTGTAATCAAGTCCCCGATCCTAATTTCTCTGGTTGCGCAGGAGCGAATATTTCTCCCAATATTTCGCATGGGTTTCTAATCAACCCACCCCAAATTGATTAGTGGCGACTCCGTTTTAAAAATTAACTTACAAGTTAAAAACTTAGACTATTAAAGTCGTGAATTGGTGGACTTGGGAGAGTCCGGGCTTAATTAATCCAGCCGAGCCATTAGCCTCCTTAGGCGCCCGCCCCGATCGGGCGCCGAAAAAAAAGAGGTCGCGACAACTCTCCAAGTGGACAGATGCATCAACATTCTCAACGGTGCACTTCTTCCACTAGATCACATGATCGTAACCCTCAACATGCAGAGAAAAACATCATTGAAGATGTAGAACCGCAAGGTCTCTTAAGCTAGCATTTGTTTATAAGCTTTATTCTCGCTTTTGAAGGAATGAGGTTCGCAATGACGTTTATTGACGAGTTCTTGAAAGAAAATGGCTATAAAAATGAGACTCATTTTCTCGACCGTGATGGAACGATCGGTGTTGTTCCTGTTGGAACAGCAGCAAAGACTTTTGCAAACTTTCCGAGTGATCCTTGTTTTGGTAGTGTTAATCAACTTGAGGGGAAAGATGATGATGAGAAAATGTTTGTGCATTTCAAGCCAAGGATGGGTGTGGCTGCAACTCTTCGGGGAAAGAGAGAAGAATTGTTTCGATCGGAGGAACATAAGCAGGTGTATGCAAGATTGCTGAAGCGTGGGGTGATGAACCCACGAACTATGGATTTTGATTTTTCGATCTGTTAAGCATCAATTTAAGGGAGAAGTTTGAGAAACTTCAACTTCATCAATTCGTGAGAGCGAGGTTGCTCATTTCGAACCGACGGCTTATTTCTACTCTAACCTCGTTTTCTTGATGCAAAGCAGTTTTTCATTTAGTGTGAGGGATAAAGAGTATGTGGTTGACACGATACTGGGTCGACGTTATTGGTGTGGAAAGAGGAGCTTTCCAAATTTCTGTGTCTGTTAGCCATGCAACTCCGGAGCTTGCAAGAGATAGAATCGCAGAAGGACGTCTCTCCTATTCGAGGATGAGTGCTTCAAACATTCTGCTTCATAAAATTGTGATCAACTGTCTCAGACCCAAGTCGACATCGAAGACAGATGTATCCATTTCTGAAGCAAAACTGATATATGCCATCAAGATTGGCCATAACTTTTCCTTGCCCCATACCATCATGTTGCACATGTATCGGTCTATGGCGAAGGACAATGGCAAACTCCCTTATGCTGCTCTCATCACTCGTTTATTCAAACATTTGAATATTCAGCCTCCCAACATTCTGTGTGTGAAGACTATTGATCAAATGGTCATCGGGCTGAAGATGATTACGAAAATGCGTCTGAAAGAACTCAGCAAAAAACTTGAGCAGTTCAAGGAGAAAACCCCTGTCAAGACCAGACAAGACTCATCTGCTGCAAAGAGGAAAGGAAAAGATCTTATAACTGGTCCTACCAAGAGAAGGCGAGCGATCATCTTGCAGGATGAAGAAGATGATGATGATATTCCTATCTCTGCTTTTGTTTCCCAGCATCATGTTACTGAGTCAGCAAAACAAGAACATCCAGTTAAAGAAGAAACTGAGAAAGGGAACCAGGAGAAGGAATTCATGCAGACAGAAAAAGAAGAAGAAGAAACAGCCAGAACAAACTCACAGCAACAGCAAGAAGAACAACATGCCGAAGAAGGTCGTGCAGATTCTCCAGCAGAAAAGGAGGATCAAAGACATCTTGACACTGAAGAAGTTTCTCAGCAAGAAGAATACTTTTTTCCTCCAGAAGGCATTGAAATAGGGGGAGATATTCAACGAGAGAGTGTTCCTCTTTTAACCCTTTACCGGTGCAAGTGTCGGGTCGATCACTGGCGGTGCAGAGGATGTCCATGCCTCTCATTTTCCCGAGGAAGAGGCAACATCTCCAAATATTGATCTTCCCGCGATATTCGCTCTATTGGCTTAACTCCACAATCAGACCATGCTGAAGCAAGCACGCAGACAGAACATTCGGGAGACTTTGGAAGACCGCTTGAAATTCTTTTGGAGCTCAAAGGCGGAGTTTATGCTTTAGGATGCAAATTCTAGACACTGCAAAATGAGAATTGTGCCATGTCCATCTCCTTGCAAGAATAGATTCAGAATATTAATCTTCAGATTTAGGCCACTGCCAAAGGCACAGCTCTCGCTCAACTGCAGGAGGATTTGAAGAAGTTGGAGGAAACTGTCAAGACAATGGGAGATTTTTAACTTGTTCGCATTCCTCGAGCACCCTGACTTTTTCACCTTTTTATGCTGACAAAAAGGGGGAGAAGTTTTTGCAGATTTCTATTCCAAACTTTTAACTTTTAAACATATTTTGGATTCAATATTTTGTTTGGTTGTGATTGACTTTATGACTTTATCTTGAGCTTTGGTTTGCTTGCTTATTATTGCAATACTTTAAGCTATTAAGTTAGATAAAGATAGTTGATTAATATCTGTACAGGACTAACTTGTTTTACGTGGATGCGGATCTATGTACAGGACAAATCAGGTAATGCAGGGACAACTTTCACTATCTTTACTCTAATCTTTTATGAGATATCATTGCTAGCTTAAATGTTGTATTGCGGGGCAATTGTATCCAAATCTGCAGAAAAGTTTTGTCATCATAAAAAATGGGGAGATTGTTAGAAAAATTCTCTTAAGGTATTTTCAAGTCGACAAAACATTTCCATCAGTCTAGTCTGAAGACTTGCAGACTCTACTGGCAAAGTCTAAAGACCAAAGTCTGAAGACATCAAGACTCAAGTTTCAAAGTCTAACTCTCATGAACGATTCCAGCACCGACAAAGTTAAAACTTATATTCGATTACTTCTAATGTGGTTTTGACTCCAACGGTTAAGGAATATCTCACGACTGGAATTAGCACTTCAAGATCTTTTGTTCATATTCGAATAATCTAGATTCTCTAGATTCGCAACTTATATTTGGAAGGTTCTACTTATGGAAACCAAGATCCTGATTGTATGGGCGAGCAGGATTGATGGACTATCAACATTTTCCTTGAGGAGCTTGAGATCTCTCTAAATTGATTCTGTCCAATGAGTTGATTAGAAGAACTTCTTTGGAAGGTGCCAACGGTAATAAAGACATAAAGAAGTATTTAAAGGGAGACGCTCAAGTTGTTCAAGAGTGGAAGATAGAAGAATTCCAAAGTCTGAATCTCTTTGTTATTTTGTGATCTTATCCTTCGAGCTATACTTGTAATCAAAAGAGAGACTGAAGTGTGATGAGACCTTGAGGAAGTGTAGTAGAGTCTCTATACTGTGGAATCAAGGGCGTGAGACTATAAATTCTCTTTTTGATTCTTAGTGAAATCCAGTCAGTGGGCTGTCCGTGCGGGAGAGTGGACGTAGGCTTGGTCTAAGCCAAACCACTATAAATCTGGAGTCTTGATTCTCTATCCCTAATCTTCTTACTTTATATTGATTTCACTTATATCAATTGTTGTTTTTAATCTCTTAGTCCGTCATCAAATAAATTGTCTATACATTCTGTTACGGTTTATAAAAATCATCTTAATCACCTATTCACCCCCCTCTAGGTGCTCGTACTAGTTCTAACATCATCGAATATGGCTATCCATAGAATTCAATACACATCCATGAAATCGAGTATGAAATTTTATTTACTTGCTTGAAATTGTGTATATGTTTCCCTTCCTTTCCTGCTAGGTTTTCGAAATGGTACACCAAATAAAAAATAAAAAAAGAAGTGCTTTGAATCATTTCTATTTGACTTTGGACCTTTCTCAAAAAGTTCTCAACAGGCCGAGAAATTTCGAATTGTTTGTAGACAAGGAATGCATGTTGGGAAAACAAATTAGTGCAGGGATAATGTTCGAAAAAGAAAATAGTTTATCGAGCCTCTCGATAAATTCCTTCGACCTTTTATTGTATCTAATTTCTGATGTCCCCTTGGGACAAGGCCAGCAAAACCCTGTCTTTCTCCCTGCAAAGTCATATGAAAAGCGCTACAGGAGAAGCAGAAAAAGCAGAGAAAGAGGAAGGTGACAAAGTGCCATGCAACTTGGTTGCCACATTGCTTCAGGACACCAACGTTGTCAGCTCTTGAGCTGCCTTACATCTCTGTCCGCTCCTCATTCCATCTCTTCTCTCAATTTCTTTCTCTCTCTCTCTCCTTCAGCCCCATCGTCTTCATCTTCTCCCACTTCCTCTCACCTGTGAACTTTCTCTACTTCTCATCCACAGTATAATACTTGCCATATAACAACACAGGCACACTACCATGGATCTAGAGCTCTCACGGGTTCTTGCACTGCTCGCTTATTGTTGCTTGATGGGAACGGGTAATGCGCAGCTCAGATTCGGTTTCTACGGCCAAACCTGCCCTTCTGCCGAGCCCACCATGAGATCAGTTGTTCGAAATGCGGTCATCTCCAACCCCAACATGCCGCCGTCTTGCTTTGCCTTCACTTCCATGACTGCTTTGTTGAGGTCTCTCTTTCTCTCTAGCTCAATGTGCTGCTTTCCTCATATCATGACTAGTAATGCTTCAAAAGTTGAAAGGTTCTTGATAGATAAATGCTCTTGAATAAGACCCTTTTATCTAGGAATGACTGTTAAGGTCGATCTTGTGATTTTGATGCTATGTATTTTTTAGGGATGTGATGGTTCAATTCTTATAGAGAACGGGCGAAGTGCGGAGAGGAATGCGTTCGGGCACCAAGGGGTGGGTGGATTTGAGGTGATCGAGGAAGCCAAGAAGCACCTCGAGGTCACTTGCCCCGGTGTCGTCTCGTGCGCCGACATTGTTGCCTTAGCGGCTAGAGATGCTGTCGCAATGGTTCGCCTCTCTTTTATTTGTGTTCTCTTGATTTGCACATATATATTAGTTGTCTGTTTAGGATGATCATATAAGGATGTCCCATGAGTCAATTATCTAGCATGCCTAGGATGGATTTTTCGTGTACTCGTGAATCAGGATCATGATTGAATATGAATTCCGAATAGAATGATGCGCGAAATTAGTACAATGGCCGGATAATTGTTACAAAGTGAATTTATAAAGTGACGTGACAAATTGACAACACACTAATATTAATGTGGGTGAAGGCAAATGAGCCTAATTATGAGGTTCCGACGGGGCGCCGGGATGGGAGGGTGTCAAATGTGTCGCTGGCCGAGGACATGCCGGACGTCGGCGACTCCATCCAACAGCTCAAGTCCAAGTTCTCCCAGAAAGGCCTTTCCGAAAAGGACCTAGTCCTCCTAAGCGGTACAGCCCCTCTCTCTCTCTATCTCTCTCTCTCTCTCTCTCTCTCTCTCTCTCTCTAAGTAGTGATGCTGATTTGATGAGATGATGTTGGTTTGGAAGCCTAAAAAACATGAAAAAGGTGTCATCAATCGTCATGTTGGAGTTGGAGCATCAAAATTAGAATTTCGTTTAGCTGGTTTTTAATGGGTAAGAAACAGACTATTCTACTCTCACATTCTCAATCACATAGAATGACACATCCTTCAACGATGACTCTTTGTAATTAGGCTTGTAATCCAATTTCACAATTTTAAAAATCGTCCAAGACTACAAGGATTGGGGAAAATTACAAAAAATGTTAGGAATATATTGTACAAATACCAATTCAATTATAAACTTTTCAATTTGGTCAATTTAGTCATAAACCTATTAAGTATATGTCAATATTCCATCCAAATTTGGCTAGAACTCGTTGATATAGACGCCGAAGGTCATACATGACACAGCTAACACTAACATGTACAATTATTTTGCATTTTTTTAAATTTTTTTTACTTTTTCTTTTCTTTTATTTTCTTTTTCTTTCTTTCTCTTTCTTGCGACCTTGCTGCCAAATAAAAAAAAAAAATCCAAAACACTGCAAAAATCATCCATGTTAGTGCCAATTGTGGCATGTAAGACAATTGTCACTTATGTTAGTAATTTCTAACCAAAATTGACCGGAATGACTAAATTAACAAATTGTCTAAAGGTTTATTACTAAGTTGACTAAATCGAAAAGTTTAAGACTAAATTGACATCCACAAAATATGTTTATTAATTTTTTGGTAATTATCTTATAGAAATTAAAATTAGAGGTGAGCAGGTTCCAAACTCCATACAGATTCCACTTGGAACCTAGAATTTGGAATCTATCCATTTAAATAAGTTTCTCATTTTCTGGAACTTAAAATCTATCATGCGTGCTTTGAAACCTAAAACCTATCTTGTTACAAGTTCTAAAGTCAGTTCCAAGATCTACATAGGTTTCACCTTTATTATTAATTGGATAATTGCAATAAATTATCACTTTTAATAATCGTCAATTCTTCGCCACAATCCATTGATCATAATTTATATTTAGATACATGAAAAATATGAAATATTAATAAAATAAAAGTCTTAATCATAAAATGGAAACTCATACTAGTAATCCCATATGCCATAGAATACTACAAGATCGCGCGAAAACATAGCCAAGAAAAACATAGAAATTTATTCTAGATTCTAGGTTATTGGTTTCAGGTTTTGGGTTTAAGGTTCTAAGTTTCTTAACCTAGAATTTAGAATCTACTCATCGAAACAGAATTTTCAATTTTTGAAACCTAAAACCTACCCTACATACATTGAAACCTAGAACCGAACATGTTACCACTAGTTCAGTTCTTAGATTTTAGGTTCTACCCCAAAACCATATTTATCCCTAATTGATATAATGGCCGTGTTAGGTGATCTCTCTTGCTTCCATATATGATCAAAAATTTCTTTCCTTAAGCTAAGCATGTACTTATAACTTCATTTTTTTTTTAAATATAAGTATTTTTATATAATTTTAAAAGTTCATATGGTGTTATGTGTGAATATTTTTTTAGGTATTCGGTATTAAATGACTATCGAGTCCTAAAGAATAAAGAGATAGTAACAATACCAATGGCTTCAACTCCACATTGATTTCTCCTGAACCATGAACCAACTTGAGATTATTTAAGTAAACCTAAGCGGACTTCGTTTATCGAATGAAACAGGGTCGCTCGTTTATGTGTCTAATAGAACTGATTAGTGAAAAAAACAAACTTGTAAATCTCTGATATTCACTTCCAATTTTGGTGTTGCAGCCGCGCATACAATCGGAACCACCGCATGCTTCTTCATGACGGGCCGTCTGTACAACTTCATGCCCGGCGGTGGATTGGACACTTCGATCAACCCCGACTTCTTGCCGGAGCTAAAGTCAATGTGCCCGCGGAACGGCGACGTGAATGTGCGGATGCCAATCGATCACGGCAGCGAGCAGACATTCGACGACCAGATCCTCCGGAACATCAGGAGCGGATGGGCCGTTTTGGAGTCGGACGCGAAGCTAAATGATGACCCGGTGACGCGAAGCGTGATCGAATCTTACGTGGGTCTCTTCAACCCGATCTTCGGGCCCTCCTTCGAAGCGGATTTCGTCGAATCAATGGTAAAAATGGGTCGGATCGGTGTCAAGACGGGTTCAAATGGAGAGATCAGGCGGGTTTGCAGATCTTTTAACTAACTCTCGAAATCATATCTTACCTTGTGCATTTCTTGGTCTCAATGAATAGATTGTCCTAGATCATTTGGACTAATTGCCCCATTTTTGAAGACGTAATGTTAACAAAGTTCACCGCATTCCAAAATTGTAACTTTTGTACGAATTTTTAAGTGTTCTTGAAGTATGCCCACGCGTGGCTATCCATATAATCAATCTTAGATTGTTTATACATTTTTTCGATGATTCCTTGGATGGATGACTACGTAGTGCCAATGTTATGAGAGCATATAAAGAGCCCTCAATGTACAAATGATTGACGAAAAAACTTACCAAAAAAATTATTCACTTATTATATGAATGTCAATTAAATTTTAATTTTTTAAATTTGATCAATTTAATCTCAAATTTTTTAACAACTCATCAATATAATTCTATCGGCCTATTTTACCCGAAATTGCTAATGTAGACGTTGGCCGTCCTATGTGACACAACTAGCAATAATGCAGATAATATTTGCAGTTTTTCAAAATATATTCTGAATTCTTTTATATTACATTATCTTCTTCTTCTTTTTTACTGATGAGAGTCCTCGATGGTCAGTGGACGTGCTTCTGCATGCCCTCGCCAGGAAATATCATAAAAGTTTTTGAAACATCATCCCAACGATTGACTTACATCTGAAAAAAATAGAGGGCATAAAGACAAAAAGTCTATATTGACCTTCCTCTCCTAGTCAAATTCAACGTACTATCTTTGGCTAATCTGACAGGCACATCTCCGCTCGTCGTTGGCACAACGCCCTCCCCATCATCGCAACGTCCGTGCTTCGAGGCCCGTTTCGCGGCCAATGCATGGTCGATGCAGAAGGAGAAGGCAGAGAATCTGTTGCCTGAAACCAGACATGGCAAGAGAATTAACAGAGACAACACGCAGATTTAGAGAGAGAAACAGGTGGTGGAGCGAAAGGGAGAGGGAGAGAGAGGAAGAGAAACGCAGAGAAGAGAGGAAAGGCCACGACCGATCTTTCCTTTCCTCTCTTCTTGTGCTTCCTCTCAGACATCTAGAGATTTACCATTCAGTTTTCCGCGTTTGTCTTGCCGTAATCGATCCATTTTCCAGTGAATACACGAGGACTTCTGTCTGCTGTCATCTTCTGCCTTCCGTCTCGACGCTAAGATCCGGCAAACGGGTGAATCCCGCTTTGGAAATTCGCAAACGGGGTTGGTGCTTCGGTCCTCAAAACTGCTCGAGTTCATTTAGCATTTGATCTTTCGCCTTGCAAGATGTATTGCCTGCGCATGACATGAAATGCTTTCTTCATCAGGTTCCCAGACGATAGCATTTGGTGACAGTGTCTCTTTGTCCATCCTTTCGCACAATCCATGGGTTCAAGCAAGCTGAGGAGAGCCCTTGGAGCTGTCAAAGACCAGACCAGCATCGGCCTGGCGAAGGTCGGTCCCGGCAGGAGCTCGCACTCCGACCTGGAAATCGCAATAGTGAAGGCCACCCGGCACGACGATTTCCCGGCGGAGGAGAAGCACATCCAGGAGATCATCAGCCTGACATGCTACTCCCGCTCGTCCACAAGCGCGTGCATCGACACCTTGTCCAAGCGCCTCAACAAGACCCGGAACTGGACCGTCGCGCTCAAGACGCTCATCCTGATCCAGAGGCTCCTGTCCAAGGGTGACCTCGTGTACGAGGAGGAGATGTTCTTCGCCACAAGGCCGGGGACCCGCTTCCTCAACATGTCCGACTTCTGCGGCGCGTCGCGGTCCAACTCGTGGGACTTCTCGGCGTTCGTCCGGACGTACGCATTGTGCCTCGACGAGCAGCTGGAATACAGGATGCTGGGGCGGCGGCGGAAATGCGGAAAGTACGGCCTTGATGAAGAAGGGGAGGAAGACGGGCAAGGCAGCACCCAGATCACGCCGGTTCGAGAGATGAAATATGACCTGATGTTTTCCAAGATGCAGCATTTTCAACAGCTATTCCAACGGTTCTTGGCGTGCAAGCCAACAGGTTAGTCCACCATCAAATGCAACCCTCATTGAATACTTATAGACCCAAAAATAATAAAAAAAATTATTGGCAATTAAAAAAGAATTGGAATACAGATGTTTTTATGTATAAAAAAACTCCAATGTTAACTCCAATCCTAAGTCTACCCTGACCCTTCTTTCTGTCTAGAAAATATGATCGATTTTGACTCAAGTGTTAAATTTGCCTTCATTATTCCTCAAAAATGATCAGTAGTAATCCCTAATTTCCTCAATTTTTCATATAAACGAATGGTTTTGTTTCAGCACCTCACTATGAGGATTTGTTAACGATATGGAAATGCCACGCGACGATTTTTGGATTGGGGGTCAACAGGGGAACATTCAAAGTTAAACAAAAAAATTCGGGATAAATTTTAAGTTAGAGTTAAAATTAATGATTTTTATAGACAAAAAAAAGGTGCGGAGTAGATTTGGGATCGAATCTAAAGTTTGGATCTTTTTAAGGGGAAAAAGAAGTCTTGGACAGAATTGAAACTAAACCTAAATTTGAGGGCTTTTAAGGAATTAGGCCTAGTATCACTAGACTATGAAAGAGAGTTATACACCTTACATCATTTAGAAACTTTGGCCTAGTATCACTAGACTATGAAAGAGAATTATACACCTTACATCATTTAGAAACTTTCTGCATATTAAAAAAATTATGGGGTATGCAAGTAGACAGCTTGAACTAGTCGGAGGATGTGACTTCCTTGATAGAAATTGCAGTACATTCACCAAGTATATGGAGCAGTTCTGAATTTGCTACAAAGAATTACCCTGCTTACTCAATGCCGATGTTGATATTGGTCATGTTCAATCTTTTTCAAATGGAACAGGTCGAGTGAAGGACAGAGTGATTTTTGTGGCCCTATACTCAATAGTAAAAGAAAGCTTCCGACTCTACTATGAAATGAGGGAGATCATGGTGATACTATTTGATAGATTCACAGAGATGGAGATCGCAGATTGCGTGAAGGCATATGAGATCTTCTCGAGAGTATGGAAGCAATTCTACATGCTTGAGAATTTTTACGCTTGGTGCAAGAACGTCGGCATCGCCCGTACTTCCGAGTTCCCTGAAATCGAGAGAATTACATACAAGAAACTTGATCTGATGGAAGATGTCATTCGGGACAAAGTAGCCGTAGCGAAAGGTAAGAGAGCGCCAAATGCAAAGCCAAAGAATGTTATTGTGCAAGAAACAGTCCAAGCAGAAGCAAGTGAACCAGACATGAATTCAATCAAGGCGCTGCCGCCACCGGAGGGATTGAGCGAATCGGCTGTTGCGGAGAAGGAAGAACCGAAGAAAGAGGACACACAGCAACAAGCCGACCTGCTAAATGTAGGAGACAACGCGGTGGCCCCCGCAGAACACGGAGATAAAATGGCATGGGCATTATTCGATGGTGACGCACCACCGGTCGGTCCTGACCCGGCACCCAAATGGGAGGCATTCGGTAATGATACGGCAGATTGGGAATCCTCGCTTGTGCAATCGGCAAGCAGTTTGTCAAATCAAAAGACGACACTAGCTGGTGGTCTGGACATGTGGTCGTTCAACGGAATGTATCAGCATGGAGCAACAGCCGCTGCGGCTAGAACTAGTGCAGCATATGCAGGCAATGGGAGTGCGAGTAGTGTCACGGTCAGGCCAGCTGACCAGCCGGCGATGCTGGCTTTGCCTGCACCGCCTGCTCCAGTTGGTGGGGCGACCTACAATTTCGTCGATCCCTTTGCAGCATCGCTTACCGTTGCTCCACCGCCATACGTGCAGATGTCGGATCTGGAGAAGAAGCAGAGGCATTTGGTTGACGAGCAGCTCTTGTGGCAGAAGTACACGAGAGACGGAATGCGAGGGCAGCTCGGGATGGCAAACTTACAGGCCAATTCACACAACATGGGAGGTTACACTAGAAGTTACTGAAGGTGTGTTACATTATTCTCAGATATAGAGATTTGAGCAAGTGAGTAGCAGAGTCAACTGCAAAGACTAATCCTCGGGAGACACCAAGGTTCTGGATTTATGCCTTCTCTCTCTCTCTCTGCGCTAATGGGTTCGTTTTCTGAATTCATATCACTGTATTATAGAGATGTTATTATGTAGAATGACATTGCATATACATAACTTCATCAATCTTTGTGCTATCTATTTCAAAATTTTGCACCGAACTCTAAATTTGGGATAATTTTTGTTAATATATGCATTAGTTTAACACGATGTGATATTGAAAATGAAAGGAACAAGCCGTTCAACTTAAGAAAACTTGAGTTTTCCAAAACTAACATTACACCACTGATTCTGGAATGCATTAATTGTTTTACGTGTTAGGCAAGAACTAGAATTAGAACGTTTCAATGTTCACACGAGTAGAAAATCTGCGTATGCTAAACAGGGATATTGAACATGTGTTTGAAAATACACAACCGCATATGACCAACCACACATGAGACCACAATCTGTTGTACTGGAATATAGTCTGATGATAGAACACTCCTTCAATCAGGGATACTGACCATGTGTTTGAATGAGGCCTCATTTCAATAGATAGTTCGAAGAACTCTGACTCGATCTAGTAAAAGCAAGAGTACTTACTTGTAAATTACAAAGATTTAAGGGCATATAACTGCATTATTTTCAAATTCATCCACCATTAATAACTAAAAGCACAAAGTTTTACAATAAAGTCAATCATGCCAAGCTTGTACAAGTAACTCCATCTAGAAATGGTCTTCATGTCATCAGTGATTCGACCATGATTATATCTACATGATAAAAAAATAATTTATCATGTAGATATAAAAATTTATAATAAATATATAACGTGTCCCAATGTATTGAAATTCTCTATTTTTTAAGAAATGATGCGTCGACATATTATATTGTGTCGTGTCGTGTGTGGTAACAATGTTGAAGCTTAAAAACCTTAAGACTTGTAACTCTTATATTGCCCCGTGCGGCACTATGTTTTTTTCTTTCTAATTTTGAAAGGGTTTTCCACGTAAAAATTCATTTGTCTTCTTCTCTATTTTTTTTTCAACTAGTAAGGATTTTGCATTCATAACAGTTGGTATTAGAGCCTATTTTGGCAAAATAGTGGGAGCGATGACTATGGACGAAGGGAAAGTGAAGATTGATTGATTCGATGCAAGGATGTTGGCTCCTAAAAGAGAGAGATTGATAGAGTTGTTGAGTCTAATAAAAAAAAAGTAATACTAAGGCTCAGAGCTTTTACTGCAAATGCAATACACATAATTTTCACCATAACTACATATGTCCTAAACTTCTGTTAAATATTGAGGCAATATCTTTTGTAGTTATAACATTGAAGCTTAAAAATCCCGAAGCTTGTAACTCTGATACTGATATTAATATTGAAGAGATTGCTAATTGCAGTATCGTGATTTTTCCCTTTCTGATTCTGAAAATGCTTTCCAAGTAAAAATCGTTTGTCTTCTTATTTCTTTTGCCAAATTAGCAAGCGAATGGGGATAAGAAACTTTAGGCGTGATCTCATGTGAGATCTGTTGATGGGTCAATTGAGAACTAGACTTGATCAGGAGTCCGGTGGCCTATGGGTTTACTTAGATCCAACCTATACCAAAAGGGTCAAAGGCACTTTCGAATATTCCTACACAAGGGCCTATCGTTCCATTGGGACCATTATTTGCTTCTTTCATGATGGGACTTGGGCAAGACTCGGCCTTATTTAAGCCGGTCCATTGATCATCTCTAGAAAGATTGCGAGCAATTTTTTCTGTTCTTCTTTTTTACTTCAGATTCGCTGTTTCCTTTTTTCCTTTTATTTTTTTATTGTTTTATTATGAGATCATTTTACTTAATTTGATCTTTCTCATGCAATGGAATTTTGCCTCTGCCACTTTTTGAAGTACCAATTTTCTTTTTCTATTCCATGCTCCGTACGTTTTTTTTTTCTAGTATAACCCTAAAACGTACAATGAATTACGTTATTAGATTATAATAAGTCACAAATAAGTGTGCACAAATCATTTGGGGGCCAAATGATTTTTCTTGGAGGAGTTAGTATATAACTTCATCTTAAATGGAATCATTGCAATAACTATCTTTACTTACAAATTAGGGAAATTTTCATATAGAATCTTCAAGTAGAGTTGCTTTTTCAGAAAAGCCCATAAAGTGGATCTGAGATTAGCAATCTATATCCATAAAAGTAGTGAACTCCATAGATCCACTTCGATGGTGTGCTTGCAAGAGGCTAGCCACCTCCATAATTGGTATATCCAGGTTCGAATGTATCAATTCACTTTGATCTTGGACAAGACATCAAAGCTTTCGAATAGCCACAATCATGGTCGAAATCTTCAAGCTGGAGCTAGTTGAATGGAGAAAGATTCTCTTGCCTTTTAGCTGACATGAAAATTTCAGGGTGCAGACATTGATATTAGGGTAGTACGTGATGGGCGTGGACCTGATTGTAATGTCTGGAGTAATTCTAAGCAGGTACACTTAGCATTTGTTAATGTGATTTGAATTACTTTGTGGTATCTAGCTGGGTCTAAATAACTAAAATATTAACTGCGCACAGGAACTTAGAACTTTCTCCTTTGGCTAAGTGAACTAAGTTCATGGATGACCATTAAGGAGGCACAAACCTAACATAACACTTATTCCCTCCTTGCAGTATGGATTGCCTATGCCAATTGGTTTGTTAAGGGCCGATAATAACCTCCCTCCATGGCGTCCTGGGTTAAAAGAAGTAAGTCTGCGGTCATTCCTTTTCTATCTCTTAACTAAGTGAAAAGATTTGGTGGCTTTGCTCTTATTAGCAGAATCTTTTTGTGGTGCTTCCTCTGTGAGTACCACCCAAGTTCAGTAGTACTTACGGGATCGTGGTTTTTAATCTGGATCTTCCACTTTAAAGATGAGACGGAGGGTAATGCTACTGAACTGTTCAGCTGATCACTACCATGGCGATGATACGAGCTGGATTTCATTATTTTTGTTAGTGATGCTAATAATAACAACAACTTAGTTGAATTTGTTTGCTTCATGTACAACTAAGGTTAACATTTTTTATTTCGCTTTCCTCCTTTTGTCGGGCTACGATCTCTCATGCTAGTTTTGTGGTATTTGATGCCATAATCTGTGATCCACCTTATGGAGTTCGTGCTGGAGGACGCAAGTCTGGTGGCCGCAAATTACTAAAGGGGGTTGTGGGCCCTTACACCGTTCCCGATGACAAGAGGACAGATCACATACCATCGACTGCAGCTTACTGCTTGGTAGAATGTGTGCATGATTTGCTTGACATTGCTGCTAAAATGCTCGTACTCAATGGCAGGCTAGTGTTCTTTTATCCCGTTTTGAGAGAAGACGAGTCCGCAGAAAACCATTTCCCCGAGCACCCTTGTTTCGTAATGGTTTCAGCATCGGAACAGATATTAAGTTCACGATATAGCCGGGTTTTATTCACAATGGTGAAGAGAGGTCCTTACACCAAGGAAATCGAAGAAGCAGCTAGGCTTAAACATCTGGAGTTCAAGGAAAACCACCTAAAGTGGTTGGAAGACGGTAATCTTCATTCTGCTGTTTTTAGCCCTGGTGAGTCGGTATGCGTTGCAGAGGGCGACACCAAAGTTAGTAAAGAAACAAAGCCGAAGTATAGAGGGAAATATGTGTAGCGCAGTCCTCCTGAAAGCAGACTTTAACAAGCTATTAGGCTAGAGAGAGAGATTTATTGACGAGGGAGTGAAGTTTATGAACTTACGATGCAGGGCCCTCTCGTCAGTTTTAGCAATTCAATTTGCTAATGCATTTTGTTCCTTTTCAAATATGAAAGAGACGACACTGCCTTCCACACTGATCCCATTTTAGTTTACATGTATCCTGGCACTCAAAATTTGTTCATCTTAGTAAGTTGCAATCCAAGCGACCATTAATCCGAGTCTTGAAGAACCTATGCATGTATGATTTCTAATAATAACAAAATGGTTGTGTTCCTCTAGAACTAGTAGTTTAAATCACCGGATAGCAAGTGGTCGCATTTTCCAAATGCTGATCAATGAAAGTTCATCTGGTCATAAGAGATTACTCTGATGTTGTGTTTTTTGGTCTTTCTGAATCTACACAAATTGCATGGGCATTCGATTTACACATTTGAACTTATTTCTCCAAAACAAAATGAGGAAATGCTACCCTGGCTGTAAACACGCTACGACATGAGAACGCTTTCATTATATCGATGGAAAATATGAAAGAGAGATCTCCCTCCAAGTCGTATATATGAGAGGGCTTTCCATAGATTTCAATACATATCCATGAAATTGAGTATGAAATTCTATTTACTCGCTTGAAATTGTATATATGTCTCCCTCCCTTGCCTGCTAGGTTTTTGAAATGGTGCACAAATAAAATATAAAAAGTGCTTCAAATCATTTCTATTTGACTCGGACCTTTCTCAACAAGTTCTCAAAAGGTCGAGAAATTTCAAATTGTTTGTAGACAAGGAATGCATGTTGGGAAAACAAATTAGTGCAGGGATAATGTTGGAAAAAGAAAATAGTTTATCGAGCCTCTCGATAAGTTCGCTCAACCTTTTATTGTATCTAATTTCTCATGTCCTCTTGGGACAAAGCCAGCAAAACCCTTTCTTTCTCCCTGAAAAGTCAAATGAAAAGCGTCACGGGAGAAGCGGAAAAAGCAGAAAAAGCAGAGAAAGAGGAAGGTGACAAAGTGCCATGCAACTTGGTTGCCACATTGCTTCAGGATTCCAACGTTGTCAGCTCTTGAGCTGCCTTATATCTCTGTCCGCTCCTCATTATATCTCTCTCTCTCTCTCTCTCCCCTCCACACCCCCCCCACCTGTGAACTTTCTCAACTTCTCATCCACAGTATAATACTTGCCATATAACAGCACAAGCACACTACCATGGATCTAGAGCTGTTACGGGTTCTTGCACTGCTCGCTTATTGTTGCTTGATGGGAACGGGTAATGCGCAGTTAAGATTCGGTTTCTACGGCCAAACCTGCCCTTCTGCCGAGCCCATCGTGAGATCCGTCGTTCAAAATGCGGTCATCTCCAGCCCCAACATGGCCGCCGTCTTGCTTCGCCTTCACTTCCATGACTGCTTTGTTGAGGTCTCTCTTTCTCTCTCGCTCAATATGCTGCTTTCCTCATATCATGACTAGTAATGCTTCAAAAATTGAAAGATTCTTGATAGATAGATGCTCTTGAATAAGACCCTTTTATCTATGAATGACTGTTAAGGTCGATCTTGTGATTTTGATGCTATGTATTTTTTAGGGATGTGATGGTTCAATTCTTATAGAGAATGGGCGAAGTGCGGAGAGGAATGCCTTCGGGCACCAGGGGGTGGGCGGATTTGAGGTGATCGAGGAAGCCAAGAAGCACCTCGAGGTCGCATGCCCCGGTGTCGTCTCGTGTGCCGACATTGTCGCCTTAGCGGCTAGAGATGCTGTCGCAATGGTTCGCCTCTCTTTTATTTGTGTTCTCTTAATTTGCACATATATGCTAGTCGTCTGTTTAGGATGATCATATATGGATGTACCATGAGTCAATTATCTAGCATGCCTAGGATGGATTTTTCGTGTACTTGTGAATCAGGATCGTGATTGAATATGAATTCCGAATAGAATGATGCGTGAAATTAGTACAATGGCCAGATAATTGTTACAAATTGAATTTATGAAGTGACGTGACAAATTGACAACACACTAATATTAATATGTGTGAAGGCAAATGGGCCAGATTACGAGGTGCCGACTGGGCGCCGAGACGGGAGGGTATCGAACATGTCGCTGGCCGAGGACATGCCGGACGTTGGCGACTCCATCCTACAGCTCAAGTCCAAGTTCTCCCAGAAAGGCCTTTCCGACAAGGACCTCGTCCTCCTAAACGGTACAGCCTCTCTCTCTCCCTCTCTCCCACACTCTCTCTCTCCCTCCAAGTAGTCATGCTGATTTGGTGAGCTGATGTTGGTTTGGAAACCTAAATAACATGAAAGAGTTGTCATCAATCGTCATGTTGGAGTTGGAGAATCAAAATTAGAATTTCGTTTAGCTTGTTTTTTATGGGTAAGGAACAGATAATTCTGCTCTCACATTCTCAATTACATTTAATGACACATCCTTCAATGATGATTCTTTGTAATTAGACATGTGATCCAAGTTCACAGTTCTAAAATTCGTTCAAGACTACAAGGATTAGGGAAGATTACGAAAAACCTCATGAATAATATTGTATGAATATCAATTTAATTATAATTTTTTTTAATTTGGCTAATTTAGCCGTAGACCTTTGAACTATTTGTCAATTTTCTATCCAATTTTGACTGAAACTCATTGACATAGACGCTAAAGGTCCTACATGACATAACATGTACAATTTTTTTCCCTTTTTTTTTTCTTTAGAAAAAGCAAAAAATTGACTCTTTTTCCTTTCTTTCTTTTTTTCTTTCTTGTGACCTCGCCGTCAAATAAAAAAATTCAAAAAAATTACAAAAATTGTCAACTTTAGTGTCGATTATGACATGTAAGACAACTGACATTTATGTTAGTGATTTTCGATCAAAATTGGCCAGAATGACTAAATAAATAAATTGTCAAAATGTTTAGGACTAAATTAATCAAATTAAAAAGTTCAAGACTAAATTGATATCCACTCAATATGTTTATGAATTTTTTGGTATTTATCTTATAGGGATTGATATTAGAGGTAAACGGATCTAAATTCTTTACAGGTTCCACCTTGAACATGAAACTTACCTGTTAGAACAAGTTCATCATTTTCAAAAACATGGAACCTATTCTGTATACCCTGGAACCTAAACTCTACCATGTCATATGTTTTGCCTTTTGCAGTGAATTATCACACTTAATAATCACCAATTGTTGCTACATTCCACTGACCATAACTTATATTTAGACACGCGATAAATATAAAACATTAATAAAGTAAAAGTACTATGAGATGAAAGCTTGGACTAGTAGTCTCATATTATACATTCATCATCGAACGTCATGAAATACCACAGGATTGCACGAAGACATAAGCTTAAAAAAAAAAAAAAAAAAAAAACACAAAAACTTATTCTAGATTCTAGATTATAAATTTCAAGTTTCTGGTTTCAAGTTCGAGGTTTCACCAATCTAGAACGTAAAACCTACTCATCGATATAAGTTCAAAAAATTTTGGAACTTGAAATCTATCTTATATATCTTAAAATTTGGAACCGGACAAGTTATAACTAATCCAGTTCTCAAATTTCAAATTCTACCCTGAAATTATGCCCAACCCTAACTGATATGACGCCCGTGTTAAGTGGTCTCTCTTGCTTCCATATATCATCAAAAATTTCTTTCCTTAAGCCAAGCATGTACCTATAAATTTTTTTTATAATTTTAAAAGTTCATATGGTGTTACATGTGAATAATTTTTAGGGTATTCGGTATTACAAGAATATCGAATCCCAAAGAATTAAGAGATGTTAACAATGCCAATGTCTTGAACTCCACATTGATTTCTCCTGAATCATGAACTGCCTTGAGATTATGATGTAAACCGAAGCGGACTTTTTGTTTGTCGAATGAAACGTGGTCGCTCGTTTAAATGTCTAATTAGAACTGATTAGTGAAGAAACAAATTTGTAAATCTCTGATATGCATAACATCACTTCCGATTTTCATGTTTCAGCCGCGCATACCATCGGAACCACCGCATGCTTCTTCATGACGGACCGTCTGTACGACTTCATGCCTGGCGGCGGATCGGACACTTCGATCAACCCCAACTTCTTGCCGGAGCTAAAGTCAATGTGCGGGCAGAATGGCGACGTGAATGTGCGGATGCCAATTGATCACGGCAGCGAGCAGACATTCGACGACCAGATCCTCCGGAACATCAGGAGCGGATGGGCCGTGTTGGAGTCGGACGCGAAGCTAAATGACGACCTGGTGACGCGGAGCGTGATCGAATCTTACGTGGGTCTCTTCAACCCAATCTTCGGGCCCTCCTTCGAAGCGGATTTCGTCGAATCAATTGTAAAAATGGGTCAGATCGGTGTCAAGACGGGCTCAAATGGAGAGATCAGGCGGGTTTGCAGATCTTTTAACTAACTCTCAAAATCATATCTTACCTTACATGTGCATTTCTTGGTCTCAATGAATAGGTTGTGCTAGATCATTTGGACTAATTGTCCCATCTTTTGAAGACATAATGTTAACAAAGTTCCCCGCGTTCCAAAATTGTAACTTTTGTACCGATTTTTAAGTGTTCTCAAAGTATGCCCACGTCGTGGCTATCCATATAATCAATATTAGATTGTTTAGGCACCGTTTGGTAACCATCCAAACAGTGCTTAATTCTGATTTTTTGTTCCCAGAATCAGTTTGGGAACAGAATCGTGTTTTGTAAAATTTTTCTTTCGGGAAACAAATTTGTTCCTAATTTTGGACAAGAATTAAGAATAAAAAAAAAATGTGATTCTTTTTAAAAAAGCGAGAATCAAAATTCTTCTTTTCTTTTCTTCTTCTTCTTCATCGACCGCCATCCCGCGATCGCCACCCACTGCTGCCCGCTGCCGTGCCGTCGTCGCCGCCGTTCGCCGCTAGTCGCGGCAACCGGTCCGGAGAGCTCGCCGGAGGCTCGCCAAGCTAAGGCGAGGTCCAACGAGCTCATCGGAGGCAAGCCCAGCCACCGACGAGACCCACCTAGCCCCGACGAGGCTCGCCCAACCCCGCCGATGGCTAGGCGAGCCTCGCCGATGGCCGGGCAAGCCTCGCAACGCCGCCCAAGCTCGCCCCGGCCACCGGCGAGGCTCACCCGGCCGGGTGGCCGGGCGTGCCTCGCCTAGTCCCAACGAGGCCGGCCCGGCCACCGGTGAGGCTCGACCGACGAGAGTCGGCGACGCTCCGATGAGGTCGGCGGCGGCTGAAGAAGAAGAAGAATAGGAGAAAAAGAAAAAAAAAAAAAAAAAAAAAAAAAAAAAAAGGAAAAATTATAAAAATTATTTAAAAATTAAAAGAAATTGATTTGGAATAGAATCAATGAACATTACTCAAACGCAATTCTATTCCAAAATCAGAAATTTTGTACGGTTACAAAACGCGTTCTTTTACTTTAATCGGTTCCTAAACGAGAATAAAAAAAAATCATTTTTGATCAAAATTTGTTCTCGGGAACAAAATCATTACCAAACACACCCTTAGACATTTTTTCGATGATTCCTCGGGTGGATGACTACATAGTGCCAATGTTATGAGAGCATATAAAGAACCCTCAATGTTCAAGTGATTGACGAAAAAATTACCAAAAAAATTCTTCACTTATTGTATGAATGTCAAATTTTAAATTTTTTAATTTGATCAATTTAATCTCAAATTTTTTAACAACTTATCAATATAATCCTATCGGCCTATTTTACCCGAAATTGCTAACGTAGATGTTGGCCGTCCTATATGACACAATTAGCAATAATACAGATAATATTTGCAGTTTTTCAAAATATATTCTGAATTTTTTTATATTACATTATCTTCTTCGATGGTCAGTGGACGTGGTTCTGCATGCCCTCGCCAGGAAATATCATAAAAGTTTTTGAAAAATCATCCCAACGATTGACTTACATCTGAAAAAAATAGAGGGCATAAAGACAAAAAGTCTATATTAACCTTCCTCTCCTAGTCAAATTCAACGTACTATCTTTGGCTAATCTGACAGACACATCTCCGCTCGTCGTTGGCACAACGCCCTCCCCCATCATCGCAACGTCCGAGCTTCGAGGCCCGTTTCGCGGCCAATGCATGGTCGATGCAGAAGGAGAAGGCAGAGAATCTGTTGCCTGAAACCAGACATGGCAAGAGAATTAACAGAGCCAAGACGCAGATTTAGAGAGAGAAACAGGTGGTGGAGCGAGAGGGAGAGGGAGAGGGAGAGGGAGAGAGAGGAAGAGAAACGCAGAGAAGAGAGGAAAGGCCACGACCCATCTTCCCTTTCCTCTCTTCTTGTGCTTCCTCTCGGACATCTAGAGATTTACCATTCGGTTTTCCGCGTTTGTCTTGCCGTAATCGATCCATTTTCAAGTGAGTACACGAGGACTTCTGTCTGCTGTCAACTTCTGCCTTCCGTCTCGACGCTAAGATCCGGCAAACGGGTGAATCCCGCTTTGGAAATTCGCAAACGGGGTTGGTGCTTCAGTCTTCAAAACTGCTCGAGTTCATTTAGCATTTGATCTTTCACCTTCCAAGATGTATCGCCTGCGCATGACATGAAATGCTTTCCTTCATCAGGTTCCCAGACAATAGCATTTGGTGAGAGCGTCTCTTTGTCAATCCTTTTGCACGATCCATGGGTTCAAGCAAGCTGAGGAGAGCCCTCGGAGCTGTCAAAGACCAGACCAGCATCGGCCTGGCGAAGGTCGGTCCCGGCAGGAGCTCGCACTCCGACCTGGAAATCGCGATAGTGAAGGCCACCCGGCACGACGATTTCCCGGCGGAGGAGAAGCACATCCAGGAGATCATCAGCCTGACATGCTACTCCCGCTCGTCCATAAGCGCGTGCATCGACACCTTGTCCAAGCGCCTCAACAAGACCCGGAACTGGACCGTCGCGCTCAAGACGCTCATCCTGATCCAGAGGCTCCTGTCCAAGGGTGACCTCGTGTACGAGGAGGAGATCTTCTTCGCCACAAGGCGGGGGACCCGCTTCCTCAACATGTCCGACTTCCGCGACGCGTCGCGGTCCAACTCGTGGGACTTCTCGGCGTTCGTCCGGACGTACGCATTGTACCTCGACGAGCAGCTGGAATACAGGATGCTGGGGCGGCGGCGGAAACGCGGAAAGTACGGCCTTGATGAAGAAGAGGAGGAAGACGGGCAAGGCAGCACCAAGATCACGCCGGTTCGAGAGATGAAATATGACCAGATGTTTTCCAAGATACAGCATTTTCAACAGCTACTCGAACGGTTCTTGGCGTGCAAGCCAACAGGTTGGTCCACCATCGAATGCAACCCTCATTGAATAATTATAGACAAAAAAAAAAAAAAAAAAAAATCATTGGCAATTAAAAAAGAATTGGAATACAGATGTTTTTATGTATAAACAAAGTGCAATTTTAACTCCAATCCTAAGTCTACCCCGAACCTTCTTTTTGTCTAGAAAATATGACCGATTTTAACTCAAGTGTTAAATTTGCCTTCATTATTCCTCTATTAAAAAATCATCCGTAGTAATCCCCAATTTCCTTAATTTTTCATATAAACGAGTGGTTTTGTTTCATCGCTTCACTAATGAGGATTTGTTAACGATATGAAAATGCCACGCGACGATTTTTGGATTGGGGTCAATGTGGGGAGATTCAAAGTTAAACAAAAAACTCAAGACAAACTTGGAACTAGAGTTAAAATTAATGATTTTTATAGACAAAAAAAAGGTGCGGAGCAGATTTGGGATCGAATCTAAAGTTCCGATCTTTTTTAAGGGGAAAAAGAAGTTTGGGATAAAATTGAAACTAAACCTAAATTTGAGGGCTTTTAAGGAATTAGGCCTAGTATCACTAGACCATCAAAGAGTCATACACCTTACATCATTTAGAAACTTTCTCCATGTTGAAAAATTATGGGGTATGCAAGTAGACAGCTTGAACTAGTAAGACGATGTGACTTCCTTGATAGAAATTGCAGTACATTCACCAAGAATATGGAGCAGTTTTGAATTTGCTATAATGAATTACCCCGTTTAATCAATGCTGATGTCGATATTGGTCAATTGCAATCTTTTTTGAATGGAACAGGTCGAGCGAAGAATGACAGAGTGATTTTTGTGGCCCTATACCCAATAGTAAAAGAAAGCTTCCGACTCTACTATGAAATGACGGAGATCATGGCGATACTAGTTGATAGATTCACGGAGATGGAGATCGCAGATTGCGTGAAGGCATATGAGATCTTCTCGAGAGTAGGGAAGCAATTCGACATGCTCGAGGTATTTTACGCTTGGTGCAAGAATGTCGGCATCGCCCGTACTTCCGAGTACCCTGAAATCGAGAGAATTACACAGAAGAAACTTGATCTGATGGACGATGTCATTCGGGACAAAGCAGCCGTAGCGAAAGGTGAGAGAGCGCCAAATGCAAAGCCAAAGAATGATATTGTGCAAGAAACAGTCGAAGCAGAAGCAAGTGAACCAGACATGAATTCAATCAAGGCGCTGCCGCCGCCGGAGGGATTGAGCGAATCAGCTGTTGCGGAGAAGGAAGAACCGAAGAAAGAGGACACACAGCAACAAGCCGACCTGCTAAATCTAGGAGACAACACGGCGGCCCCCGCAGAACACGGAGATAAAATGGCATGGGCATTATTCGATGGCGACGCACCACCCGTCGGTCCTGACCCGGCACCCAAATGGGAGGCATTCGGTAATGATACGGCAGATTGGGAATCCTCGCTTGTGCAATCGGCAAGCAGTTTGTCAAATCAAAAGACGACACTAGCTGGTGGTCTGGACATGTGGTCGTTCAACGGAATGTATCAGCATGGAGCAACAGCCGCGGCGGCTAGAACTAGTGCAGCATATGCAGGCAATGGGAGTGCGAGTACTGTCACGGTTGGATCAGCTGGCCAGCCGGCGATGCTGGCTTTGCCTGCACCGCCGGCCCCAGTTGGTGGGGCAACCTACAATTTCGTCGATCCCTTTGCAGCGTCGCTAACCGTTGCTCCACCACCATACGTGCAGATGTCGGATCTGGAGAAGAAGCAGAGGCATTTGGTTGACGAGCAGCTCTTGTGGCAGCAGTACACGAGAGACGGAATGCGAGGGCAGCTCGGGATGGCAAACTTACAGGCCAATTCACACAACATGGGAGGTTACACTAGAAGTTACTGAAGGTGTGTTACATTATTCTCAGATATAGAGATTTGAGCAAGTGAGTAGCAGAGTCAACTGCAAAGACTAATCCTCGGGAGACACCAAGTTTCTGGATTTATGCCTTCTCTCTCTCTCTCTCTCTCTCTGCGCTAATGGGTTCTTTTTCTGAATTCATATCACTGTATTATAGAGAAGTTATTATGTAGAATGACATTGCATATACATAACTTTATCAATCTTTGTGCTATCTATTTCAAAATTTTGCACCGAACTCTAAATTTGGGATAATTTTTGTTAATATATGCATTAGTTTAACACGACGTGATATTGAAAATGAAAGGAACAAGCCGTTCAACTTAAGAAAACTTGAGTTTTCCAAAACTAACATTACACCACTGATTCTGGAATGCATTAATTGTTTTACGTGTTAGGCAAGAATTAGAACTAGAACGTTTCAATGTTCACACAAGTAGAAAATCTGCGTATGCTAAACAGGGATATTGAACACGTGTTTGAAAATACACAACCGCATATGACCAACCACACATGAGACCACAATCTGTTGTACTGGAATATAGTCTGATGATAGAACACTCCTTGAATCAGGGATACTGGCCATGTGTTTGAATGAGGCCTCATTTCGATATGATAGTTCGAAGAACTCTGACTCGATCTAGTAAAAGCAAGAGTACTTACTTGTATATTAAAAAGATTAAGGGCATATAACTGCATTATTTTCAAATTCATCCACCATTAATAACTAAAAGCACAAAGTTTTACAATAAAGTCAATCATGCCAAGCTTGTACAAGTAAAGCAGCACGGCACCATCTGGAAATGGTCTTCATGTCATCAATGATCTAAATGGTTTTGTACCCCTCATATGATTTATACTGGGAACAGAAACAAATTGTACATCCTAAACAACTTCATGTTCAAATAAATCTTAATAAATTCATGCCAATGTACATGCTGAGGTATCAGTAGTCAATGAATGAGTTCGTCGGAGCTACTTTACAAACAATCAACAGGCTATCAACTCCAAAAAGCACTCCACCTGATATAAGCTTTCCTCAAGCTTCTAAGACCATCTTCTCCAGGTTTGGCATCCCAGTTTCTGCTTGTTTTCTGGTCGAGACACCCAGCTTCATCCCCACAGAAACTAGGGTTTCAAGCGATCTGCTACTATTCTCTAGGAGATCCTTGTCTATGTCGATCACATCCTGTCAAATTAATTGACTACATGAAATCGGCTGCTAAATTTGCAATTAAGTTCATCTGAAGACAGCATTTGGGCAAAGAACTATATAATAATGCAGAGCCAATACATATGCATCCAATCAATCCGCGGTTACGGGGAATCTTGATTATTCCTTCAAATCATGTAATTTTTTCCAATAAATACACTTTCGAAGTTGAATTAGCAGAATGAATAGTACATCTAATACTAACCTTCTCAAATACACATATGACAGTGCTTCCTCCAAATGAGAAATATCCAAACTGCATTATTTCCGATTTAAAAGCAAATTAAAATTCATGCCTTGTGGAAATAGAGACGGTAATATTATCAACTTAATAACTGTTAACCTCATCTCCCTTCTTAACACGCTCACCCTCCTGCTTCAAGAAAGTGATGCTTCCTACCATGGTGGCTCCAATAGCAATGAATGCCACCTGCAGCCAAAGATTATATAAAAAGATATGGAAACCAAAAAAGGAATACTGAGATTTTTTAAAATAAAAGAAAATGCATATAAAAGGAGCGGGAAAAAACATGTAATGGATTATTATCTGAGTACAACAAACTCAAAGGCTAAAATGGAGTGAAAAGATCACTGGGAGTTGATTGTTCCTACAAGAAGATCAAAACTAGTGTCTAGGGAAAAAAATCATCAAAGAACTAATCCAGAACATGTTGAATGACATAGACTTTAAAACATACTATCCCTCCAAGGATGTTAGCTATTCTCCTATTCTTAATTCTAATAATCATAACTTTTTAGTGATTGTCATGATAGATTCAAGGGTCATCACTGGCTCCATCTTCTATTTGTCTATCAGATTCTCAAAGAATTCTGTTCAGTAGCAGACCCAGGATCTAAACCAAGTGAGGGGGTCCATAATTACATAAGAAACATTAAAAAGAATAGCAAATTAAGTTCAAATTAAAATATATCAAAAAAGTTCACTCTGATAAACAAGGAGAAGAGAGACTTCCATATATCTAACAAATCACAAAACAATGCTAAATTTCTTCTGAATTACAGATTAAAGACACAAAATAACATAATGCATAGGTGTCCATGGCAATGATGGAATGAAACAGGTTGATAGTCCATGTAAACAAAATCTTATCTGCTTTCATGTAAAATATGAGCTAGAACATTAAGTAATTTTGCATATACAATTTACCACAATTGTCAATCTTCTTCCAATAAATAAGAGGGAAAGCACCAACAAAATTCATATATACATATGCTAAGTACTGCATATAAAATGGGCCACTGTAGAGGAGCAAAAAAGAGCGAGTACTAATGAGTGTACAATTTTGCACTCCCTGGTCCAGGCCATGTATGAGAAACTTCAAGGAAATTCACTAAGCCATTTTGGTGACTGCATACGGCATTTAAAAAGAAAAAAATATATATATAATTTGGAAACAGACAAACCTTTCCAAAATGTTCTGTTGAGATAATAGACACAACACGCTTGTTCTCTGCGAAAACATTGCAGTACTTGCTATTGACAGCGATAGGATTGACCTAGATTGACATGTGAATGCATTCAGAGGATTGACAGAGCACATAGAACAAAGTTTTTACTAGTAAAGTTACTCAACTCACAGTGAATAAGCATCCAGGTATATTCACAAATTGTTCAATGATTCCAGTGACGGGGAGATGGAAACGATGGTAGTCCTGCAAAAATTTGAATTTTGTGTTCACTATAGAAAGAGAAACCTTGCATCACAGCATAGAACAGACAACATTAGTTACCTGTGGCGCCAAACGGAATATCACCAATGCCCCACCTTCAAAAGAGCTTGAACTTATCTCATTTCCCAGAAGGCCTTGAATGGAAAACTTTTTACCCTAAGAACAGCATGAAGCAGAAAATGTCAACAACAGTGACAAAGGCACCAACAATATGCCCAACATTTTCACAGTTGTTAATTAGAGTCAAGCCACTGAAAATCATTCTCTCTCTCTCTCTCTCTATACAATGTGTATATATATCCAGAATTGAAAACTACAAATAATTTAAAAACTCTTCAACTTGTCTGGAAGGTGGATCTTTTCTCCAAGACATATATCCAGAATTGAAAACTACAAATAATTTAAAAACTCTTCAACTTGTCTGGAAGGTGGATCTTTTCTCCAAGACATTACCCAGAGGAGAGGATTTCAGCTATAGGTAAGCAATCAAATCCCATAAGTATCTCAAACCTTTCTCAAGCAACAAAAGTACGGCCACAGAAATAATTCATTTCCCAGTGAATCAGTGCTGATTGTAGGATATGGCAATAATACCATAAATGAATCAGATCCTTCAAGCAAAGGATGACCTGAATCCTATCACAAGTATCCCACTTTTGGAAAGTTTTCTCTGAAATTAAGAAGCGCCCACAAACATTGGGGTCTTTTTTCTTTTCTTTTGTTTTTTGTTTTTGGGTGCGGGGGGGGGATGGGGGGAACAGTCTTTCTATAGACATTAAAGGTAATTCAGATCGAGAGAGTAGAAAATACCTTAATCCAAAACCGAGTACTATCTTCAACGTTGTTGAAAGCCATTAAACGGCTATCAGCAGCACAGACAGCAATGTTGTCATGCTCCACGGCGGCAATGGGTCTCGCACCAGGTTTCAACTCTCTTATGAAGAATTCATTGAAAGTCTGCTGATAGAAAGAAGTTAGATGCCCCCAACTGAAAGATTCTAATCTTTCAACTATATCAAAGTTTTTCAGGACTTAGATCACAATTAGGATTTATCTACTGAACTTATAGCACCACGAGTAAAGAGATTCCAGAAACATTGCAATGAATCAATGTACAAGCTGAGAGAACCTTCCTGGGGCTTTAAAGTAAGAACATATTAAAATATTGGGGCTTACCTTGAAATGTTCCAGCGGATACTTGACTTCAGCCACATTAATTTGATCCTACAACATTCCAGAGAGTAACTCATTATAAAGGCTTGGAAAAGTACTTGTTTGCCGTACAATTAGGTTTTGTACTTCTATTTGGCTTGGAAACATTACTTTTGATAGACATTAAGACCATCTAGAAAAGTTCTCATGCAAGAGGATGTCCACATTATACATGTTGAAAATACCCTTGAAGATCCATTATGAAAATACCTTATGTCACAAACAATTACATATGCCCCATCGTATGTTCTCAACACAGATATGACAAAAACATAGCTTATAATTAGTCCAACAATAAGCGTCTCATTTTTAGATACAGGTGCTATTTGGCCACACAAAATAAGCAAGCAAATTGCACGTACTGGTACTCAAGTGACTGGTTAATAGAATAGTGACTCGAGAATTCGAAAGAATATGAACTTGTTTGATTGACTTCACTCTGCAAGTTATTCAAAAAAATACTGACATATGCATGGAAAGACATACAACTTCAAGGAAGCCAAAAGGAGCTTGGAAGTCAGAAATAAGAAAAGACGGCAAGATCACCTGTATAAAGAAGCATTTCTATGATGTAATTCAACAATGTTGCAATTAGTTTATGCAAGCATTCTTCTTGCAATTTCCACATATACAAGCAAAACCACAAGGACCACTCCTTAAGTGCAAGTAATCTAACCACTAAATCAGTAATTTGCAGCAAAGAACATCTATAGATTTCAATAGCTTCTGCCGCTGGGAGTCAAATAACATTGAAAGAATACATCGGTGTCTAAAATAAGTAGCAAACTTTGTATTGGCTTACCATGGCACAAGAGCAGAGAAAAGCAAAGCAAGCAAAGAAATATCAACACTAAAGAACAACATAACTCTGGACATCTTTACAAACAGAATCACACAGAGAGTTTGGATAAGTAGAACACAAATAAGCCACCAGGCAAAGTGATTAGTGTTTTTGATGGCGAATATCTAATATCAACTATCAAGCAACAGAACTTCGTTAAGAAAGAGAGTAATAGAGCAAGACCATTCCACGCGTGATTTATTGTCTGTCTAGCAACCTCATTCAATCACATTAGTAGAAACAAGAATAGATGAGCTATGTAATGGGGAGTAAGCAATATTTCTTTGTACTGATAGCATATTCATGATATTACTTTTCAACTAATGGTGTGATTAAAATCCTCTGTTCACTTATAAAGATGATGTCAACATGCCTTGAAAAAACTAAGAAACTTTGGTATGTCTTCTGCAGATTCAACAGAATTCATTTTCTTGCCCTGCTTTTCAGAAATACTCTGCAAAATCTCTTTTGCCCCTGCAATTCAGCCCATTGTAGAAGTAACAATTTAGCACATCTTGACACAAAAAATAAATTGAAGAACTCAAAAAGATACACAAAACTAGAACTCAATATAAGCTTAAGCACTATCACCAAAATAGTGCAAAACTTGCTTGTGCACTGTATTACCTACTGTTAAAACCCACATAGTGAAAACCTTAAGGAAAGGTCAGTAAAACTTTTGACTTACATTAATTGGACAAACAGAAGGTTGGGGACATTTGCATATGATTTGCATTCTAAGGTTAGAAATGTTCACATACTGTACTATGATCTTATATGAATGTCACAGGACAAATTATTCAGTTAGAGGAGAAATAGAGTCAAGCTACTCACGAGTAGCTGGGACTCATTGACTAATCAGAATTGACTAGCCTAATTTTGAGTCTAGCTCAACTTCAAGCTACTCAAGGCTACTCAAGTATCTTGTTGAATTGAGCTTGAGCTTGCTAATACTTATCTAGGTAGGCTGACGAGCTAATAGAGCTTTCATTTTGTTAGAGAAGAATATTCAAAATCATAAAAGTAGACACGATACTTTAAAAATAATAAATAGAGCTTATAAAACTCAAGCTCCAGCTCAAGATCAGTCTTGATTTATAAGTTAATTGTATTAGGTCGAGCTTAAATATCTCAATTTTTTAATCAATTGGAGCTCGAGCATGAAAATTAATACTCGACCGCTCGAGCTTGGCAGTTCATCAACTCAACTTGGCTCCATTACAACCCTACATTCAAGGCAGGAAAAGGCAGGGTAAGAGCTGATTAAGAAAACCAGCCTCTGCTAGTTGGCAGAAGTTGTCAGTCACCTGTATCAATAAGGCCTAGCCCAAATTTCGATTGGTAAATGGCTCTCATTGACAATACAATTTTCCCATCAATTATTTCTTCCACTAGTCTCTTAGTCCTCCGGTCAAATACCTGAACACAAATAACTGTGATGTCTTACAACTTGGATGAGAACAAAATGTTTACCAATGAAAGGGCAGCATAGTTCAAATAGAAATAACAGAAAATTAATCTAGAACAGACCTAAAAAATGGCTTGTAAACTTTGTAGTTTTTGCTTCTCAAACAATATTACAAAAAATAGCCGACCAAGTTCAGAAGATACAAATGCTCAAGCTACTTCTTATAATCACAAATGGCCTTACAGAAGAATGCTCTTCTAACTGAAGGAAAAAAAAGGCCGAAATGGATCACAGAATCATGCATATTGTAGTTCATTAGTCTTGTAGAAATACAAGGTATTGACCTCATGTATGCTAGTGAAATCTAATCTTGGTACTATTGAAGTAGCACACATAACTACAAGCAAAATTTACACCAAGGTTCCCTTGTCACAATATCAGTAACCTAGCTAGCTAGCAGTTATCCAAGGGCAAATCTTTCAATGCCACCACATGAAAAATCAATGAATCACCCAGCCGTAGCCCCAGCTTAACATCTAGCCGAAGTCCTCAACAAATGGATCTATCTTGGTTTTACAGGGACCTATTCTGAAGTTACTTCATTGGTCAAGCAAGTTCGACTGAGGCTTCTGATTATCTATCTAAAAGGGCTTTCATGGAAATAACTATTCCTTCACCACATCTCTCAAGCTCCATCTTCCTCTCCACAACTATCAAACCGAGGAAATGGACAGAAATGGAGCAGGTTCTCATTTCACAGCCCAGGTCTAAACCATGATTTGGTGGAAACTGTCTTCTTACCATACATCCTCACTCAACAAAAAAAGAGACATTCTCAAGAGCCAAGTTACAACATGTGCCAATTAGTATTTCCACAATAATATTTCACTGGGCTAATTATGCCACTCATTCTTTCCCTCAAAAGGTTTCAGAACTTCCTGCTCAAGAGTCAGAGGGATGCTGAGGTACAATACAATATCAAAGGCAAGGTGACAAAGGAGCTACTCCTCTCTCATCCCCCTTACCCACCCCCACCTTCCCCTTTCCCCTTCCTCTCTCACCACGAAAAATAAGAACAGAAGATCCAAAAGAAGGAAACTTACCATCCACAAAATTGTTTTAAGCTGGTGTCTAAATGAAGTCCCCAGATTTACTTATTTGATTAAAATGGCCACTTCATCACAGCATATAAATAAATGGAAGTGCACATCTTACTATTTCGACAATTCAAAGGCATTCTTCTGTGTCAATCATGACAATGAATCCAGCAAGCACGTCATTCTCAAAAAAGCAGCCAAATTCATTATATGACCTAAACAATTTATACTATTAAAGGAGAAGAAATATAAGTAGGAGGAAGCATACCACTATATTTGAAGCACTTGATCCATAATTCAGGCCAATATCATAAGATGAAACATGGGCCCATTCACTTAGTTTGAACATCCACCTAAAAGATGATATTTGACCATTAACAGATGACCATGTAAGAAGCATAAGAGCAATTCCAAAATATTAAGACCATGAAAACGAGGCCTCACCCAGAGGAAGCTTGTTTATCAGTCAAGAATCCTCCCGTCATAATCTGGTTTCCACTTCCTTCATCAAAACAGAGGGTCAAGTGAACTACAGTGTTCAGCTTATCTGAAACATGGAGAACCTCACCACAGACAGGGCAACAATTCATAAGTGGCTCCCTGCAACCAAACGATATAAAAAGCAATGAGTGTAAATTTGCATAATGTTTGTAATTTTTGTAATAGCAATGTTGAGCTTTTGGTTCACACAATTAAGTTATTTCCGTACATTCATCCGTAATTCTTTGACTCTTCTCGTCCTGCAGCGCAATACAATGAAAGTTCTAAGCTATGTTTGTGAGGGAGTTATTGTCTATTGTTGGCCCCTATGGTAGAATCAACTAGGTACCGGAGAGGCAGTGGTTTACCCTGTGGAAAATATCAGCAGTTCAAGTCCACTTATCTCCAATTCATGAACTTAACTGCGGATCAGCCATATAATATACAAAAAGAAACCCAAATGTTTCTCCTCTTTTAATGAGACCTAGATGATGGCATTTGACAACTTTGGATAAGCATGGTTTATGAATGCACAAACTAGTAACTGCCTATATTTACAATGTCTCTTGACAAGTGGCTCTCTACCATCAATTGCACCACGTGTGACAGACAGATCGTCTTAGAAATCCACAATTATCTCACACAAACCGGAGATTTTGGCTTCTGCCACTTGCTGCTGCATCAAGGTTCCCTCATTGTAGTTCTTTCCTTCTCTCTGTTTTTTTTTTTTTTTTTTTTTTTTGGGGGGGGGGTGTGGAACTCAATCAGTTGGGTTGGCATGACATCAGTGCATTTGGCTTTAGCACCTGGGAATAACACAATCACGCTGACACTTCAAGAGAACTGATAATTTAAAAAGTCAACCCTCCATTTGTTGGTAAAACTTCCATAGAGCTGCATAACTATGTCTAGTATTTTATCAATATCGTAAGCTCACTAATTATAAGAAAAGATTTCACTTCACGAAAATAGAAGCAGCACTCACAGCAATGAGGCAACCAATGCTACATGCAGCGTACATAAGAAAATAAAGGCAAATTGAAGTGCTCCGTACTCATTATAGACATTGAGCAAATTTAATTAGAAAAAGCATGAAAATCCGAAGCTCATAAATCAATCCAAAGAATTACTTTTCTTGTTGAATTGCAAGAAGGCCAGCCAACTCATCCATGCTGACTACACCATCCCCATTTACGTCTGCTGCTTTAAAGAGCTCCTCTTTCTGGTAAACAACAAACATAATCATTATATAGACCTCGAAAAAATTCCCAAGAAACAACAGCAATCCTACATTTGCACAGGTTTTGTTTTAGACCTTAACCAATTATATCTCTACTCCTGCCCCAAGATGGTTTTGTAAGAGGGTTAATTTGAATAGTCTTTCACATAATTTATTGAAGAACATCATACAGAGGGAAGCACTAACCGCCAGAAAACCTAGGTCTTTGCTAAGGCACCAAATGTCACTCAAAAAGAGAATGTTGCTGACCAAATTGAAAAGCACATTCATATATGTCAAGATAAGCACTAAGTTAATTGGTATCTTTTTGTGTGAATTCATCTAGTAGGCAGATTTCCAACATAGATATCTCTGCACAAGCACTGATTACATTTGACCAAGCTATCAGATACTAATATGCAGCCTCTGATCAGTTCTAAATGGGTTTTAGATTAAGAATGTGAGAGATATCTATAGGGCGTGTCTACAATGGTTTTTGCTTGGGGAGCTCATGATTTGACTTTTAATACTAAACACCTCAAATCTATGAAAATTATATACAAATATTGATGTAGAATATTCCCTGTTACTTGTTTTAAACTTAGGATAATTATTTTTTCTTGATGGAAGCCGAGCCTTGTTATCCTCGTGGATGGTTGCATAGACTAAAACAAGTAACTTTTTTGTTGTCGCTGCATATGCCCATCAATTTCTTTCATGCATGCATGCTTGTGTGCTGCATCACACATTTTGCTCTTATGTGCACATCATGTATATGCATTTATATATGCAACCAGACAATTATGCATGCAAGTACATATGTATGTATGCTAGTGCACAATAAGTACCCTTACATCAATTCCCGTCCCAAACATAATTCTGACACAGAAAACAATTTAAGTTTATGAGTCCTACAAATGAAGAACAGAGAAAAAAGTTGCCAATATTGATGCAGTTCAACAACTGACTCTAACCTTGTCAGCAGCCAATTGATTTCCAAAAGCATTCATCAAGTCAGAAAATTCGGAGAATGAGAGCTTCCCATCTTCATTGTAGTCCTGTGGGAAAAAATTCAAGGGTTAACCTGTTAAAAAATTGGACCGACACAACAGAAGGCCTACTTATTTTAAGAGGAAAATTAAGATGTCCCCATGCACAAGGCTCTGAAGTTGTAGGTTCTAGGGATGCTTAGATGTACTTATCCTTACCCCTTACTTTTGCAGAGAGTTTATTCCATGACAAATCAACCTAGCTTGTCCTCTAACAGAAAGACCTACTTATGAGAGGGGAAAAATACAGAATTCTCTGTTGCGTAGACCAATTTCCAAAAGCACTGAGAAAAATCCTAATTATGGCATGGTGGTCAGACGCTCCAGTAGAAAAATGTGTGACTGGCGCTTGGGGCATTCAGATTGAGAGAGAGAGAGAGAGAGAGAGAAGAAACAAGAAACGTTTCTGCTATATGTGTCCATCTGCTTTTGTTAAGTGCATTTTGTGTCTACAATTCTGGATGGTCCTGTGACCAAACTAATAGTTAACTTCAATTATTCCGTTGCCTTAAAATCGTGCAAAGGAACACCATATTGCCCATGGTTATATAATCACAACTCTCTTAATTGCTCCAGCAAAAGTAGTTCTCATCCATGCCAATGTAATAAAAGTCTATGTACCCTCATGCACATGGACATGGCTATTTGCATGCATCCATGTGGACTACTCCAGCCAAAAGTTTTGGATAACCCGTGCTATAAACAAATGATCTTGAGTAGCTATATCCTATGTGACATTACAGGATTATGAAGAGGAAGAATTTGGATGCCATCAGAACATGGTCAACACCTTCCAGCTACTTGATTTTACATACATAAAATTGGTTTTTAGCAGTGTCAAAACACAGCATGTCAAGCAATCATGATGCACCATTTTCGTTTTCACTTCTAGCAAGAACCAAGTCTCAAATTAACTTAAGATATGCAGAGGGAGATATCAAGGCAGGCTATCAAAAGAATGGCCAGTTTAGTACAGGTTTCCTAGACAACTAATGATATAACACAATTTGAAGATTCAACTATAATTCCCAACTTATGGGTGAAGCGACCAAGTTTGATTCAAATTTATATCTTCAACTTACTTCTAAACAGGATGTCACAGGATTGAAAAACTACATAAGTGTTAATAATTTATGCACATGGAAGGAATATGCAATAAGAAGCTTTAATAATAATAATGGTCTGTCACAACACTCAAATATCTTGGACTTCTCATATTCATAGCTTCAGTACCACCACTGAAATAATGACCTTATTCAAGTTTCCAAGCAAAAGCTTAAAAAAAAAAAATAGGAATTACACGGCTAGTGTGCCTTTCAATCTAACCGAGTTGAGTGTCTACCCATGTAAAACAAAACGAAAAGGAGAATTTCAACCCTTAGCCATCAAGTTTTGATGAAACATAACCTGTATTTACCGTCTTCCATCCGGCGACGATCATCCAGATGAAAATTATTGGAAGGAATTAATAAACTCACAAACTATTGAAGAGATAGCAGTATAAGAAGCTTAACCCTCCACACCAGAACTTTCCACTTAGATTAATAATAAGAAAGATGACGGTAGAACATACCACAATTGACATGATGCGCCTTGCAAAACTCTTCTCTGTTTCCACGGGATCCTATTGACATTTCAACATAATGTTGGTAACAGACATAATTATCTTGGCACCGATCTAAAATCATGCACTGTCCACTCACCTCAACTGAACATGAAACCAGGATAGTACCCACCACTACATCTGATTTAGAAGGGTCTAACAAATTCAAGATTTCAGATTCAGATTCTGAGTCCTGCGAAAAGAAATTTAATGGGGTTCAAACTAACAGTTACTTAGAAGAAAAATTATAATAGTTAGAGAAATTTATGATGGTCAGATAACTTTGTACATGCAGAGTGAAATCAAGAGGATGAATTAATGCATCAATAAATGGTCACTCACCTTTGCCAAGACTTCAAGCAGATCTAGCTCACAGTAACCAATTAAATTGTTCTTTGAAATCCTATTAGTCTGCATGCAGAAAAATTACACATAAACAAAAGATTGTCATGGAAAGATATAGGCCCGGGTATTAAATTTAAGCCAATCCACGTGACACTTATTTTGATTACTTTGCAAAAGAAAGAAAATCAACCACCCAACTGAATGCACAAAATGATCAAAAGAACAAATAGGCCATACCTAATACACACCAAATATGGGTGGGCAAGTTTGGTTTGCTTCCAATAAATGTGACATACCAATCGTTAATTAGCCACAAACCTACTCTTCGATCCCCCTAGGAGTTTTCTCACATATTTTAACACCCAATATCTTACATGGATTTTGTCAAAAAGTGCCCTTAGGGAACTTGTGAATAACCAAATGAGGAAAGGTTTGCACCTCCAAGGCACTTACTTTTTTTGTGATGCCTAAAACCAATGCTTCAGAAATTGGAACTTAACTTGTTAAGTATTCTAAATAAAAGCCCTAAGGGCAATCATTAATATGATTAATTTTATACTTGAAGTTGTGAAGGTAATCATGCCAAGGACCAGCTGATTATGCAGTATAATGAGAGTTCCTCGTACTGACCACACTGGAAAGTTCAAATACACTAGTTAGTTCCAGTTAACTGAACCTATTTTTCCAATCCATTCCTTCTCCTTCTTGTTTTTTCCATTAATAGATTATTCAGTTTCTTTTTTTCTCCCTCCTGCTTAGTAGTTTCATATCTTATACATAATCAACCTCCGATAATGGCCTCTCAAATCTTCCCATCATTTATCCATTTGTTTATCCTACTTGTTTCCCTTGTCCAGAAACAAATCTGGTCTATCCAAGCTCAAAATTACTATGCACAATACTTCAGAAAGAGGTTTTAGACGGGAAATTTTGATCATGGACAACACTATGAAACAACTTTCGTAAAATAAACTCACTTCCAAATCTCATCGAAAAGTCGCATCACCTTATTTCTCCCGACAATCTCATCAAAAAGTCGCATCATCTTACTAGCACATCTGATTGTCATTATTTCACATGTCTGAACCTCGAATTGAGTTCTCTCATCTAATCCTCGATTGTGTCCACATCAACTTTTGTAGAATAATCTCACTTCCAAATCGATATTTTTTCTCAAGTGATCATACATCCACAAAAGCATTCTTCTTTCAACTAATCTGATTTTAGGTGCATGCTGATAGTTAAGAGACTTACATACCCTACCTGTAGCACCATCTGTCTTATAACTGTTAAAGAATTTGCCTTATGGCCATAAGGATAATTTGCTATTGCTCTAGACATCAGATGCATGTCTCCTCTTTTCCTATCCCGTTCAATTAGTTACAAATAACATTTTCAGCAAGTTCCCCATTTAGCAAAACAGACAATATATCAGAGTTACCAGCTCTATCACCTTATGGTCTCAATTTTCACCTTGCTTTTTTCATGCCTCTTTTCCTTTTTAGGATGGAACTAGTATGCTCTGTACTTACAATCTCAAAAGACATCTAATGTATATATGATAATATAGACCTGAGTTCTACCGGTAACCATAAGGCCTTTGAAAAGACACTACGTAAATTTTAAGCACTTGGAAAATTAAATGTAAATTTGTTAGTCCTAATGATCACAATGAACCAACTTAAGTACCCCCTCCAAATCAACAGAAGTATATTCTCACAGCCAAAAGTCTTTACACCTTTCTTCTAAGCAGATGCACCTTAGCAACAATACCACAACACAAAATATTTCCTTTTCTGTTTACTTATATATACAATATACATATTATAGCCAAATAATTACATATCTACAAGATATCCATTTTGAATTGAAATTGGACTGTACGAAATATAGTTTGACTTAAAACAATAAAAATTACGAAGAATATAGATAAGTTTCTACCAATATATCTCGAGTATGTCACTGATTATTAACTAATACTGTAGACCAAATATACTGCTGACACATTCATACTCGATTTAAAATCCAAACCTAGAGAAGTTGTAATTTGAACACAATATATGACATTTATTAGGTAAATTCTTTCTTTTTGGATATATTAAAGAAAAATTGAACTGATATAGATGATTGCATTATGAGAGGCATATGTCCACTTATATTACAGGTAGAAGTTCACAATTTCTTTTTTGTTTACAGCAACAAGAGTTTCGTGAGATGGTAGATTTGGTATACTCTCTACTTCCTCAAAAAGCATTGATTAGAAACATTAAATCCACCGATTGAAAGTTTTAATCAAAAGATTAAAATATTAAAGAAAAGACCATCCCTCTTGCAACGGCATGCAGAATTAAGAACTAAGAACCAAAATAAGTTGCTCTACCATTTTTTTTGGTCTTTACATCTATGTTCACCAATTATCACAGTTTAAATTAATTGGAAGCTGATTATTCTTCATGCATCTGTCCATCATCTACACACCGGTTTGGAAATATGCTAATTAGTTAAGCCACAAAAGGTAGCTTATCAAGACTGAAATGATTAAACACCTATTTTAATGTTTTCACTCAATCATATTGCCAAGATCTCGGTTCCTGAAAACCCTAGACCACCTAAAACTGATTGCCAATAAGGCTTTTGACATCATTCAGAAAAATCGAGATCATCTGTTAGATTAGAATATCAGAATAAAGATTCCAAAGGTGAGCATTTCTTTAACAACCTAAAAACCTTTTTGCCTCAACAAACTTCCAAGTGCATCTGCTTTGTTCCTTTTTGGTAGTGTCTCATTTGTTTATGTCAAAACATGTGCTTCTGAGTTCTCCCCAATTCCATGGAACATGATTTCATCTAGCTTGCTTACTTTCATTTCAATTAATTAAACAAGCGTGAAATGATGTTCAACCTCATATACAGAGATTCTTGCAATATGAGGCCCATTCCTTTCCAGAAGAAGTTTCTTTTCCTGCATAAGGAAGAAAGGCACCAATTAATGATGTATCCACGCTGCATTTTTTTAATAGGTAAAAACATCAACTACAGGGCCCCGCCGTGCGGCGGGGCGGGGTCACAAACCCATATCCAGAAAGAGCTCGAAAACTAAAGAGATATATGAAAAAGCTCTCAAAATGAAAAGTAAGCTCAATTCCAGGACAAAGCATCAACTATATAAACCAAGGCATTTGCATCCATATGCAAGTTTCCACCATACCAAAAGTGTAAAACTTTAAGCCACTTCTTAATACAAAGAGAAATGGAAAATTCCTCTCTAACAAAGGCTCTCTTGTTCTGCAACCAGGGAGAAAAAAAACAGGGAGAAATTAGGGTGATCCTTCTTTTCTTATTGTGCTCCAGGAAAATGCCCTGCCAAAGGCCAAAGTTCTTGCCCAATAGAATCTCCAATAATCCAAGAAATTCCTGTGCAAGCATAGGAAGCTGTTCAGACAATTCTAGTCCAAGAACAATGAAGAAGAGATGCCACAAGGTCTCTGCCTCCTTGCAGAGGAACCTATTACCAGAACTTTGCCTCTTCACTATAGTTCATGTGAAGTAAAGATTCCTTCTGCAGTTGCTTCCAAAGTAAAAGAAAGAACTCTTGTTGGAACCTTGTCGCTCTACAAATTGCTTTCTTAGGGAAATTCATTCTACCACTAACAACATCCCTATCTAGCAGCTTGAAGTAAGATTTCACAGAAACATTCCATCTCTACCAATGTTCCACACCAAAACATCCTCAAAAGCAGTAGAAATCTTCATGTCATACAAATCCTGCTCATACACAAAGAAAAAAATCTTGAATATTTTGCATGACTCAATAATTATCCCGATTCAACTTCTGCAAAACAACTTCAGAGAGATTTCTTTCGGAGAGCAATAATTCTGATAAGTCTCATTTATAGAGCTGGAGTTCCAATTGAAATTCATTTGATGAAGGGTGCACTGGGTGTGAGAGAGATTCGAACTGTAAATAAAGGTTAGTAAGGTAAGTATCTATGGAGTGTCTGCTGCTATGACAACAGCTCTGCAAGAGGTAGTGCTACCAAAAATGGAAGTTCTCAGCAAGATTGGCGTACTTTGGATTGGAATTGCCATTTGGCAAAGAATTTGGTTTGCCTATCATTGTTGAACTGGGATTTGAGGGATTTGATTGAATCTTCTCAATATTCTCCCTTTTTTCCGCTTTTTTGTTTCCGAAACTTTACCTTGCATGTAACCTGCCCCAACGTATGATCATTACTTATCACATAAATGTCCATTGTGAATCCACTCCTCCACAATGGTTATGCTAATCTGAAATTGTTTAACCCAAGTCTGACCTATACAGAACAAAGAGCCCCTCCACATCTAGATAGCGCAACTTACATTGAATAACCCACCCACTCAACTTCTTATCTTAAAGGAATTCTTGTATCTACTCCAGTGAGAAACTAATTTAAGAAATGTATGAGGATTCAGGCTCTAGCAACAGATCACTCTACTCTAATCAGAAAAGCCTGCCAGCAACATAATCCTATCTTCCCAAATCATAATCACTTTGATGCTTGCCGCATGTCTCATTTTCCTCAAAATCTTCAGACTATATCTTGATTACTGACTTTTTCAAATAAGTCAGATTTATTCATAAGGAATGAAAGGAGGACAGCAACCCCCACTATATACATTGCTATAGTATAAATTTGAAAGGAAAGCAAAGAGATACCTTCCCAGATGTTTTCTGATATCTTTAGCAAGAAAGTGCCTGGATGAAGTGGAGAAAGTTCAAATGGTAAAGTAAAACGAAATTTTATTTTTAAAGAGACTCCAACAAAGATGATTATCAGAGGGGAAAAAAAAGATCAAAATGGATCAAGGTTTTCAGTTGTGAATTTCCTGATGAAGATTAGATTCCAAAAAGCTGTTCCAGATTCAAGACGCAAGATCCAAAAGGCAAGCTTCAAACGCCTTGTGGTAACATCACCAACTTCAAACTCAATCCGATGGCTAAAACAGACCCGCCCCCTTCCAATGTATTTCCGAACACCAATCCATGAGGGGTTGAGACCTTCTTGGAATACCATTCGTGGGGAATGAATCCATTTTGACCTTGATCTCCCTAGCCCATAGAGAGTCAATCTTGGGAAATTCAGATTATCCAGAGCCGCTTTCCGAAAGGCTTTATGGACCCACAACCAGCCAGAATATCCCAAAAACATTCTGTCATCTCCCATTAAAAGATTCTTCGATTTGGGTGTATTAAGCACATAAGCATGTATCCATCCATAGTAGCAAGTGCAACCACTCACTACTGAAGCACAGAGAATCGCCCAAACTAAGACCTGCTTTCCTTTACTGGTAAATAAAATCACCATGTTCCTGTAATGTATAAATGAACCTATATGATGCCACAACACTTCAAATACATTACCATTACTCTCGCTCTGTTCGCCGCACAACGAGGCTCGAATGCATGACGTCGCAGAATACAATTCAAAAAATAAACCAACAACGGGTAAAAGTACAGAAGGTGGCTGCAAGAAGAGGATACTCACAGCGTTCCAAGCGGGCTTGTCAGTGCTGCACGACAAGTGAAACCAAAGGAAGCAGAAAGAAAGCGACTCAGAACCAGAGAGGTGGCAGAGCATCATAAAGAGAGACAAATAAAAATTAAAAAAAAAAAAACGGAAAAAGACGAGCGATGATGAAAATAAGATGGCCATTCGGGAAGCTCAACTGATCTGAGATTGCGGTGCGGAAGGTCTGCTCCCCGAAGGAGACGCACGCGAGCCACCTGTCCTTGAACCCCATCTCCGCCTACACCTCATCGAAAACACCCAAAACCGCTCCAATCAACCACCGCCGACGACGGATCCGCCGACCTCAAAACTCACAATGCCATGCATAGAGAGAGAGAGAGAGAGAGAGAGAGAGAGAGAGAGAGGTTACGGAGCGAAGAGTGAGGAGAGCGATCCCGGCGAAGTCGTCGGCGCTCTTGAGGAGAGCAGCCGCGCCGTTGTCGGGGCGGCTGCGGCGGCGGTGGAAGCGGTGGTGGAGGCTGAGCCGCTGCCTCAACCGCGACTGCCCCCCGGAGGAGGACCCGCCGTCGCCGCCGCCGCCGCCGCCGCCGTCCTCCCTGGAGCCTCCGTTCCCCATTTTCGAAGCCGAGAGTCAAAGGGCGAGGAGCGAGCGGTTAAAAGGGACTTTTTCCGAAGGACGGTTCGAAAGCTTCGCGACGGTCTTTTCTTCCTTCGCCTTCCGCAGGGATCGAAGAGGATATCCTCGCTTTTTCCTCGCTCTCCTTCTTCGCGAGCGGAGGAGGCGACACGTGGAAAGGTTTGACTTCCCTTTTTTCATCTTCCTTTTCGGAAATTTCTCGGGTCGGGACGATTTTGCTGAAAGGGAATATTCATAAAGGCGAGCCCACGGATGAGCATATGCAGAGTAGGTGGTTACAGCCTTACAGGGTATAAAAATTGAACAACTTATTTCAAATATCTCATTCCTCAAAAGATAAAGAATTTCGATAAATTAACCTGCAACAAAAAAAAAAAGAATATATTATTAAGATTAAATATATATATTTTATATATATATACACAAACATTTCAATCAAATTAATTTGTCTCGAATTCACAAATAAATATATAATAAAGAAAGAGCAAAGACGGAATCTATACTAAAAATATTAATCTACCATTTGTTGATATTATTCATTATTTCAATTTAACGAATTCAACTATATTCTATTTCAATAATCCATAAAAGTTGAAGAAAAAAAAACAAACAATCAACATTCCACTAATCAATTTAACATTTAATAATAAGTCGAAAAAAATCACATTTCACCAATGAAGTCTTTCTTTCCTCCTTTATTTTTTTTTTTTTTTTTTTTTTACATATTTACATTTTGACTAGTTATTTGTTTGAAATTTTTTAAAATTAATCCTATGCATGTCGAAATCGCATGTCAGAAATCCAAACTCACATGCATGTTGAATAGTTGACCACATGTCGGATTTTCCAACACTCATTGAGAGTGGAGTATTTGACACAACATAAATAAAGACTTTAAAAGAGTGTCGGTACTTCCAAACAGATAGATTTTAGATTTTAGGTAAGTATAATTTAGAATTTGAAACCTGAAATATATTTTTTGTGTTTTTCTTGATTTATTTATTGACACGATCTTATTGTATTCAATGGCATCCGATAACTTGTGTAAGTTTCTAATATATGATCGAGACTTTTATTTTATTAATATTTTATATTTTTATGTGTCTAAATATAAATTATAATAAGTGGATTTTTTTAGATAGAATTTAGAATAGATCTTGGATCTTGTCCGCAGCAGGCGGGTCAAATGACCCCACCACAAGCGCATTCACAAGCGCGAGTGGATCAGGTTGTTGATTGAGGGTGGGACCTGTCCTGTCCTGTCCAAGAAAATGTCGTACCGCACAAATCCTAAAATGTTTTGTACTAAAGAGATGGCGTTTTGTGTGCAATCAGACTTTATATAATTCTCTGACAAAAAACAGTTCATATAATTCCAAAAAAGAATAAATAGTCATATAATTCAGCCCGTAAATCGAAAATTCCAAGCAAGCAGGTCGAAAACATTTGTAAAATGGATTTTGTCTCAAATAAGCCTCTAAAATAAGTGATTTGGTACCAAATCAACCTCGGCCTCACATTGCCACGGATGTGGCTTGGGAAAGGGCACATGAGATGCATGAGGCCTGTTTGTTAACATTTTTAATTTTCTTGATTTTTGTTTTTTTGTTTCTTGAAACAAAAAAAAAAAATATTTGGTAATATCAACTAATTTTTTTATATCCTGAAATAGAAAATGGTTAGAAAATAAATTTAGAATAGAAACAATAAGTAAAAAAAAGTAGCTTCTTGAGGAATAGGAAATGGGTGACTTGGCCTTAAATCATCCCTAATGTTTTGTTAACAAAAGCATTACCAAATGGCAAATAGGCCCTAAGTGATTAGGGATGATTTAAAGTCAAGTCACCCATTTCCTATCCCTCAAGAGGCTCATAGGAACGATTTCTTTTCAAAAATTATCTCTTTCTATTTCTATTATCCAGAATAATTTATGAGTATAAGAACGCGTTTGGTAATTACGCAAAATTTCTATTGTTGTAATGAAAAAAGAATGGGAATGCGTTTAGTACAATCCACATTTTTTTTTTTGTAATGTAGAATTTCTTTCATAGATAGCATTATTTTTATTTTTATTTTGTAATGAAAGATATTAGGCACATATTACTTATTTTAGGGCCATGTAAATTTTTGAGGCACTCTCAAAATAATTTTGTTGGATTTGAATCATCCGTTTTTTGAATTTCTTACAAGTTTCCATAAGTCTCGGTAATCTTTTTTTGCCAAAATTAATAATTTATAATCATTTCCAGGGCACCCCAAAAGTTTGAGAGCCATGGCTTCAACCAAGTAACTCAGACAGCATGAGCAACCTTTGGCTCTCCAGGTCGATTATATTTCAGAGTATTTACCATCGCCGAGATACACGTGAGAAATAATGAATGAATGAAAAATTCCGACATTGGATGATGGATATGACACGCAGAGCAATCAATTTATAGTGGAATCTATGAATGATTTCAAACTTGAAAGTAGAGACGCCCAACTTCTATTGTGGATCTCATAGTCATTACCACAGATGGAGCTCTCCACTATCAAACGCTTGAAAAGTGCTGCCTGTGGAACTTTACATGTGGGAGTGCTGAAACCTCAAAAGTGTGGTCCATGGACTTTAAATGGGAGAGGACCATTTCCACTACAATTCCAGTGGAACTTCTTGTTTTCTCTGTGTTACTGTCATGTTTTGTTCTGCTTGTCCAGTTGAATGGAGGCCTGCGCACCGTGTGAACGAAAAGGGGTGTCCCGATGCACAAAACTTAGCGCTTCGCGCAGGATCAGGGGAGAGGTCGATGTGACATGATCGCCGAAAATGGACAACCACAGGATAAATGGTCCCTATGATTAACGGGAGGCAGCATGAGTCAGGCTGGGATGCAGCCCAGGTTCCTCAAACCTGAGACCGGCTCCTGGAGTGGCGATTTGCAAACAAGCATTGTCCATGGCACGAGACTAGAAATGGAGATTGCACGGACTATTAGTTCAAAGTGTGCCCGTTGATGAATGAACCATCGCCGTTTGCTGTTTAGGTTTGCACATTTCAGGGGAAGCTGAAGGCTTTGTCGACGTCTCATGAGGTGCACAATCCGGTAAAATGATGTACTATCTCTTCTGACTCAATGAGACGCTTCCTTCAGCCTCCGTACTGAAGAGTAGCTCACCATTTGGGAGTGAAAAATGGTGCCAAAGTCCAAGCTAGAATAGATAGCCACATGTCCTTGGCTCAAATTCACCAACCCGATCTCTTGAAATCTGAGAAACTAAAGCGAAAATACATGCTAATATGAACCTTCAAACAGTTGATCAGGGATCTTTCAAATCTGTACAATCAGGTGCTCACTGATAGATCAGTCATTGATTATGTTGTTCAAGAATGAGAATGTATACATGCTACAAACAGTTGTTACTATGTTAGCAAAGAAAGAGCTCACTGGATGTCAACACTTGACACTGGCACAGCAAACCCTGTATACAAAGAGCCGGAATCCTCAGATTCTGGTGGAGTTGCACACTGTTGTAGATTCTCCTGGACTAGTTCTTGTAGTCAAAACTCTACTTTTTAAATTCGATGAATACTCATACAAGAAATGAATACAAACAATTTCTAAGTTGCGAGATTCATGTTGATGTGAAAAAATAGAGTAAATAAGGTCAGAGGGATAAGAATACAACAGAGAGTGCAGGTGGTAAAAGAACACTGTTTCAACTAGATTGTAAGGGTTACAAGGCCGCATACTGTCTATACATGCTTTTTGTCTGATCCATAAAGGGTTAGCGCCCAAAACAAGCCGCAGCTCAAAATGGCATCGTTATCTTCTAATTTCATTTTCTTTCTAGCAAAAAATACAGCAACTAGAAACCAAAAGCGAAAACATATAAGAAGCTCACCAAGTAAAAGGAAATAACACAATAGCTGGACCATAAATCCTGCCTGTACATGGAGACATCGTTCTTGTCGTCTCTCTCTTGCCAATGTTAAATGACACTATATTCTCAGAAAAGTGCACTTGGTCCACTCCACTAGCAATTTGGAGATAGCAATGATCAACTTCTAATGCCAGCAACTCTAAGTTTGACTGCGGAACACATTCTAGTTTGATCAACATCTCAGAGCAACAAGAAAAGTGGTCAATCCTTCCTCAATGCAATCCCACCCATTTTTTGAAAGTCAATGCTGCTTCTCTCTTTTTCAGTTGAGCTTCGGTCTGGAATTTGGAAGCCTTACCCTTGTAAAGTGTTTTATGGTACTTTAGGAAGAGTGTGCGATATTTATACTTGTCAATAAACATGTTCCCTTTTTCCATCATTCCAACAACCTCGTTTGCTCGAGCAAAAACCCACCTCTAACGAAAGTATAGAGTACAGAATCCAAGAGTTCCTGATCAAACTTTATTGGGGAGGAAGCAGAGAGAGCTTTCATTTCACCCCACAGCTCAGTCACCTCTACGTATTTTCCTCCAATTGCAGCATACCCAGTCACCATAGAATGGAATGTCTGTGCATTAGGGGTATGCCCCAGACTGCGCATTTTCTTCAAAGCTTTCTCTGCATCCTGCATTAGTCTCTTCTTGCTGAAAAAATGAATGACGTTGTTCCAATCATGAACACCACAATCAATCCTCTGACCTTCTTTGATTTCCCGTAAGAGCTTTGACATGAGACTTGCCTCACTATTCTCAGCACAACCCTTGACCAATAAATCAAACTCTTGATGACCTAATCGAGGTATTTTGGAATCTTTCATCTCTCTAAATAGGTTAAGTGCCCCTTGAGTATCATCGTGAAGAACCCTAGACTGGATCATTGCCTCGTAAGAGCCTGCATCTAGCTGGATCCCTGCTTTATGAGCATCTCGGAGAAGTGATGTCACCTCTGTGGCTCGGTTGGCTTTGCAGTATGCTTTCAAGAGAGAAGAATACACAGCAGAACCCGTTCTAACTCCAGCCAAATGCATCTCATCAAGGAGATCATATGCCTTATCCAACCAACCAAGTGAGATGCACGAATTAATGACATGAACCAAGGCCGAACTATCATTTGAAACAGGCAAGTCTTCTTTCTCAGCCTTAATAAGGAAATCTGCCAAATCGTTGATTTTGTCAGCTTCAAGAAAAGCCTTAACCAGTTTCACATATATGTTCTCTGTTGGTTGAAGAATCCCACGGTGAGTTGTTACCAATTCCACTTGCGCCTGCAACTTAGCCAAGAACCCAGTGAGAGCTTGCTCTGCCTCAGCCTGCAGTTTCTCAAATTTACGATCTTTAGAGAACTCTTCGTATGATACAATAGCTTGTTGTTTCAATGATGCATCCTCCAGGGAGTCCAATCTGCTATTTCGATGACTTTGATTAGAAACTACTCCACCAATCAAATCATTACCCTTCCTAGTACCATCGAATGCAAATGTAGCAGCAGCAAGTGAGTTTTTTGCTTCCTTTGCCTTGCGCAGCATATCCAAAACCATGCTGCATGCAGAATGTAGATCCCCAAACTTCAAATGGCAAGTAAGCAAACAATTGTAAAATTGCCGGAACTGCATATCAGTTAGGTTCGGAGCTTCCTCTATGTGCCTCTGAAGCTTCTTCAGCTCCTCTCGCCGGCCATTCCTCTCATGTATATGTGCCATTATGATCAACAAGTTTGTGTCAGCTTTAATCTGTATCCGTGGCATCATGTCAAGGAGTTCCTCTGCTTTCCTGCAAGTATCAAACAAGAGGCAACCGGCCAAAGCAATGTTAAAAGCAATAGTATTGGGCTTCATGGCAACCAAAGGAACATTGCTCTTTTTACGAGGATCAACTCGTCCATCTTGAAACAAATAGCCAATCTCAAGAACAAGTTCAGCTGCGAGATAAGCTCCGGGTGCTGTTTGAGACATGTAAGCCAAGATTGCGGACCAAGCCGCAACGGGGGGATACCCTTCCATGTCGACCAACTTCCTCAAAATGGTAGATGCAGCAACTGGTAATCCACCCTTTGCGAGACCGAAAGAGAGATAAATTAGAGTCTCCTTCTCAAACAAGTTCTGCTTACCCTCCTCGAAAGGGCGTTCCACCAACCCATACGCTTTGTTGAGCCACTGGACATCGAGGGTCTCAGTCAAACTCACTATAAGCTTGTGTACCACAGATTTTCTGGGAAACCCATCCATTTGCATATGTAGCTCATACAACTTCCACGCATCGTCATGTCTACCCTCATCAATTGCGGTCACCAATTCACTGCTGAGTTTAGCAGGATCTCTAGCTTGTACCAACACTGTCTCAACAAACGATGAAAAGCTAGCTACGCAATGCCTATTGACTCCACTCCCGATAAGTTTCGAGGCAAAACCATCTCTCTCTACATCAAACAAAGAACGGACAGACCGATGGCACTTGTAAGCTCGAGGGCATTGCCTGATTGCGGCCCTACCTATAATGCACTCATCAGCGAGAGGCGACTGCCAATTCAAGAGAGGATCTTTCTTGATCGAACGACTCAGTTTCCTGATCAACAGCATTCCACCGAGAAATTCTCGCAAGAAGATGGGCAGGGAACGCCACAAGTTATGCCGAACTGCAGCAATACAAGATTCGCAACCTTCACCCGGGAGAAGACTTCAGGCATCACTCGGGTGGATCGAGTCTTGTTGCCGACATTCCCACGACACGCTCACCACCTGTTCGACGAAATGCCAGAAAGAAGCTGCGACTCGCTATGCACCGCATGCGTATGCGCAGACGCGTATGTCGTATGGGCTGCTTCTTGGGTTTTCGCTCACGAGATGATATGGAGAGAATGAACAGTGTAAACTGGAGGAGGAGGCGGCGGCGGAGGAGGAGGAGGAGGAGGAGGAGGCGGCGGCGGCGGCGAAGGAAGAAGAAAGGAGTTCAGCAGGCGGGCAAATTTTATGAAGGCCAGAATCGTCCCGACCCTTGCCCAAGGATTTGCAACAAATTCCACTTTCACTTGCGTAGCGTTACCAATTTAGCGCCTTAAATTTAGTTAGCCACTGTTTTTAGTATTACGGATTTTATTTGAGTCACTTATCATTATTTATTCGACCTTTTTGAGTTACGATCTTTTGTTCATGAAAAAAGTAAAGTTAGGATCTTTGGAATCTATTATTCATTAAAACCAACATTTTTTCAGTCCCTTTGGAATCTATAGTAATTTACAAGTATTTGTTTGTGAAGTTCTCCAACATGTAAAATTAACTCTTATCAAATTTTCGAACGTCTATTTGAATAATTACCAATTTTTCTATGATTAAACTGCTAACTAAAATTTTAGCTCATTGATTATATTTGAGTTTCATACCAACGTTCTTTTTATTTTCCTTTTTGAGTTGGATTACTAACTTCTATAATAATTTACGACTATCTATTTGGAAAGCTTACCATTTTTCTTTGTCAAAAGAAATTTTTATTCATCATCAAAATAATACATGAAAGGATCTATAAAAAAATTCTCAAAAATTCCCATAATAATACAAGCTTGTAAAGCTCCAAAATAAACCAAAAACAAGAGCATAGAATAATTTAAGGATTTTCAAGAAATGCTTATTCATAAGCTTTTTTTGCAAGTATGATTGGCAGAAATAATCACACTGTCCTTCAAGAACAAATCTATGACTATATTTAATCGAAGGAATCAGTGGCCGATCATTGATTCACACATTATTATTAGCGATGATCACATGTCGAAATCTCCATCTAGAGTTATGGTTTTGCCTTTTTGTAGTATGTGTCGAGGTTTAGTATCCCCAACATCATCATCATATGGAGATAATATAAACATGTTGAACAAGTTCAGATCTAAAACTAGTGAGAGTGAGCCGTTTCACATATGTGAAATGCCAAAACTTTTAACAAAGATGTGTCGAACAAGCACATGTTTAATATCAAAATTATTGTGAATACATTGAAACTGGAGAATACTTATTTCTTAAAACTCCTGAATCTAAAATAAGATCAAAGAGAAAAGCTCTAGACCTAAGATCTAGAGACTAAGGAAAAAAACAAGAGGAAATAAAAGGGAAAGTAATTAAACCACGGGGATTCATTCCAGTGGCCACACTTCCAACTTGGAAGGGGGAGGTGGGGGGTTCGAATCCCCACCTTCTCAAGGGGTGTTGGGGTGGGGACGTTGTAATTTCAGGAGTGGTTTCGACTCCCACGCCCTGCAAAGAGGTTGGAGAGAGAGAGCTAGGTCAAATCCCTCCGCTCCAAAAATTGAAGAGGCGAAGAAAGGCTAAAACCCAGGTGGGGAGAGAGATAGAGAGAAATAGTTTTTCCCCTTACCAATTGTTAAGGTTACTAACTTCTATACGAAATTACTAATCATTAGTTGAGTGATTTAGTAACCGTTGTCCGATTGAGTTACCAACTATTTTTACTTTTTTAACTCTTATTTGATTCAATTACCAATATTATTTAGTCCCCTCGAAGTTATGATCTTTTGTGGCAACTTCCAACATTTATTGGTGTAGCATACAAATAATTTGTAGTTTCTAACTTAATTTTAGGATCCATTTGTTTTGCAAAAAAACCCAAGATTTGAAAAACATGTTCTTAAATATGACACTTATACCGCTCACAACAATGATTGAATAAAAAATAATTTCATCATCGGCGAAGCTAGTCAAGTATAAATTGTTATCAATGATGAACTCTTTTTCTATTGAGTAATTTTTCTAAATAATATAACCAATCATGTTTAGAAAAATATTTTTCAAATCATTCATTTTCTACAAAACATATAAATATTGATTTACTAGTTTTACTTCAATTGCAAACAGTAACTCATTTGAGCTCATCAACTCTTATTTGAGTCATCTACCGAAATTTATTTGGTCAATTTTAAATTACTAAAATCTGTAATAATTCATCATTATTTATTTGCATAACTTATTAACGTGTTAAAATTATTAGTTCTTATAATGTACTACAACCTTAATTTGAATAATTTATTAGTTTTACTTCAATTGCGAACTGTAACTCATTTGAGCTCATCAACTCTTATTTGAGTCATCTACCGAAATTTATTTGGTCAATTTTAAATTACCAAATTCCGTAATAATTTATCATTATTTATTTGCATAACTTATCAACGTGTTAAAATTATTAATTCTTGTAATGTATTACAACCTTAATTTGAATAATTTTACCTATTTTTCTCCAATTAAGTTACAAGCTAATTTTAGCTTATTGATTAATAACTTTAAAAGGGTACGTCGTGCAAATAAATAATGTCAAATAATTGGAATAGCTTATAATTTTGACACAACCAAATAAAAGTTAATACTTCTATAAAAGTATTGATAAATATAAGCATCAATCATGATTTTACCATCAGCTTCTGTAATAAGTATATTGGTCTGTTTTATTTACTTATTGCCACTGATGTAAATCAAAAACAATCACTGATACATAGCAGTAGTCAAAACTTCAATTTGCTTTTGAACAGTTCGGCTACGGAAGAATTGGTTGAGAGAGAATTCTTGCGAAAATCTCTCAAACTTCATCACTTTGATTTCTTCATTCAGAAATGTCTCGCTGAAGATCGCAGGCTCAAGGAGAGCCCGGACGATCAAATCTGCACTTTCAACGCATGCTTCAAGTCACCGACATGGAGGACGTGCATCCCCAGGGCGACCTTCCGGCGGCCGAGCTCGTCGATCACGCTCAGGTCCTTGCAAACATCGACCTTGAACTGCACTTGCGCCTCCCTTTGCGAGGCCAAGAACACCTTCTCAAAGCCTAGCAGCTGCTTCTGAGGCGCCCTGTGCACCGATGGAGGGCTGCTGAACAAGAACACCGTGTGGCTGCCGCTGAAATTTCCCACGTTCTTGACGTTCAGATGCACGTCAAAGGCCAGATTCGAGCACGTTTCCCCAGTGGCTTCCAACGATTTGCATGCTGATGAGCGGCAAACGTGGCCCTCCTCTAAGGGCACGGACACAACCTGCGGCGCTTCGAATAGACTGTGGTTGAAGCTGGAGTAGCTCAGCCCGTCCCCGAACGAGTACACGGTAGGGCCGGTGTAGAAGCGGTACGTCCTGCCGGGGTAGCCCATTGCTGGGTCAGGCCTCATGCTCATGTTTGTCATCGGGATGGTGTCCGCATACGACTGCGGATACCATGTCATTGGCAGTCTTCCACCTGATTCAAGTTAAAGTTTGGCGACTCAGTGAATCAGAATTTGAATCAAGGATTGGAAAAGTATGTAGTGGCCAAAGACTCTGAATCTTACTAGGATTATGGTCACCGAATATCACGTCCGCCATTGCAGCGCCGCCGGCTTCACCAGGATAGCCAACCCACAAAATGCTCGTGATCTTGTCATTATCCTTCGCGAACGATACATCCATCCCTCCCCCTGACATAATCACGAGGATCACAGGCCCCTTCGACACGTTCGCCACTTCGGAGACCAAGAGCGATTGCTGGCCTGGGAGGTTGAGGTCGACCCGGTCCAAATTCTCCCTCTCGATTGACTGGTCGGCCCCCATTACAAGCACCGTCGCATCTGCTGAAGCTGCTACTTTCTTCGCGTCGTCTGTCTGGGCCATGCCGCATCCTACATCCGTGCAGCCGGCCACATACGTTGTCGGAACGACAGCTGCTAGGCCTTGCAAAGGCGTCACGTATTTGCAAGGAATGCCTGCAAGGAAAATGGGACTTCTAATTAAGGTATTTTCCACGACGGGTACAAATAATGAAGCTGATCGAACTTTGCGCGGTTTATCGCATAAGTTCTTCCATTACCTTCATAGTTCCCGATCATGGTCGTCGTCACATTTGCATTTGGTCCGATCACCGCCAGGGACTTTATGGTGGTCGAGGACAGGGGCAACGATCCTGCCGTGTTCTTGAGCAACACAATCCCCTGCCTCGCGGCTTTGCGGGCGAGTTCTTGGTTGCTTGGCGTGCACACGTGGTCCGGACCGAGCTTTCCATACAACTGCTTCCTCGGATCGCCATCGAAGAAGCCAAGCCTCATCAGCGTGGCAAAATTGTTAGAGATGGCCTTGTCAATTGCCGATTCATCCAACAATCCGCCTCTCACCGCCGCTTTGGTGTGTTTGCCAAGGAAATGTCCGCAGTTGAGATCCAACCCTGTCAAAAAAGGGAATTGCAGTCATCGAAGTACAAGCATTTCACGGCGAATTCTCAGACACCTCCGTCGCAATCGATCAAAGTACAGTATGAAATCTGTGTCTACCTGCCAAAATGGCCTTAGCTGCAGCCTCTTCGGGTGTTTTAGTATAGTGCTGGAAATTATAGAACACGTCCACCGAATCGCAATCCGAAGCAATATATCTGCATTAACCGATCCTTTCACATAAATAAAGCTGCAATAATCGATCAAAAGCATCGAATAGCAGTGCACGAGCAATGGAACATTACCCATTCAATTTCCATTTTCCTCGGATAATCCCAGCGAGAAGGTCTGGGTCTGCGCACGTTGGCTTACCATTATTCTGGTTGTAGGAGCACATCACGCACGCGACATTGCCATCGAGGACACAGCTCTTGAACGGCGGTTGAAACGTATCTTCTAAGTCTTGTTGCGTTACCTGATCAGTCCACCACCACAGGTACGGGAGATTAACTCGAGATGGTCATGCATATAACTGGTTGATGAATCCAATCGAATGAAAAAGAAAGGAAAGTCTGCAAATTGTTTTTTACCACAGTGTTGATGTGATAGCGATCGACACCGTTCCAGTTTTCAATGTCATACGCAGTATAATGTTTGCAACACGCAGCGACCTTGAGCCGGTCTGCATTTCCATCATCACTCTGTTGTAGGCCTCGGACATAACCTGACGCGTACTTGCTCGAGAGCAACGGGTCTTCTCCCGGCGTCTCCTGACCCCGTCCCCATCTTGGGTCTCTGAATATGTTGACATTCGGGGACCAAAACGTCAATCCCGCTAACCCCACGTTGTGCATCGCCCGGGCTTCTGTCGAAACTACCTGCTTCAACAAAGCTATTGCGTAATTCGTCTGCTCTTCTACATATCATTGCGGAGAGCTTTAAAATGTTTAACTTTTTGTCCTAGTGGGAATGCGAAACTAATTCATTTTCAGACTACAATCGCGGAGACAATCAGCAAGTTAGTATGAATTCTAAGGGCATTGGAATGAAATAGTCTTAAACTTAGGTACCGCAAAAGTAGAAGTCAAGAAGCAGATCATGTATTTTCAAATGATCACTAGGAAAAGATTCAGATTGTTTCGTTTTCCCCCCATTTTGCGAAAACTTCAGTTGTTCAACTCGTGATTTTCACGTATTTTTCGATCACAAGTCTCATCTATCGTTTCCTCTCAATTTATTCGAAACTCCAGCCGAATCATCAATTCTCCCTTATAAAAATGTTCTCTGTTTCCAGCATTTAACAATTGAAATTGGTCCCCCTCATTGAGTGCAAAGGAAGGAACTTCCTTCGTGCAATGACATGGCAATGCTGATGACACCACCCTCCTTTTGCCAACTCCAGTAATTATCATCTCCACCCACTAACAAACACCAACCAAACAAATCCAAATGATGGTGATGTTAATCGCGAAAATGCAATCTCATAATCTTCAAAACTAGAAACTGTTGGAGAAAACTCCTTTGATGTCCTGAAGTTGACAAAACTTATCCAAAGTCTATTCTGAAGAATTCCAGACTTTTGAGTCAAAGTCTGAAGACTCCTAGACCTTGTGTTAAAGTCTGCCCACTTTGACAAATTTCAGACTGAATGAAAGTGAAGGATGAAGACTTTCCAGATTAGGGTTTATCTTTCTTTCTTTAAGGGATTGGTTCGTATGGATTATATATGGACTCCTGGTTGGAAATATCACCTACGAGATTGTATATCTTTATTGGAATCAATCTAGATACATTAAATCTTTTTGATGGGCAAGTATTTTTGGTAAGAATCTATTTATGGAAATCAAGATCCTGATTGTATGGGCGAACATGATTGATGAGCTTTCATCACAATCTTCAAACGACTCGAGATCTCCTTGATTGATTCTATCCAACGGGTTGATTAGAAGAATTCATTTGGAAAGTGCCAACGGTCAAGAAGGCATGAAGGACTATTTAAGGAGGACTCTCCAGTTGTTCGATAAAGTGCGTAAAAGAGAAATTCCAAAGTCTGAAACTTATCATTCCTTTGTTACTTCTTACTCTGAACTCAAAGTTGTATTCAAAAGAGAGAAACTCATAGTGTGACTTTGTAAGAGAGCAGTAGAGACTCTTCGCTGTGAAGTCGAGATCGCAAGATTGTAAATCCTCTTTTGTTTCATAGTGGAATCCAGCCAGTAAGCTATCAGCGTGGGAGAGTGGACGTAGGCTTGATCTAAGTCGAACCACTATAAATTATGTGTTCATATTCTCTTCCCCTGAACTACTTTATTTTGTTCGTTATTCTATTTAACTACTAAAGTCTAAATTTGTTCAAAGTGTGTTGTTCTTTAGACTCTGTTTTATAAGTAAAATATTTTCACCGTTCTTTGCGAAAAATTGTTTTCACACCTATTTACCCCCTCTAGGTGTTCATACTAGCACTAACAATTGGTATCAGAGCTTGTGTGCTTAATTTTTGAAGTGTTTTACTTCTAAGCTAATGATCCTCTATGGCTAGTATTTTGGCTCTAGGTTTGGTTGAAGGTAGAGCAACACTAGACCTCCTTACTTCGATGGAAAGGAGTACAATGTCTGGAAGAACAAGATGAAGGCATTTCTCAGATCTAGAGATCCTCTAGAGTGGGATGTTGTAGAAAAAGGGATCAACCCTAAAGCAACATTAGCTTCAGACCGAGGAAAAGAAGTCATTGATGCTGACGAAGCAAACACGAGCTGAATTTACCAAAAGACAAGCTCGTGACATGAAAGCAAAATACTATTTATACTGTGTCTTATCTCCTACCGAGTATAACCAAATTTCTTTTTGTGAAATAACAAAAGAAGTTTGGGACTGAAACCAAAATAAACATTTTGCTCAGATAGTATGAAGCCTTCAGAATGAAGCCTGGATAATCTATTACTGATATGTTTAGTTGCTTTATAGAGATTGTAAATGACCTGGCTTATCAAGGTCAACCAATCTTAAGACCAATGAAATTCATAAGCTGTTGCGTGGGCTTTCGAAAGACTGAAATCATGTGAAGACTTCAATTAGAGAAACCCAGAGAATCATGTCTCTATCAGTTGACAAACTAATAGGCACACTTTAGTCGTACAAAGTGGAACAAATAAATGATGAAGAGGATCCTAAAGGTAAGAAGTCAATTGCTTTAAAGTCTAACATTGACTATGATGATATAGATTCAGATGATGATATGGACGACGAAGAGCTGGCACTCATGATTAAGAAATTCAGAAAGTTGAATAGAAAGGGAAGAAGATTCAACTAGAAGAAACAAAACACGTAAAATTTCTAGAAGAGACCAACTGAGGACAATGCAACTAGCAAATATGTGATATGCTTCGAATGCAAGAAAATGAACATATCAGACCTAACTGTCCTCTGTTGAAGAAGAATAAAGGAAAAACTGAGAAGTACAAAAGTGTGACATCCTTGATTTTTCGGTTCTACTTTCAATTAAATTAATCGGGCCTTTCATTGACGCGCCTATTGTGCTATTCTTAGAGTTAATCATTCGTGAGATAACTAGACTATTTGCGGAAGTCACAAAAGGGATTTTAATGCAATAGACTAGAGAATTCGATCAGGAATCGATTACTCGACCGTGCTCATCTACAAAGATCATTACGGCACAGGTAAAAGTCGATTAGAGATTAGAGATAGGTCGGTTCGACTAAGATGTGTGGCTAAACGTGGGTGATTCCACTAAATTGAAAAATTATCGTCGGCCGGCACTAGACTGATTTTTCTGTCGTTTTGGTACCCTATGTCTGTATTTGAATCATCGAGATTTTCATGACAACCGACAGTCACCAATGTGTCGAATGGGTTCATTGTGGCTCAAAGGAAATTGACCATGGGTCATTTACACTAAAAATTTCTGAAAGCTACCCGGTAGCCTAGGTCATGCTAAAATCGCGTCGAATTGAAATTAACCGCGAATTTGAATCCGATTTCAGAAATTGAAAGTTTTGCCATGTCACGAGTCATTTTAGGAACATCGACTTAGCCTCCGAAAATTTTTCTGCAAATTAAGACTTTTTTGGAAAAAAATCGAGGTAGGGTCGTTTTTGTATAGAAAATGCCGAGGACCGTTTTTTATCGCGAAATTGAGATGCAAGTGGGATCAATTGGCGAGGGAAAATGCCAATTTGATCGATGATATGTTGGTTAAATTTATAGAGGCTGGATTGATTGGATCCAAAGAGTAATTGAAGTCCAATTGGAGGGAAACCAAGCCAAATTCGTATGCCCCCTCACCCATGACTTTTGGACCACTTCAAGGTCTTCTAGAAGAGTTGTTGGTTTGGAAAATCTGAGTGCAAGCCAGCCTTGCATGGTGGGACCAAGCTAGGAGACCCAAGGGATAAGAAGAGACCAAGTCGGTCCCTTTGTCCCCTTCCTCCTTCCTCTCCCCTAGCCGGTCGATCCCTCCCCCTTCATTGTGCCTTAAGAGCTTCAAAAACTTGTTGAGAAGAACTAGCAACCCAGAAAACCTTCCAGCCCCTCTTCCTCCCTTGTCGACGCCGTTTGCCAACCGTTGGAGCCACCATGACGCCGCCGCTCGCTCGCGCGTGCCCCTCAGCCTCTGCATCGTCCAGCCCGCATCGTCATCTCTACCTATCCTCACTTCCAGTAGGCTATCGAGGACACTTGAGCTGCCGTAAGCCACCACCGGAGCTCCCACTGCCATCGTATGCCACCGCCTGGACCCGGTTCGGCCCCCTCAGCCCATCTTAGCTCGTCTTCGCCTCAGCCAGCCTTCGGTCTAGCTTCCTTCGGCATCGAGCAGAGTCCAAACAATAATGGGTTTTCCAGCATTGTTTGGCCCATTTTCAAGGCTTTCTAGACCCCGTTTGGCAAGCCCACTTTGGAGTATCTCGAGCCTCGCCTCATCCCCATTGTCTTGATCTGAGCAGATCGTTAAACAAGTGAGTTTAACTCACTAATCCCTACTTAGTAAGTTAATGACGTTTAAGGATTGATTAGTCTAGACTAAGCTTGGTTTAGTGGATAGTTAGATTGGATTAGTAAATTAGTTAATTATTGATGCATGTTAGGTGGATAGTTTAGTACAATTAGGGCCTAGACAAGCTCTAGTATTTATCTAAAATAGTTCAGAAATTTTTCGGGCTCGTCTCGGCTTTTAATTAGGCTTTACGGGCCTAAGTTCTATTTATTTGCATTTATTAATTAATTTTCATAATTATTTAATTATTTATTTACTTTTCGAAAATTAGATTTGGATAGCCGGTGACCGGAATTTTATGCTAATTGCAATGGTGTGATTTGCTTACTTAATTGAGTTCTAATTTGTGCTGATTGAGTGTGATTGTGATTTTAGGAATTTATTCCTAAATTTATTTAATTTTAATAATTAATTGGAAATTAATCAAGCATCGGTTTACAACGTCAAAAATATTTTAGTGGACTATATAAAATGGTTGGAATTATGGAAAGGAAATTATTATATTTTGGCTAAGGCCGACCGTGTACTTACACATGAGTATTTTTAATCGGGTATGATAAAAAGGGTGATATCAGATGAGTGAATCTGACAGCTTCTGGTGAGCATATTTAGTATAGCAGATCAGTGGATCTGTTAGCTTCTGGTGAGCATATTTAATATATCAGATCAGTGGATCTGGCAGCTTCTAGTAAGCATATTTAATATATCAGATTAGTGGATTCGGCAGCTTTTGGCGAGCATATTTAGTATAGCAGATTAGTGGATCTAGCAGCTTCCGGTGAGCATATTTAGTATAGCAGATCAGTGGATCTGGCAGCTTCTGGTGAGCATATTTATTATAGCAGATCAGTGGATCTGGCAGCTTCTGGTGAGTTATACTATCTATATATCAGCTTGGAGTGAGCAGTCCTGGATTATGATAGGACTTATAGATAGTATTGATTGAGATGACCGGGGAATGGTCTTGATGACATGGAATCGACTGAGTCGATTGATCGATGATTCGATTCAATGTGATGATGTGATTTGATGAATTATAAATTGTATTGACTTGCAGGAAGGAAATCGAGGCTAAAGTAAGTCCTTTGACTCGTGATTGTGCCTAGGTAGCCCTCATGGCCTATTTTCTTCCTAGTCGGGTCTTAGGGAGTTGAACTTGCTAAGACGTCGTCTCACCCTGTTGTGGGACAACATTTCAGGTCCATAGCTAGCAGCTCCCCTCGAGCATTTTGGGCAACCCAAGAAGATGACTGAACAGAGGCACTACATTCTGATCCATGGGCATCCTAACGGGTTAGAGTACGAGCTAGTGCAATCCATAATCTGGGTTGATGCGGGACTACCTAAGAAGGTGCCCTATCTGTACAGATCATGGTATTGCCAGGATCGTAATGGACTGAGAGAGGGTCCCATACCGGAATCAGAGATACCTGAGTATGTGCTGGAGGTGGCGTTTGAGAAGGGCACTGCAGACCCTAAAGGAGGTTCGGTGGTGGACCCAGTGGACCCTGACCTTGAAGATCCTGAATCTCCGGTGTACTCAGCAGTATACTCCAACTGGAGTGTGGAAGGAGATGATAGGGAGGATGAGAGCCCGTAGTCGTTTAGAACCCTACCCCTGTTTGCAGACCTTGTTTTATAAACTGGTTTTGTGTGAGACCTGGCTTTTATATTTAAGATTGTAATATATATATATATATATATATATATATATATATATATATATATATATATATATATATTATGGTTTGCTTGTATATATCGGCATGTTGTTGGTTTTAAAAATATGGCCCTACTTTCCTATCCCATTATGTTATTGTTTGGGGATTATATATTTGCTTCCGCATGTGCATTTAAAATGAATGGGTCAGCGATGCGTCCTGGGACGTCGCTATTTAATCGACCAATGAGGGATGGGCGCGCGCTTGAGGATCGGGGCGTGACAAGAAGACACTCAAAGCTTAAACTTGGAGTGATACCGAGTGTGAGGAAAGCGAAGAAGAATATGCCAACATATGTCTAATGGCTCATTCCGACGCAAACTCAGAATTAGAAACAGACTTTGATTTAGATCAGACAATGAAATTAAGGTTAGTGATTCAAAAATTCCTGTCAAAGTCTCTAAATATATAGATGAATTTTGTCTCAGTGTCAAATCCTCTAATTAAGGTTAGTGATTCAAAAATTCCTGTCAAAGTCTCTAAATATATAGATGAATTTTGTCTCAGTGTCAAATCATCTCTTAAAAATTAAAAAGGGAGAATTCTAAGCTCAGGCAACAGGAAGTCTCTTGGAAAGAAAAATTTGAAAGTCTAAAAACAAGTTTTGATATTTTAAAAGAAAATTTTGATTCTCTTTCAAAGGAAAACACCTTTTTGAAAAGTGATATTTCAAATATAACAAAAAGATTTTCAAAAGGGTCCAAGAAACTAGAGAAAATCTTTCAGCTCAAATACCATGCTTTAACAAATCTGGTTTGGGTATGACTTCAGAAACTGTTTCATTAATTGATTTTCCCAAAGTAAAAGAAAGAATTAAATAAAGACCTGCAAAGGCATTTTACAAAAATCATTTTCAAAATTTTTTTGTAAAACCTGTCGGCCAAAGTGCACTAAGATGTTCAAAGTGTAACAGCTTAGAACAGTTCGAGAAAGAATGTCCCAAGGTTTGGAGACCAACTAAGAAGGACTGAGCTAAGACTGTTTTTAATACTAACCCTCTTGGACCCAAGAAAATCTGGGTACCAGAGAAAGTTTGAATTCTTCTTTTGATCGCAGGTCACTATCAAAAGGAAGATCAAATGGTATTTGGATAGTGGCTGTTCGAGGCATATGACATGAGACTCAAGCTGCTTTATAAAGCTTGTTAAACTGAATGGAGGAAAAGTATCTTTTGGAGGAAACAATAAAGGAAATATTGTAGAATGTGGAACTATGAAGATTGGAAGCCTAACTATCAACAATGTTTCCTTGGTGGAAGGATTGAATTATAATCTGCTGAGCATGAGTTAGCTTTGCGATACTGGTTTTAAAATAAACTTCCAAGAAGACATTTATTCTGGAACAAGTCAAGACTTCTCTCAGTCTTTCACTAGGCGAAGGCATGACAACATTTACCTTCTAGAGTAAACCCATAAAGTTCTCAGTGTCTTATTTCCATTCAAGATGAAGCAAGTCTTTGGCATAAGAAGCTTGATCATATTAACTTGAAGCAAATTGCCAAGATTTCTTCTAAGAAGCTTGTTTGAGGAATTCCCAATTTGACTAACCAGAAGAATGATTTGTGCACTCCCTATGTCATGGGAAAACAAGTTAGAAGTTCTTTTAAACCTTTGAATCAAGTCTCTACCAATCGAGCTTTGTAGCTTCTTTATATGGACCTTTTTGGTCCAACCAGAACTCAAAGTATTGGTGGAAAGAAATATTGCATAGTAATTGTGGATGATTACTCTTGTTTCACTTGGGTATACTTTCTAGCAAGTAAGTCTAAAACTTTCTCCTATTTCTCAAAGTTTACCAAGAAGGTTCAGAATGAAAAAGGTTATGCTATTTCAAGCATACGAACTAACCATGGAGGTGAGTTTGAGAATCAGGACTTTGCTAAGTTCTGTGATGAATTTGGTTTTCAGCATGTTTTCTTTTCTCCATACACTCTAGAACAAAATGGGGTTGTGGAAAGGAAGAATAGATCCTTATAGGAGATGGCCAAAACTCTTTTAATAGAGAGCAAAATATCCTCTTGATTTTGGGTAGAAACAGTTTCAAACGCTTGCTATATTATCAACAGAGTATTCTTGAGGCCTATTCTAGAGAAAACTCCATATGAAGTGTATAAATGAAAGATGCCAAATGTTTCCTACTTTCATATCTTTGGCTATAAATGTTTTATTCTAAAAATGCAAATGGTCGATCTGGAAAGTTGGAAGCAAAGTCAGAGGAAGGGATTTTCCTTGGTTATTTGACTTCAAGCAAAGCTTACATAGTCTTTAATAAGAAGACTCAATCCGTGGAAGAATCTATGAACGTTAAGTTTCAAGATTATGTGGAGAATCTATTAGATTAGACTCAACTTGAAGAGTTTGAACCTGCTCCAGACTTTACAAAGTCTATTTCCCTTGAGGTTCAGATTTCTGGAGAACAGCAACAAGCAGAACAAGAAGATTCAACAACTGCAGAAGATCAACCAACTTTCAAACCAAGCAGCAACTGAAAGCACAAGTCAAGTCATTCCAAAGAACTCATCATTGGTAACATTGATAAAGGAGTTCGCACCAAATCCAAAGGAAGAGAAGGGTCCAGTGCTCTAGCACTTATTTCTGAGATAGAACCAAAAGGTGTAGGTGAACTATTGGTCTGATGAAAGCTGGATAGAAGCTATGCAGGAAGAACTCAGACAGTTTAGCATCAACGATGTATAGGAACTGATTCCAAAACCCAAAGGCAAATTCATTATTGGAACAAAATGGGCTTTCAAGAACAAGATGAATGAAAATGGCAAAGTGGTCATAAACAAAGCAAGACTTGTGGCAAAAGGATATACACAGGAAGAAGGGATAGACTATGACGAGACCTATGCACCAGTAGCGAGGTTAGAAGCAATTAGATTATTACTTGCTTTTGCTTGCTATAAAAATTTCAAGTTATTCCAGATGGATGTCAAAAGTGCATTCTTGAATGGATTTATACAAGAAGAAGTCTATGTGGAACAACCACCGGGATTTGAAGATCCAAGAAAGCCAGACTCAGTTTACAGACTGAAAAATGCCTTGTATGGACTAAAGTAAGTACCTCGAGCATGGTATGAAAGGTTGAGTAAGTTTCTAACTCAAAATGGTTTTAAAAAGGGAAAGGTTGATACAACATTGTTTATAAAGAAAGAAGGAAAAGATTTTCTACTGATACAAATTTATGTAGATGATATTATTTTTTGTTCTCCTAACAAAAGTCTTTGCAAGAAATTTTCAAAGTCTATGTAGGATGAATTTGAGGTGAGCATGATGGGTGAGTTAACTTTCTTTCTGGGATTGTAAGTTAGACAATCGAAGAAATGTATATTCATTCATCAAGAAAAATATGCCAAAGATCTCATCAAGAAATTTGGGTTGAAGAATTGCAAGAAAACAGAGACTCCAATGTCAAGTTCTTCGAAACTGGACAAAGATGAAGATGGGAAGAAAGTAGATCAGAAGCTATACAGAAACATGATCGGTTCACTTCTCTACCTTACTGCTTCCAGACCTGATATTCTATTCAGTGTGTGCATGTGTGCGAGATTTTAGTCTGATCTTAGGGAATCTCATCTAAGTGCTATAAAACACATCATTAAATATGTTGTGACTTATCCAAAGCTGGGTCTGTGGTATCTCAAAGAATGAGACTTTACTCTTTTTGGATATTTAGACGCTAATTTAGCAGGTTGTAAAGTCGATAAAAAGAGCACATCTGACACTTGTCAACTGCTGGGAAATATGTTGGTATCTTGGTTCTCAAGGAAGCAAAGTACTGTGGCGCTTTCAACTATGGAAGCAAAGTACTATGGCGCTTTCAACTGCAGAAGCAGAGTATGTTGCTCTTGGGAGTTGTTACTCTCAAATCCTATGGATAAGACAACAACTAAGAGATTTTGGTATTAAAGAATTATGTACCGAAATCAAATATGACAACACTAGTGCTATTAATCTCACCAAGAACCCAATTCTTCATTCAAGAGCGAAGCATATAAAGATTCAATATCATTTTATAAGAGATCATGTCCAAAATGGGGAGATTATGATTCAATTCATTGATTTGAAGAATCAGCTAGCAGACATATTCACGAAACCTCTAGAGAAAAATTTATTTGAGTCTATTCGCACCAAGTTGAATATTATTTCTATTTCGGAGTAAAGTCTGAAGTGGCCAGACTCAGACTTTCCAGACGCTACTTCAATAGAGGAATTTCTCGAATCCAGGTATTTTATTTTTGGAATAAAAAGGTATGATTAATCGAATTGTTGTTTGCCTATTTTATTTTTGGAAGTTATCTTTTTAGAATTTTTGAATTTTTGGCAGTTTTTATTCTCAGTTTATTTTTTTAAAAAAAGGCAGTTTTATTTTTCCTTATGTCGTTTCAATTTTCCTTGTGACGTTTCATTTTCTTTATATACACTCTTGTATTTCTTTCAAAGCACTTTTTCCAAACCCTAAAATATAGACGCTTTACTCTCTCATTTTTACTCTCTCGTTTCTATTCTCAAGATTGTTCCGCAAGTTTCCAACTTTTTCACTTGAATCTGTTTGAGATATCCTCCAAAGTTGCAAATATGTCTTTCCAAAGGATTTCCTCCTGGATTGCTAATCAATGACCGAGAAGCATGCCAGAAGGGCAGATTCACTCTGATCTCACAGAAGAAGACTCTCCATGCAACTCTCCACAGCATTCTTAGCAGCAGTTTACTCAGAATGTTCCGCGTGAACCCCTGGAAGAGGAAGTTGTAGAAGATGCTAAGCCTCTCAGAGCCTTGTGACCCCATGTTCATTATAAGCTTTACACTCATTTAAAGTAGGGTGGTACTCCCATGACCTTTATCGATGAGTTTTTAAGAGAGAAATGTTATAAGAACGAGACTTTGTTCTTAAGAAGGATGGAAGAGTTAGGCATAGCACCAAAAGGATTGGCAGACAATGCCTTTCTTTATTTTCCTGCAGACCCTAAGTTTGGTTCTAATCATGCTGAGAATAAGGATGATGATGAAAGATTTTATTCTAACTTTCAACCAAGAATGGGTGTGGCTGTAGATGTTCCTGGAGAAAGAACGAGATTGTTTTGTTCTAAGGAACACAAAAAGGTTTACTCACAGTTGTTGAAGAGAGGTGTGATGAACCCTCGTATTGTTGATTTTGACTTCTTGGACTCTATCAGGGTTAACTTGAGGGAGAAGTTAGCCTTCCTCCAACTGGAGAATTTTTGTTCTGAGACAAGGCTTATCCATAGTTGACTTCTTATTTCTATTCGAACCTATCTTTTCTTGACCAGAATCATTTCAGATTTACAGTGTATGATAAAGACTATGTGGTAGATGTAGACACATTGGCTGACATTATTGGGGTTGAAAGGAGTGGTTTTCAACTAATAAATGTCTCTTTTGGTCAAGTAATGAGATTCATTGTCAAGGACAGAGTACTTGAAGGAGGCATCACTTTTTCCAGACTGTCAGCCTCAAATGTTCTGTTGCATAAAGTTGTCATTAACTGCATCAGACCGAAGGTTGCATCAAAGACTGATGTTTCTAGGTTCGAAGCATGGCTCATGTTTGCAATCTGCAATGGGATGGGATTTTCACTCCCTCATACCATTTTGATGCACATGCATGGTACGGTTGTGAAGGACAAATGACAACTACCTTATTCTGCGCTGGTTACCAAGCTGTTCAAACATTTCCAGATTGAGTTTCCCGCCTCCTTTTGTTCTCGAATTGTGGCTCCTATGATTATAGTACTGAAAATGATTTTGAAGATGAGGCTGAAAGATATGAACAAGGTCATTGAGCGCATGAAGAGGAAGTTCCCCAGCAAAACCAAAGTAGATTCTGCTGCAAGGAAGAAAAAATGCTAGGAAGTTACAAGTGAACCAATCAAGAAGAGAAGATCTCTCATCCTGCAGGACAAAGAAGAGGATGGTGATGATCTTATTATTTTTGCACTTGCCTTGAAGAATCTTCAAGGTTTTGTTGGTGCTAAGCAACCATTGCACAGAGAAGGAAGAGAAAGAGCAGAAATAGAGCCAGAAGAAGAAGCAAGAGAAGAAGAAGGAATATAAGAAGAAAGAAGAGAAGAGGAAAGAAGAGATGAAGAAGGAAGAGGTCATGAGGATGACTCTTATGAGGCGATCATTGCCATATCCTTATTTGAAGATTCTGAAGCAACTCGGAGTGGTCAAATAGGAGCAAGAGCAGAAGAAGGGCATCACTCTCATCCTGAACCCGAGAAAACTCAAGAAGAAGGAATCTCCTCTCCACCTGTAGGCACAAAAACATGGGGAGCTGTTGAGCGAACATGGACTTCTTCTCCTTTTGCGAGTGATGGTATCGGCCGATCTCCTGCACACCTCGAAGATGTCTATGCTTCTCATTTTCCTGAAGCTGACATTGCAAAATCTACAGCGAGTCAAGGGACTAGACAAGTTGATGTTCCCTTGTTTCTAAACTCTCCATGAACTCATTTCGCTGAGGCTAGTGCGCAAACAGAACCAAATGCTGATTATCCAAGGATGATCGAGCTTCTTTTGGAAGTAAAGGCTCAGCAATATGCTTTGGAGATTGAAATTCAGAAACTTCATACTGCGTTGAGATACTCTTTAGACTTTCACACTGAAAAGGTACAGTCCTTAGATACTCAGGTATAGACTCAAAATCAGCAAGTATCTCAGACTGTTACCTAGAATCAAGTTGAGCATGAACAGACTCGTCAACTTATCAAGACTATGCATAATCAAGTTGAGAATGTTCATCTCCAGTGCCAGAAAATTGAGGAATCAGTGCAGCCAATGGAGGATTTCCAGCTTGTTCGACTTCCTAGACAGCCTTGATTCTTTTTATACTCTCTCTATTTTGCCTTTCTCCACTTTTTGCTATTGACAAAAAATGGGGAGAATTTGTAGATTTTTTCTCTACTTTTAACCTTTAACTTTTTGCACTTTTTGTAGATTTGATTTGAGTTTGTTTTGAACATTTACTTATTTTGTAGAAATTCTTGCAGTAGTGATGTTTATGGATGTGGATGGTTTAAATCTTGATATGTGTTTAAAATTAACATGTTTTCTATGGTTGCAGAATCGATGCTATCCAGATCCTTAACTAACTTTTTTTTAAGTTGTCATGTACTGTTAAGAGTTGTTTTGCAGGTTATAAATCTTTAAATCTACAAGGAAGTTTTGTCACCATAAAAAATGAGGAAATTGTTGGAGAAAAATCATTTGATGTTTTGAAGTTGACAAAACTTATCCAAAGTCAATTCTAAAGAATTCCAGACTTTTGTGTCAAAGTCTGAAGAACTCCCAGATTTTGTCAAAGTCTAAAGACTCCCAGACTTTGTGTCAAAATTTGCCCACTTTGACAAATTCCAGACTGAATAAAAGTGAAGGATGAAGACTTTTCTAGATAAGGGATTATATTTATTTCTTTCTTTAAGGGATTGGTTCGTAAGGATTATATATGGACTCCTGGTTGGAAATATCACCTACGAGATTGGATATCTTTATTGGAATCAATCTAGATACATCAAATCTTTTTGATGGGCAAGTATTTTTGGTAAGAATCTATTTATGGAAACCAAGATCCTAATTGTATGGGCGAACATGATTGACGGGCTTTCATCACAATTTTCAAACGACTCGAGATCTCTTCAATTGATTCTGTCCAACGGGTTGATTGGAAAAATTCCTTTGGAAAGTGCCAATGGTCGAGAAGGCATGAAGGAGTATTTAAGGAGGACTCTCTAGTTGTTCGATAGAGTGCATGAAAGAGAAATTCCAAAGTCTGAAGCTTATCATTCCCTTGTTACTTCTTACTCTGAACTAAAAGTAGTATTCAAAAGAGAGAAACTCATAGTGTGACTTCGTAAGAGAGCAATAGAGACTCTTCGTTGTGAAGTCGAGATCGCAATATTGTAATTCTTTTTTGTTTCATAGTGGAATCCAGCCAGTAGGCTGTCAGCGTGGGAGAATGGACGTAAACTTGATCTAAGTCGAACCACTATAAATTCTGTATTCATATTCTCTTCCTTGAACTTCTTTATTTTGTTCGTTATTCTATTTAACTGCTAAAGTCTAAATTTGTTGAAAGTCTATTGTTCTTTAGACTCTATTTTATAAGTAAAATATTTTCACTGTTCTTTGTGAAAAATTGTTTTCTCATTTATTCACCCCTCTAGGTGTTCATACTAGCACTTACAGAAACAAGAACACATATAATCGAGTAGAGAGATTAACACATTTGTTTTGAAATCCATCATTCTCGATGCAGAAAAGCGACAATCCAAAGCACAAACGCTTCTCCTCTATTATCCTTTATATCACTGACTCAATAAGATGGCCCCTCACCTTATGTGAGGATAATTGTGTGTGTTCAGATTAGAGAAGAGATTTAAGTACTATTTATAGAGTTTTCAATCAAACTCTTTCATTACGGGCCAGGCTCAGCTCAGCCCACACTAACCAGCTACATATTAGATTAATTGAAAAATCTTCTATCTCACCTTATTAAACCAATCTCGTAAAATGGTAAATTATAATATCAGTTAATGTAGCTCACATTAGAAAAAGTTTTACATTCTCCCACTTGGGCTATATTATTTGAAATTGTACAGTAGGTGCGCACCTTGATCGATGAATAATTTTTAATAGTCAATCTTATCCTATAAAATCTCAAAAAACGAATCATGGCAAAAATTACCTGTATACACACAGTGCCTTCCATGATCACAAGTGTTTTAACTTTATTAATAGGAATTCAATATGGTAGTATGACAAATAGATAACACATCTCATAGAGAGTAATACCTTATGTGTCATCCTCTTGTTAGTCAATATTCTCTTACCTTAAGTGTCACAAAACCCTATGCCACTAGAAAATATCTTTATGGTTCTAATGAACCCACGTATGTCTTATTTTTATGGTTAACATTTCTTTATATGTAACAAGACATATGCTTAAGGTTAATAACCGGATAACCTAGCCTTTACTTAAGGTTTACACAATATCTTGAAATTTTCAATAGATATATGTATTCAACTCAATAACAATATATTCAGAATCACTTTATTGAATGCAGAAGAGTTTATGCATATATATCACAATGTTACTAAATGTAAATAAACACATATACAAAATTTTATTAGAGCAAGACCGAAATAACTTCCACTAAACAATAACACCTTACAATTCTCCTACACCCAAGTTAATGACATGTCATTCAAGAATACAAGGGTAAAGGCCTTTAGTTAGTGGATCTACAACCATATCATCTGTGGAAATATGCTCTACTAAAACGTCGCCATTCTATACCGTTTCTTTATGGTCAAAAACTTGACCGCCATATATTTATACCCCTTGAGACCTCTCTTGTTAGTAAACAATACTGTAGAGTTATTACTCAATACAACCGTATGAGTCTATCCATAAAGTTAAATATGGTCAACTCTTTAATAAGGTTCTGGAGCCGAATAGCCTCATTAACAGCCAAAAAACATACTACAACTTCACTTATATGGTAAAGGATGACATTGAAAATTGTTTTTCGCTTTTCCATAATATTGCTCCTTCTACTAATATAAAGATGTTTTTCATTGTCGACTTCATGTCATTCTAACAGTCAGCAAAGTTTACATTTGAATACTCCACTAGCTATAGGAGTTGAACATGTCTGTAAATCAACATATAGTCTTTTGTCCTCTTTAAGTACCTCAAAACTTCCTTGACAATGACCTTGTGTTGGTACAAATTTGAACATACATGATACTTTCAAGTGTACTAATACAAGGTATATCCTTCAATTGGATTTTCTTAATGCTTGAATGAGAACATTGTGACAAATTCAACTCATCACCCTCAAAGACATGAGTAATTCCTTGCTTGCAGTAATGTATACCAAATCTTTCCAAAATATGACCAACATATGCCTTCTAAGACAACCGCAATATGCAGCAAGAATGATCTTTACAGGTCTTAATGCCAATGACAAAAGATACCTCATCAAGGTCCTCTATGTCAATTTTTTTTGACAATATCTGCTTTGTCTCATGTAGTAATTCAAGTTTACTACTTGCAAGCAAGATATTATGTACATAGAGTGCGAGAAGAATAAATTTCCTCCCACTGACCGTGCAATATATACACTAATTTATTTTGTTCTTAACAAAATTGAACAAAGTGCCAACACTATAAAACAACAAGTACCATTATCTAGAAACTTGTTTGAGGCCATAAATAAGATATTTCAGTTTACACACAAGCTTACTTGAATTATCTGCTGTAAAACATTTGGGGTGCATCATATAAACTTTCTTATCAAGGTATCCATTTAAAAAGACATTTTTAACATCCATATGGCGTAACTCTATATCAAAATAAGCTACTAATGACATATTCACTCTGAAAGAATCTTCAGAAGAGACTAGAAAAAATGTTTATTCACAATCCACTCCTCCTTTCTAAGTAGAACACTTGGCTACCAATTTAGGTTTAAACTCTTTAATCTGTCTTTGGAATCCTTTTTAGTCTTATACACCCATTTGTAGCTGATGAGCTCGTGACCTTCAGACAACTCAATAAGTTCCTAAACACTATTATATTTCATAAATTGCATCTCGTCTTTCATCACATCTAATCATAAATCTGATTGAAGACAAGAAATAACATATGTATAAGTCACTAGATTGATCATGCAATAAATATTGCAGTCATGCTCTCATAGATAGACTATATAATCTGGTGGTATAACTGATCGTCTCTGTCTAACAGATCTCCTAGGTGGAGGTACAATCACTTCATCTTACACCTGAAAGGCTTGAGAAATTTCATTAGGAACTATTTTAATAACAGTATCTTGAATCTTGACGGGCTTAGTTTGTGGTGTAGGAGACTTTGCAATTATAAGTATAGACAAAGACAAAGACATAGTAGTTTCCACCGTACTATCATCTTTAATAGTCTAAGAGTAGCTATCTACCGCAGCTACATCAAACTCCAAAAACTTTGCTTTTTGTGATTCCACAATTATTGTGTCTCCATTGGGATTATAAAAATGATAACCCTTCAAATAATCTAGGTAAGATCGAAGTAATGCCGAATCATTTTAAATTACAACTTACGTAATGTTGGATTGTATAACTCACTTATGCATGATACCCCAAATCTTAAGATGATTCAAGTTAGATTTACGTCTAGTCCATAACTCAAAAAGTTAATGGAACAACTTTGGTAGAAATACAATTTTGTATTTGAAAGGTTGTATTCAAAGTGTCACGTCATAGCTAAAAAGTTAATGGAACAACTTTAGCAGAATTATGGTTTTGTATGTGAAAGACTGTATTCAAAGCGTCACCTCATAGAAAATTGGGTAAATTAGTCCTACTAACCATCCTCATTATCATGTCCATTAGGGTGTTTGCGCCTTTCGGCCACACCATTTTGTTCAAGACTCCCAAGCATAGTAAATTAAGTTACTATCCCAGAATCATCCAAGTATTTAGCAAACAGAACTTTAAGTTGTTCAAGGTCACCATGTCTCCCAAAATACTCACCAACATGGTCAGATCTAGCAATCTTTGTGACTTTTCCTAACTGTTTCTCTACTTTAACCCAAAAAATTATGAATTTGTCAAGAGACTCAGACTTTTCTTTAATCAAGTACAAAAGAAATAGTCGTCAATCAATATGTTGAAATAAAAATTTCTACACAACATTACCTTATAGGGTCTAATAAGATTTTATGAATGACCTCCAATAAGTCAGAACTTCAAACTGCATTTTTTTTTTTTTAATCTTAATCATCTTACTTCTACAACATTAGACAAGATATAATTTCAAGACATCAAGGCTTCCATAGTCTTTTTAGTAGTACAATCAGTTGGCAAACTTCTGTTTAAGTGTTCTTGAATAGATCACTCATTGAAAGCAAGCAAATTCGATTACTCTTTCCCAAGTAACAAAATGTGCTTTATGGAATTTTGTACTGTCAATAGTGTCATCAACCGGCTTATGCTTTATAAGAGCAATATAAACATCTGCTCTATCCCTAATAGAAAATCCTATTTCGACTACTTAAAGTTTATACCAGTAAGAACCTCAATAGTTATGGAGTTATCGATTATAGATAAGGTGAATATAATAACAAGCATTGTGTATAATTGGCATCATGTGAGTATTGGGTAAGTTGAAATCATATAAGTACACATCCAAAGAGTTACATACATCATATAATCATCTTTGCGTAGAATATATGACATGTAGTTGTATATTCTCCACATGACAGTAGTCATGAGAATCTATTTCAACATTCGTGAATCGTCACCTTTGGGTGTATGAACTAATAAGATTAGTCATTCCTCAATTGTATGATGTACATGTATTCCTTCATGAACTAATATACAATCACCTCATTTAGGAGTGTAACCACGCATTAATACGAGAGACATCCCACTACTATATGAGATCAATATTTCTCAAACCCAATTAAGTGTGCTACTTTGGCGGTCACAACTTGATTGAATCCTTGAAACTCTCTCATAACACATATATGAACTTTATGTTTCACATTTACCTTATACATGTGATTTAGCGTGATGACATGGGTAATTTGTCACTAAAATCACGTCATGTCAATTACATTACTCTATTTATTAATACAATTTTAATCTTATATATGTTATTAATGAATCAATGCTCTACACATTCTTTATGTGATAATATACATGTGAGCTTGCACTTATATTTCTAAAATCATAGAAACATACAAAAAAAAAAAATGAAAAAATTCCCTAAAAATACACGAATTTAGGGTTTCGTACCTATTTTCATATCCGTAAAATCATCAAGCATAAAAAGATATCTATACCACAGTGTAGAATATCTCAATACGAGCTAACGAGTACTAGAACGCCCCAATTGGATGTCGGACGTGCCCATATGCACTATCGAAATGTGCGGCGCGTATAGTGCACGCGCAGGCTCTCTTGGACCAGTTTGAACTATCGGTCGGACTGGTTCGACCAATCAATATTCGGTTCGATTGGTTCAATTAGTTGACTGGTCCGGTCAACGAAAACTAATTGGACGAGTCAATAGTTGGATCTCGATTGAGTCATGGTCAATGGTTTAGGTTGTGGTCAATGAGGACCCATGTCTGCCCACTGACATCAGGATACCGTCAACCTCACATGTGCGTTGCATGCGCTGGCAACACCCTGTGCGTGGGTACGAGTGCTCGACGAACGTTGTCGCCCACCAGCATGTGGCACGCTTGCTCTACACGTTCTTTATGTGATAATGTACATGTGAGCTTGCACCTATATTTTTAAAATCATAAAAACGTACCAAAAAATATGCAAAAATACCTTTAAAATACGTTGTTTAGGGTTTCGTACGTATTTTCATATACATAAAATTATCAAACATAAAAAGATAAATATACCACAGTGTAGAGCATCTCCATACGAGCACAAGAGTACTAGAACGCTCCAATCGAATGTCGGATGTGCCCATATGCACTATCGGAATGCGCTTCGCGTGTAGTGCACATGCGGGCTCTCCTAGACTAGTTTGAACTACTGGTCTAACCGGTCAACACCCAGTCTGACTGATTTGATTTATCAATATTCGGTTCAACTGGTTCGATTAGTTGACTGGTCCGGTCAACAAAAACCGATTGGGCAAGTCAATAAGTTGGATCTTGGTCAAGTCATGGTCAATGGGCCGGGTTGTGGTCAACGAGGACCCACGTCTACTCATTGACACCAGGATGACATCAACCTCACATGTGCGTTGCATGCGTTGGCAGCGCCCTGCGCATGGGCACGCGTGCTGACACACGTCGTTGCCCAGTGGCGTGTGGCCACGCGTGAGGGTGCATGCACCCCCCTGAAGGCACACCACCCATGATTTTGCTTGTCTCGATGAGCTCTTTCCGTTTATATAATTAAAATCAATTTTTACTGCAAAAAAAATCACAAGAAAGGGCAAAAACTATACGTTCAAGGTCTACTCTATGGAGGCTTTGACACCACATGTTAGTATCGAAAGCGTAATCCCACAATCTCTATAGCTAGAAACAAGAATACATATAATCAAGTAGAGAGATTAATGCACCTATTTTGGAATCCATTATTCTTGATACAAAAAAGCGATCCAAAGTACAAGTGTTTCCTCTCTATTGCCATATGTATTATTGGCTTAATGAGACGGCCTTTTTCCTCTAAGCGTTTAGTAAACGCTCCTTATGTGAGGATAATTGTGTGTTTGGGTTAAATGAGAGACTTAAGCATTATTTATAGATTTTTCAATTAAACCATCTCATTTCAAATATGGTTTTACTCGGCCCACACTAGCAAACCTCACATGATACTAATTAAGAAACTTTTTATCTCACTTAATTAGACCAATCCTATAAGATGGTAAATTATAATATTAATTAATGTAGCCCATGTTAAAAAAGCTCTTATAGGTGATGCTCATAGATGCAGAGATTCTTCTCTTCTGTCCTTTTCTCTTTAATGTATGCAAGATTTCCTCAAGCGGCAACGTTGCGCAGGATAAAACCCTACTCATTCTTGTGTCCACATTGCATTTTTCTTCCACAATCATAGTACAGACAACTTAGTGGAAGGTCTACAGTTTCACCTCGAAAAGCAACTTTTCATTTCCCCTGGTATCAAGAATCTCACAGCAAAGAGTTGGGATGTCATCTGAAGCAATATGTGCTTGGTTACTTCTTGATCTTGTAGTTTGTGGGTTTGGATTCAAATCAAATAGTGGATGAAAATAAGACGGAATCCTGCATTCGGCACTATCCAAGACCGTGTATATCGGGGCTTATTTAATGCTCGAGTTAAGATAAAGAATGGCAATCGAGATGCAACACTACGAGTCAGGACGTCAGTCGCGAATGTCAACGCCAATTAACTGAATATCAGGAACAGTAGCGGCCAACCCAGAAACTTAGAGCGAAGGAATGACATGAAAAGAATTCCCAGAATCTTGACACGGCGGAAATATCTACTTTTGAATGAAATCTTATATATCACGGTATAAAGTTACTAAATGTACTGTACGCACTGCATCTACCGATTTGGGTGACGGTGGCCAGTGGCCCTCGCCAGCCTTTCTGATGGCCGTAGTTGCTCCACAGCGCGAACTTTCTTGTCATGTTGGATAAAAGTTGCGAGCATTTTCTATCATATCATCGGGCATAATGCGAACGACTACGACGTGCAGACGCGAATCCAACACCCAATTCCGCATGGAAAAGTCAAAAACAGAGAGGCGCAAGAAAGAGGAGTGAGAGTGACATGATGTGAACTCGCTAACCTTCCCGATGGTCTCGAACAGGGTGGCATTGAACGAGGCCGCCGTCAGGATGACCTGAGGGAAGCTGGTCGCCCCCGGGACGAGGCTCGAGAAACTGGTCCCGCCCCCAATATACGACACCCCGTGCAGCGCCTCCGACCACCACTGGTACTTGGGGATCCCCAGGCGGTCCACACTGCCAGCGCTGTTCACCAAGAACCTGATCTTCTCCCGCAAAGTCAGCTGCTTCACCAGGTCCGCCACCCGCGCCTCGACTCCCCACGACATGTTGCAGAACCCAAAGGTGCTGAAGCTCGTGTCACTGTCGCACGCGAAGACTGGCTTGGGGAACGGGCCCGCGATGAACCAGGCGCTGAGCATGGCGCACGAGAAGAGCACAAGAATGTAGCAGAGGCAGACCGAAACAGAGGACACCTTCAGCGCTCTTTTCTGGGAAGGAGTCATGTTGGGAGGGCCCGTGACCTGCCGAGAGCAACTCTAATTGCTAATGGGTATCGGGCGAGGAAGAAAACGAGGTTGCAATGAATGGGGCGGTTGCTATAGAGGATGCCAACAGGGAGAACCCGATGCATCCATAGGGTGGATAAAGCACTGGATGAGCCCTTGATTGGGTTCCTCTCTCTCCCCCCGATAAACAAAGGGCTCGACTCGTGATTGGGTTCCTCTCTCTCACTCTCTGTACTCAATAAACAAAGGGCTCTGCTTTCTTTGTTTGGATGCTACTGACGTAGAGAGGGGGAGAGAGGCGGCTGTGATATTTTAGAATTTGACTAGGTCAAAAAAAGGTAGTGGGACCACTTAAGAAAAAGAGAAAAAAGAGGTTTAAAAAGTCAATAAAAGAAAGCACAAGCGCCTGGCTTTCTCGTTTAGATGCTACTGCCTACTTGTCCCATATAATATATATTTATATATTTATAAATTATATATATTTTTGGGGGAAGTGTTGGGGGTTGCCGCGGGGGGGTGGTGAAAGAACGGGGTGCTGTGAAATGGATGAAATGACTGTGACACTAAATTTTTTGAGTAAATATATTGTATAGATATAATTTTGAGATTTTTTTTGCGTCATTGAAAAGAGTTTGAGGGGATGGTAATCGGGTCAGCAAGTAGAGTGTCAATGGATTAAATGTCAAATTTTTGAATTAAATGTATCATACTTATACAAATTTGAGGTTCTTTGATAAAGTTTGGGTTTTTGGTATCACAAAAAAAGTTTCAAGTAAATATGTCACATAAGTAAAAGTTTGAGATTATTAATGTCACGGAAAATAGTTTTGGTAAATATGTTACATTGGATAAAGTTGGGGTATTTTTTGTGGCTTTTACCCTTAGATATTTGATGGTAGATGGAGAGGAGGGGCAAAAGGAAAAAGGAAAGAAGAAGAAAAGAAAATCCACACCACAATTTGCACCCCCCTTTTTTTTTTTTTATTTTATTTTGGAGGATTAAGATAAATATGTGATAGGGTACTAATTTGGGACTTTAGGATTATAAGTATAACATTTTGACATGCATGCTCAATTCTCGAGATAACATTATACTTTACATCACAATATATTATACTCCAAAAGAAAAGGGAAAAGACGGATTTTTGGAGTTAGCTCACCCTCGTGGGATCACGAAGATCATGAGTCGACAATGGAGTCGGAATGATTCTATCATGCAAAAATGAAGATAACATTAATTTCGTAGTATCCCATACGGACCATCAATGCCTCAGAAGTAGAGCTTACAGAAAATGAAATGGCCGGTGCCTTTGGTGGACCCTATTATTTCTTCAATACACATTTTTTTTGTATTTTTTTTTTTGTCAGTCCTACTTTATTCCTATTCTAACGCTCACTCTCAGACTTTTACCCTACCTTCTTGCAGAGCGTGGGAGTCGAAACTCACTCCTGAAACTACAGCGTCCCTACCCCAACCCCCCTGAGAAGGTGGGGATTCGAACCTCCTACCTCTCCCTTCCAAGTTGGAAGGGTGGCCACTAGAACAAACCCCAGTGGTTATCTTTTTTGTATTTACTTTGTCACCATTTCGAGATGCCTTCGAACTAACATAGGCACAGACCAAAAAAAAAAAAAAAAACCGAAAAAAGGAAGAAGAAAGAACTCATATAGAACAAAAGTGCACCCAAGAACATGGGGCGAAAAAAAGTGAATTTCTTTATTGAGTTCGATGTTAAATTAAAAAGAGCAAGCGTCTTCTTCACTCCGTGTTGACATGAGAAATTCATTTCCTTTATCTATTTATCTATTTATTTTTAAGAAATGGAGAATCTTTTAAGCATGGATTGGGCTAACACTACAAGTAAGTCAAAACCTCGAACTCAACATGCCGTGAAAGATAAGCAAGCGCGCTAGATCGCTAAGTCAATCATGCCATGCAGCGCGAAGAATCCAAAGGTGATTGCGACGACCCCTCGATAAAGTCCAAAATGAAGGCACTGAGCACTGAATAATTGACGCTAATTATTTCGTATCGGGTGGGTTGCTCATATATTCTTGCATCTCAAAATCAACAGTTGCATGAATGAATGTCGATATGTCACATGGAAGGGCCACAGCCCGGTTCAATTTTCTCCAAGGCTCAATTTGTGGGATATGCATCGAGCATTGAATAATTAACGCTCACGTAGGCTTAGGGGTATGTGTCCTTGATTCCATTATTATGGGGTAGCCTTGTGTGGTCACTTTTAATGGTGAGGGAGAGAGGTCTTGTGGTATTTGGCAGGGAGAAGTATATTATCAATGCCATAAATTGTGTACGGCACTCACTTTGGTACCAAAAGTTTCTGTCGGATTACTTAAGTGCCAAATTTAAGGAAAAACGATTACTTTGGTGCCACCGGCGAGAAATTCCGGCCAAAATGATTACGTGGCTTTTATATTTAAAAAAAAAATTGATAAACCCTTTAAACGACGTCGTTTTCCATCCTACTTAAGAAAACGACGTTGTTTTGCCATCATACGTGGATGGCTTAGGAAAAACGATGCCGCACAGCTCATTTGGGATTGAAATTAGGGTTTTTTTTTTTTTTTCATCCTCGCCAACCTAGCTTGCTCAGCCACCATCGCTTGGCCACCGTGCTCGGCCACCATCGCTTGGCTCGGCCACCATCGCTCGGCCAAGAAGTGATGGCAAAATAGGAGGCGAGGGCGGAGGAGGAGGAGGAAGAAGGGGGGTCGAAGGTGCAGAGAGAGAGAGAGAGAAGACGAGGAGTGCGAGGGAAACAAGGAGGGCGTAAATGGAGATGGTGGATTGGGCTCTGCTCAGAGAGAAGAAGACGACGCCGCCATGGCTGGTGCTGGTGTTGTTCTTCGAGGAAGAAGACGACGCCGCCATGGCTTCTCTCTCTCTCTCTCTATCTCTCTCGATTTGGAGATTTAGGGTTTCGACTTGGGGGTTAAGATGCCAAATGATGTCGTTTGGTGGTTTACATGCTGATTGTGCTCTCTGGCGAGTCACATCAGCATAAAAAATTAATAAAAAACTATCACGTTGAATTTCCGGTCAACCGGATCGGCGTTGGCACTGAAATAATCGTTTTTCAAAATTTTTGGCACTTAAGTGATCCGACGGAAACTTTTGGCACCGAAGTGAGCGCCGTACACAACTTATGGTACTGATAATGTACTTCTCCCATTTTCCCGTATTTGGCATAATACTTTTTTGGAGATTTAAAGTCAATATGGACATTTATTGAGTTTTTGACTGTGAACTAGAGATAATGGTATTTTAGACCATGCACATTTGTCTTAGGGTTTTTTGAATGGAGACTATAAAAAGAAAGTATTTAATAACACATCTCAAATCCTAACCTTCATATTATTTCTCTTCAACCACTGGGGTTCGCCCCAATGCCACCCTTTCATCTTGGAAGGGGGAGGTTGGGGGTTCAAATCCCCACATTCTCAGGAGGGATTGGGGCGATGACGATTTCATTTCGGGAGTGGGTTTCGACTCCCACGCCCGCAAGGGAGGCGGGCAAAAGTCCGAGAGTGAGTGTTAGAGTAGGATTAGCGTAGGACTGACCAAAAAAAAAAAATTATTTCTCTTCATTTGTTTTTTCGATATTCTCGTTGGATTTTTAGATCTGGTGGCTCACCAAGTAGTTTTTAGAGCTTTTGGATTACACTCTTGTACTCCTTATTAAAGATAGCGAAATCCCTCTCTCCCCCCGTAATTTTTCCTATTTTGAGTTTTCACGTATATCTTATGTTTCGTGCAATTTCAATGTTGCTTTCATCCTTTAATACTTGTGCTTTGATTGGTGCATTTTTGGGCATTTTCCCGCAACAACTTCAATAGCCCCTTTTTTAGTTGTTCCCATTTCGAGATGCATTCCAGCTCAAAAGAGGACAGATTGCACACGACAAAATGTTGCAAAAAATCAACAAAATCAAAGGTGAATTTCGTTATTGAGTCGGGTGCGGAATCAAAGAAGAACAAAAATGTCGTCTTCACTGCATGTCGACGGGAGAAATCAATTTTCCTTTTTGCAAAAGCAAAAGTGAGGAAGGAAACATATGACCTCTTGGAAAAGATCCAAACCTTCACTTATCACACTTACCGTAGAAGACAGCCAACAGGCCAAGCCGCATTGGCAAAAGACCGCAAGCAGGGGAGGAAAAGAGATTCCTTGCGACAACGGAGTTGGAAAAGGTGCGAAAGGATAGGGACGCTGTTCCGGCCATTCGTGGCTCGTCAGGCAACTATATTGTCGAATGGAAATTGTAATTTAATTTATGTCTTTCTCATTCAGGCAGTTTCTCTATCAAGATCGCTTTCAAAAGCATAAATGCATATGCTTTCGATAACAATAAATACCAACTAGAGTTGATTAGGGATCATACTGACAAGGGTAGGGACTCGATTAATGATGAGAGGATAACAATGAGCTTTGCTTGTGACTTGATTGACTCAAGTGAGCAGTCCCTGGCCAAGAAAGAAACATGCTTTGTCCGAGCTCGCTCAAATCGCACCTTTGAGCTTAGCCGGTCCAAATGAAAGGAGAGTTGGTCTGTTATATTTACGGAAACTAATAGATGGTAAATTTATCATAAATGTATAAATTTTTCATGATTTTACTAGCAGCTTCTCTAATAAGTATTGGTTTGTTGTATTTACTTATTGTCACTTATGTAAATTTTAAAAGAAAGGAGAGTTGCTACATAGCAGTCAAAACTTCCATTTGCTTTTGAACAATTTGGCAACATGGGAATCGGTTGAGAGCCGAGGGTTCTTGCGAACATCTCTCAAACTTTCATCACTTTGATTTCTTCATTCAGAAATGTCTCGGCGAAGATTGGCGTATACTTAAAAATTCCACCGCGGGCTCAGGGAGAGCCCGGACGATCAAATCCGCACGCTTAACGCATGCTTCAAGTCCCCGACGTGGAGGACGTGCGTCTGAAAGGCGACCTTCCGACGACCAATTGAGACATGTAAGCCAAGATTGCGGACCAAGCCGCAACGGGGGGATACCCTTCCATGTCGACCAACTTCCTCAAAATAGTAGATGCAGCAACTGGTAATCCACCCTTTGCGAGACCGAAAGAGAGATAAATTAGAGTCTCCTTCTCAAACAAGTTCTGCTTACCCTCCTCGAAAGCGCGTTCCACCAACCCCTACGCTTTGTTGAGCCACTGGACATCCAGGGTTTCAGTCAAACTCACTATAAGCTTGTGTACCACAGGTTTGCTGGGAAACCCATCCATTTGCATATGTAGCTCATACAACTTCCACGCATCGTCATGTCTACCCTCGTCAATTGCGGTCACCAATTCACTGCTGAGTTTAGCAGGATCTCTAGCTTGTACCAACACTGTCTCAACAAACGATGAAAAGCTAGCTTCGCAATGCCTATTGACACCACTCCCGATAAGTTTCGAGGCAAAACCATCTCTCTCTACATCAAACAAAGAACGGACGGAGCGATGGCACTTGTAAGCTCGAGGGCATTGCCTGATTGCGGCCCTACCTATAATGCACTCAGCGAGAGGCGACTGCCAATTCAAGAGAGGATCTTTCTTGATCGAACGACTCAGTTTCCTGATCAACAGCATTCCCCCAAGAAATTCTCGCAAGAAGATGGGCAGGGAACACCACAAGTTATGCCAAACTGCAGCACAACAAGATTCGCAACCTTCACCCGGGAGAAGACTTCAGGCATCACTCGGGTGGATCGAGTCTTGTTGCCGAGATTCCCACGACACGCTCACCACCTATTCGACGAAATGCCAGAAAGAAGCTGCGACTCGCTCTGCACCGCATACATATGCGCAGACGCGTATGTTGTATGGGCTGCTTCTTGGGTTTTCGCTCACGAGAGGATATGGAGAGAATGAACAGGGTAAACTGGAGGAGGAGGCGGCGTTGGCGAAGGAAGAAGAAAGGAGTTCAGCAGGCGGGCAAATTCTATGAAGGCCAGAGTAGGACAGGACTTGCAAAAAGGTGAGAGAATATGCGTCCAGACCCTTGCCCAAGGATTTGCAAGAAATTCCACTTTCACTTCGTAGCGTTACCAATTTAGCGCCTTAAATTTAGTTAGCGACTGTTTTTAGAATTACGGATTTTATTTGAGTCACTTATCATTATTTATTTGACCCTTTTGAAGTTACAATCTTTTGTTCATGAAAAAAAATTAAAGTTAGGATCTTTGGAATCTATTATTTATTCGACTCTTTTGAGTCATTAAAACCAACGTTTTTCCGGTCCCTTTGGAATCTATAGTAATTTACAAGTATCTGTTTGAATAATTACCAATTTTTCTATGATTAAATTGCTAACTAAAATTTTAGCTCATTGATTATATTTGAGTTTCATACCAACGTTCTTTTTATTTTCCTTTTTGCAGTTTGATTACTAACTTCTATAATAATTTACCACTATCTATTTGGAAAGCTTACCATTTTTTTTTTGTCAAAAGAAATTTTTATTCATTATCAAAATAATACATGAAAAGATCTATACAAAAATTCTCAAAAATTCCCATAATAATACAAGCTTGTAAAGCTCCAAAATAAACCAAAAACGAGAGCATAGAATAATTTAAGGATTTCCAAGAAATGCTTATTCATATGCTTTTTCCGCAAGTATGATTGGCAAAAATAATCACACTCGTCCTTCAAGAACAAATCTATGACTACATCCAATCAAAGGGATCAACGGCCGATCATTGATTCACACATTATCATTAGCAATGATCACATGTCGAAATCTCCATCTAGAGTTATGGTTTTGCCTTTTGGTAGTTCGTGTCGAGGTTCAATATCTCCAACATCATCATCGTATGGAGATAATATAAACATGTTGAATAAGTTAAGATCTAACACTGGTGAGAGTGAGCCATTTAGCATATGCGAAATGTCAACTTTTAACAAAGATACGTTGAACAAGCACATATTTCATATCAAAATTGCTGTGAGATAATATAAACATGTTGAATAAGTTAAGATCTTTAGAGTGAGCCATTTAGCATACGAAATGTCAAAACAAGCACATGTTTAATATCAAAATTGCTGTGAATACAATTGAAATTGAAGACAGAATACTTATTTCTTAAAACTCCCGATTCTAAAATAAGATCGGAGAGAAAAGCTCTAGACCTAGGATCTCGAGACTAAGGAAAGAAACAAGAGGAAATAAAAGGGAAAGTAATTAACATAAGAGCTAGGTCAAATCCCTTCGCTCCAAAAATTAAAGAGGTGAAGAAAGGCTGAAACTCGGGTGGGGAGAGAGATAGAGAGAAATAATTTTTCCATTGATGCTTACAAATTGTTAAGGTTACTAACTTTTATAAGAAATTACTAATCATTAGTTGAGTGATTTAGCAACTGTTGTCCGATTGAGTTACCAACTATTTTTACTTTTCTAACTCTTATTTGATTCAATTACCAATATTATTTAGTCCCCTCGAAGTTATGATCTTTTGTGGCAACTTCCAACATTTATTTGCGTAGCATACAAATAATTTGTAGTTTCTAACTTAATTTTAGGATCCATAAACCCAAGATTTGAAAAATATGTTCTTAAATATGACACTTATACCGCTCAAAACAATGATTGAATAAAAAATAATTTCATCATCCGCGAAGCTAATCAAGTATAAATTGTTATCAATGATGAACACTTTTCAATTGAGTAATTTTTCTAAATAATATAACCAATCATGTTTGGAAAAATATTTTTCAAATAATTCATTTTTCACAAAACAAATAAATAGTGATTTTTAGTTTTACTTCAATTGCGAACTGTAACTCATTTGAGCTCATCATCAACATCAACTCTTATTTGAGTCAATGCCAAAATAATACTAATAATAATAATAATAATAATAATAATAATAATAATAATAATAATTTAATAATAATAATTAATAATAATTTGAGTCATAAATTTATCTGGTCAATTTTAAATATATTTTTAATAATTCATCATTATTTATTTGCATAACTTATCGACATGTTAAAATTATTAGTTCTTATAATGTATTACAACCTTAATTTGAATAATTTCTTAGTTTTACTTCAATTGCGAACTGTAACTCATTTGAGCTCATCAACTCTTATTTGAGTCATCTACCGAAATTTATTTGGTCAATTTTAAATTACAAATTCCGTAATAATTTATCATTATTTATTTGCATAACTTATCAACATGTTAAAATTATTAATTCTTGTAATGTATTACAACCTTAATTTGAATAATTTTACCTATTTTTCTCCAATTAAGTTACAAGTTAATTTTAGCTTATTGATTAATAACTTTAAAAGGGGTACAACGTGCAAATAAATAATGTCAAATAATTGGAATAGCTTATAATTTTGACACAACCAAATAAAAGTTAATACTTCTATAAAAGTATTTATAAATATAAGCATCAATCATGATTTTACCATCAGCTTCTGTAATAAGTATTGGTCTGTTTTATTTACTTATTGTCACTGATGTAAATCAAAAACAAAGGAGAGCTGATACATAGCAGTAGTCAAAACTTCAATTTGCTTTTGAACAGTTCGGCTACGGAAGAATTGGTTGAGAGAGAATTCTTGCGAAAATCTCTCAAACTTCGTCACTTTGATTTCTTCATTCAGAAATGTCTCGCTGAAGATCGCAGGCTCAAGGAGAGCCCGGACGATCAAATCTGCACGCTCAACGCATGCTTCAAGTCACCGACATGGAGGACGTGCATCCCCAGGGCGATCTTCCGGTGGCCGAGCTCGTCGACCACGCTCAGGTCCTTGCAAACATCGACCTTGAACTGCACTTGCACCTCACTTTGTGAGGCCAAGAACACCTTCTCAAAGCCTAGCAGCTGCTTCTGAGGCGCCCTGTGCACCGATGGAGGGCTGCTGAACAAGAACACCGTGTGGCTGCCGCTGAACCTTCCCACGTTCTTGACGTTCAGATGCACGTCAAAGGCCAGATTCGAGCACATTTCCCCAGTGGCTTCCAACGATTTGCATGCCGACGAGCGGCAAACGTGGCCCTCCTCTAAGGGCATGGACACAACCTGCGGCGCTTGGACTAGACTGTGGTTGAAGCTGGAGTAGCTCAGCCCGTCCCCAAATGAGTACACGGTAGGGCCGGTGTAGAAGCGGTACGTCCTGCCGGGGTAGCCCATTGCTGGGTCGGGCCTCATGCTCATGTTTGTCATCGGGATGGTGTCCGCATACGACTGCGGATACCATGTCATTGGCAGTCTTCCACCTGATTAAGTTAAAGTTTGGCGACTCAGTGAATCAGAATTTGAATCAAGGATTGCAAAAGTATTTAGTGGCCAAAGACTCTGAATCTTACTAGGATTATGGTCACCGAATATCACGTCCGCCATTGCAGCGCCACCGGCTTCGCCAGGATAGCCAACCCACAAAATGCTCGTGATCTTGTCATTATCCTTCGCGAACGATACATCCATCCCTCCCCCTGACATGATCACGAGGATCACAGGCCCCTTCGACACGTTCGCCACTTCGGAGACCAAGAGCGACTGCTGGCCTGGGAGGTTGAGGTCGACCCGGTCCAAATTCTCCCTCTCGAATGACTGGTCGGCCCCCATTACAAGCACCGTCGCATCTGCTGAAGCTGCTACTTTCTTCGCGTCGTCTGTCTGGGCCATGCCGCATCCTACATCCGCGCAGCCGGCCACATACGTTGTCGAAACGACAGCTGCTAGACCTTGCAAAGGCGTCACGTATTTGCAAGGAATGCCTGCAAGGAAAATGGGACTTCTAATTAAGGTATTTTCCACGACGGGTACAAATAATGAAGCCGATCGAACATTGCACGGTCTACCACATAAGTTCTTCATTACCTTCATAGTTCCCGATCATGGTCGTCGTCACATTTGCATTTGGTCCGATCACCGCCAGGGACTTTATGGTGGTCGAGGACAGGGGCAATGATCCTGCATTGTTCTTGAGCAACACAATCCCTTGCCTTGCGGCTTCGCGGGCGAGTTCCTGGTTGCTTGGCGTGCACACGTGGTCCGGACCGAGCTTTCCATACAACTGCTTCCTCGGATCGCCATCGAAGAAGCCAAGCCTCATCAGCGTGGCAAAATTGTTAGAGATGGCCTTGTCAATTGCCGATTCATCCAACAATCCGCCTCTCACCGCCGCTTCGGTGTGTTGGCCAAGGACATATCCACAGTTGAGATCCAACCCTGTCAAAAAAGGGAATTGCAGTCATCGAAGTACAAGCATTTCATGGCGAATTCTCAGACGCCTCCATCGCAATCGATCAAAGTACAGTATGAAATCTGTGTCTACCTGCCAAAATGGCCTTTGCTGCAGCCTCTTCGAGTGTTTTAGTATAGTTCTGGGAATTATAGAACACGAACACCGAATCGCAATCCGAAGCAATATATCTGCATTAACCGATCCTTTCACATAAATAAAGCTGCAATAATTGATCAAAAGCATCAAATGGCAGTGCACGAGCAATGGAACATTACCCATTCAATTTCCATTTTCCTCGGATAATCCCAGCGAGAAAGTCTGGGTCTGCGCACGTTGGCTTACCATTAATCTGGTTGTAGGAGCACATCACGCACGCGACATTGCCATCGAGGATACAGCTCTTGAACGGCGGTTGAAACGTATCTTCTAAGTCTTGTTGTGTTACCTGATCAGTCCACCACCACAGGTACGGGAGATTAACTTGAGATGGTCATGCATATAACTGGTTGATGAATCGAATCGAATGAAAACGAAACGGAAGTCCGCAAATTGTTTTTTACCACAGTGTTGATGTGATAGCGATCGACACCGTTCCAGTTTTCAATGTCATACGCAGTATAATGTTTGCAACACGCAGCGACCTTGAGCCGGTCTGCATTTCCATCATCACTCTGTTGTAGGCCTCGGACATAACCCGACGCGTACTTGCTCGAGAGCAACGGGTCTTCTCCCGGCGTCTCCTGACCCCGTCCCCATCTTGGGTCTCTGAATATGTTGACATTCGGGGACCAAAACGTCAATCCCGCTAACCCCACGTTGTGCATCGCCCGGGCTTCTGTCGAAATTACCTGCTTCAACAAAGCTATTGCGTAATTCGTCTGCTCTTCTACATATCATTGCGGAGAGCTTTAAAATGTTTAACTTTTTGTCCTAGTGGGAATGCGAAACTAATTCATTTTCGGACTACAATTGCGGAGACAATCAGCAAGTTAGTATGAATTCTAAGGGCATTGGAATGGAAGTCTTAAACTTAGGTACCGCAGAAGTAGACGTCAAGAAGCAGATCATGTATTTTCAAATGATCACTAGGAAAAGATTCAGATTGTTTCGTTTTCCCCCCATTTCGCGAAAACTTCAGTTGTTCAACTCGTGATTTTCACGTATTTTTTAAATCACGAGTCTCATCTATCGTTTCCTCTCAATTTATTCGAAACTCCAGCCGAATCATCAATTCTCCCTTATAAAAATGTTCTGTTTCCAGCATTTAACAATTGAAATTGGTCCCCCTCATTGAGTGCAAAGGAAGGAACTTCCTTCGTGCAATGACATGGCAATGCTGATGACACCACCCTCCTTTTGCCAACTCTAGTAATTATCATCTCCACCCACTAACAAACACCAACCAAACAAATCCAAATGATGGTGATGTTAATCGCGAAAACGCAATCTCATAATCTTCGAAACTAGAAACAAGAACACATATAATCGAGTAAAGAGATTAACACATCTGTTTTGAAATCCATCATTCTCTATACAGAAAAGCGACAATCCAAAGCACAAGCGCTTATCCTCTATTATCCTCTATATCACTGACTTAATAAGATGGCCCCTCACCTTATGTGAGGATAATAGTGTGTGTTGGATTAGAGGAGAGACTTGAGTACTATTTATAGAGTTTTCAACCGAACTCTCTTATTACGGGCTAGGTTCAGCTCGGCCCACACTAACCAGCCACATATTAGATTAATTAAAAAACCTTTTATCTCACCTTATTAAACCAATCTTGTAAAACGATAAATTACAATATCAGTTAATGTAACTCACATTAGAAATAGTTCTACATTCTCTCACTTGGGCTATATTAATTGAAATTATACAGTAGGTGCGCACCTTGATCCATGGATAATTCTTAATAGTTAATCATATCCCATAAAATCTCAAACAACGAATCATGGCGAAAACTGCATATATACACACAGTGCCTTCCATGATCACAAGTGTTTTAACTTTATTGATATGAATTCAATATGATAGTATAACAAATAGATAACACATCTCATAGAGAGTAATACCTTATGTGTCATCCCATTTGTTAGTCAATATCATCTTACCTTAAGTGTCACAAAATCCTATGCCACTAGATAATATCTTTATGGTTCTAATGAACCCATGTATGTCTTATTTTTATGATTAACATTTCTTTATGTGTAACAAGACATATGCTTAGGGTTAATAACCGGATAACCCTAGCATTTACTTAAGGTTTACACAATATCTTGAAATTTTCAACAGATATATATTCAACTAGATAACAATATATTTAGAATCACTTTATTGAATGCATAAGAGTTTATGCATATATATCACAATGTTACTAAATGTAATAAACACAGATACAAAATTTTATTAGAGCAAGACCAAAATAGCTTCCACTAAACAATAACATGTTATGATTCTCCTACACCCAAGTTAATGACATGTCGTTCAAGAATACAAGGGTAAAGGCCTTTAGTTAGTGGATCTACAACCATATCATCTATGGAAATATGCTTTACTATAACGTCACCATTCTGTACCGTTTCTTTATGGTAAAAAACTTGACTGCCATTTATTTAGACCCCTTGAGACCTCTATTGTTAGTAAACAATAATGCAGAGTTATTGCTCAATACAACCGTATGAGTCTATCCATAAAGTTAAATATGGTCAACTCTTTAATAAGATTATGGAGCCGAATAGCCTCATTAACAGACAAAAAGCATGCTACACACTTCACTTATATGGTAAAGGATGACATAGAAAACTGTTTTTTGCTTTTCCATAATATTGCGCCTTCTACTAATATAAAGATGTATTTCGTTGTCGACTTTATGTCATTCTAATAGTCAGCAAAGTTTGCTTCTTAATACTCTACCAACTGTAGGAGTTGAACATGTCTGTAAATCAGCATATAGTCTTTTGTCCTCTTTAAGTACCTCAAAACTTCATTAACAATAACCTTGTGTTGGTACAAATTTGAACATACATGATACTTTCAAGTGCACTAACACAAGGTATATCTTTCAATTGGATTTTCTTAATGTTTGAATGAGAACATTGTGACAAATTCAACTCATCACCCTCAAAGATAGGATTAATTCCTAGCTTACAGTAATGTATACTAAATCTTTCCAAAATATGATCAACATATGCCTTCTAAGACAACCGCAATATACAACAAGAATGATCTTTACAGATCTTAATGCCAAGGACAAAAGACACCTTATCAAGGTCCTCTATGTCAAATTTTTTTGACAATAACTACTTTGTCTCATGTAGTAATTCAAGTTTACTGCTTGCAAGTAAGATATTATGTACATAGAGTGTGAGAAGAATAAATTTCCTCCCACTGACCTTGTAATATACACTAATTTATTTTGTTCTTAACAAAACTAAACGAAATGACAACACTATAAAAACATCAAGTACCATTATCTAGAAACTTGCTTGAGGCCATAAATAAGACATTTCAGTTTACACACAAGCTTACCTGAATTATCTGCTGTAAAACATTCAAGGTGCATCATAGAGACTTTCTTATCAAGGTATTCATTTAAAAAGACACTTTTAACATCCATCTGACGTACCTCTATATCAAAATAAGCTACTAATGTTGTATTCACTCTGAAAGAATCTTTAGAAGAGACTAGAAAAAATGTTTATTCACAATCCGCTCCTCCTTTCTAAGTAAAACACTTGGCTACCAGTTTGGGTTTAAACTCTTTAATCTGTCTTTGGAGTCCTTTTTAGTCTTATACACCTATTTGTAGCTGATGAGCTCGTGACCTTCAAACAACTCAATAATTTCCCAAACACTATTATGTTTCATAAATTACATCTCGTCTTTCATCACATATAATCATAAATCTGATTGAAGACAAGAAATAATATATGTATAAGTCACTAGATTGACCATGCAATAAATATTGCAGTCATGCTCTCATAGATAGACTATATAATACGGTGATATAAATGATTGTCTCTCTCTAATAGATCTCCTAGGTGGAGGTACAACCACTTCATCTTACATTGGAAAGGCTTGAGAAATTTCATTAGGAACTATTTTAATAACAGTATCTTGAATCTCGACGGGCTTAGTTTGTGGTGTAGGAGACTCTGCAATTATAAGTATAGACAAAGACAAAGACACAGTAGTTTCCACCGTACTATCATCTTTAATAGTCTAAGAGTAGCTATCTTCTGTGGCTACATCAAACTCCAAAAACTTTGCTGTTTGTGATTCCACAATTATTGTGTCTCCATTGGGATTATAAAAATGATAACCCTTCAAATGATCTAGGTAAGATCGAAGTAATGCCGAGTGATTTTAAATTACAACTTACGTAATGTTGGATTGTATAACTCACTTATGCATGACACCCCGAATCTTAAGATGATTCAAGTTAGATTTACGTCTAGTCCATAACTCAAAAAGTTAATGGAACAACTTTGGTAGAAATACGATTTTGTATGTGAAAGGCTATATTCAAAGTGTCACGTCATAGCTCAAAAAGTTAATGGAACAACTTTAGCATAAATATGGTCTTGTATGTGAAAGACTGTATTCAAAGCGTCACCTCATAGAAAACTGGGTAAATTAATCCTGCTAACCTTCCTCATTATCATGTCCATTAGGGTGTGTTTGCGCCTTTTGGCCACATCATTTTGTTCAAGACTCCCAAGCATAGTAAATTAAGTTACTATCCCAGAATCATCCAAGTATTTAGCAAACAGAACTTTAAGTTGGTCAAGGTCACCATGTCTCCCAAAATACTCACCAACATGGTTAGATTTAGCAATCTTTGTGACTTTTCCTAACTGTTTCTCTACTTTAACCCAAAAAATTATGAATCTGTCAAGAGACTCAGACTTTTCTTTAATCAAGTACAAAAGAAATAGTCGTCAATGAATATGTTGAAATAAAAATTTCTACACAACATTACCTTATAGGGTCCAATAAGATTTTATGAATGACCTCCAATAAGTCAGAACTTCAAACTGCATTTTTTTTTTTAATCTTAATCATTTTACTTCTACAATAGTCTACACAATGCATAAAATTGTTCTCTAGGAAGAGGTCTTTTGAGAACAACATTTTTAGCCATATAAGCGACATGTGTATATATCATTGGGAGATAAACATAACCTATACAATCCATTCGATAAATTGCAACATCCAACCTTATTTAAATAAAAAATAGAAATAACATTAGTCTTTATTATAAAAAAAGTAGTCACACAAGTCTAAACATAATACAGAAACTAAGTTCTATGTCAAAGAAAATAATAAAATATGTGTCTTAGTATCATATTAAAATCAGAATCTAGAATTAAAATAATATCTCCCAAGAACTCAATGTCGACTTTATCGATGTTTCTCATGTGAGCTATGATTCATCATGATTTGGCTACTTTCGATTTATGAATCCTCGTATGGTAAACGCAATAAATTTGTTGCACCACTATCTAACCAACTAGGAACTGGATGAGATTACTTATATGTATTGGATTCATAAACAATACCAAAGAATCATTATCTATAGGCTCACGCTTGGACAACCAAGTTTTGTACATTTACTACAATCTATCTTTATGTGATATTTATTCTTAAAAAGAAGCAACGGTTGCCATCCCTTGAAGGATACTTTCTTAAAACATAGATTGTCAGAATAATAAGTGGTTTCATGAGTTTCTTTATGAGTATCATTTTTAGACTTCTAATCTACCATCCTTAGGACGTAACCCCTAACCTCATCAAAACCATCATATCTTATGTTGAAGAGTCATTGTAGATGCTTTCCAATCACAACATTAGACAAGATATAATTTCAAGACATCAAGGCTTCCATAGTCTTTTTGGTAGTACAATCAGTTGGCAAACTACTCTTTAAGTGTTCTTGAATAGATCGCTCATTGATAGCAAGCAAATTCGATTACTCTTTCCCAAGTAACAAAATGTGCTTTCTGGAATTTTGTCATCTACCGGCTTATGCTTTATAAGAGCAATATGAACATCTACTCTATCCCTAACAGAAAATCCTATTTCGACTACTTAAAGTTTATACCAATAAGAACCTCAATAGTTATGGAGTTATCGATTATAGATAAGATGAATATAATAACAAGCATTGTGTATAATTGGCATCATGTGAGTATTGGGTTAGTTGAAACCATATAAGTACACATCCAGAGAGTTACATACATCATATAATCATGTTTGCGTAGAATATATAACATGCAATTGTATATTCTCCACATGACAGTAGTCATGAGAATCTGTTTCAACGTTCGTGAATCATCACCTTCGGGTGTATGAACTAATAAGATTAGTCATTCCTCAATTGTATGTTGTACATGTATCCCTTCATGAACTAATATACAACCACCTCATTTAGGAGTGTAACCACGCATTAGTACGGGAGACATCCCACTACTATATGAGATCGATATTTCTCAAACCCAATTAAGTGTGCTACTTTGGCGGTCACAACTTGATTGAGTCCTTGAAGCTCTCTCATAACACACATATAAACTTAATGTTTCACATTTACCTTATACATGTGATTTAGACCTGATGACAGGGGCAATTTGTCACTAAACTCACGTCATGCCAATTACATTTCTCCATTCATTAATACAATTTTAATCTTATATTTTTTTTTGTTAATGATTCAATGCTCTACACATTCTTTATGTGATGATATACATGTGAGCTTGCACTTCAACACTCAGTCTGATTGGTTTGATTGATCAATATTCGGTTCAACTGGTTCGATTAGTTGACTGGTCCGATCAACAGAAACCGATTGGGCGAGTCAATAGGTTGGATCTTGGTTGAGTCACGGTCAATGGGCCGGGTCGTGGTCAACGAGGACCCACGTCTACTCATTGACATCAACCTCGCGTGTGCATTGCATGCGCTGGCAGTGCACTGCGCATGGGCATGCGTGCTCGACACATGTTGTTGCCCACTGGTGTGTGGCCGCATGTGAGGGTGCATGCACCCCCCTGAAGGCACAGCACCCATGATTTTGCTTGTCTCGATGAGCTCTTTCCGTTTATATAATCAAAATCGATTTTTGCTACAGAAAAAATCACAAGAAAGGGCAAAAACTATACGTCAAGTTCTAGTCTATGGAGGCTTTGATACCACATGTTAGTATCGAAAGCGCAATCTCACGATATCTATAGCTAGAAACAAGAATACATATAATCAAGTAGAGAGATTAATACACCTGTTTTGGAATCCATTATTCTTGATACAAAAAAACGATCCAAAGTACAAGTGTTTCTTCTCTATTGCCATATGTATTATTGGCTTAATGAGACGGCCCTTTCCTCTAAGTGTTTAGTAAACGCTCCTTATGTGAGGATAATTGTGTGTTCGGGTTAAATGAGAGACTTAAGCATTATTTATAGAGTTTTCAATTAGACCATCTCATTTCGAATTTCGTTCAACTCGGCCCACACTAGCAAACCTCATATTATACTAATTAAAAACTTTTTATCTCACTTACTTAGATCAATCCTATAAGATGATAAATTATAATATCAATTAATGTAGCCCATGTTAAAAAAAACTCTTATAGGTGACGCTCACAGATGCAGAGATCCTTCTCTTCTATCCTTTTCTCTTTAATGTATGCAAGATTTCCTCAAGCGGCAACGTTGCACAGGATCAAAACCTACTCATTCTTGTGTCCACATTGCATTTTTCTTCCACAATCATAGTACAGACAACTTAGGGGAGAAGTGCCAAAAAAGTCCTAAACCTTTTGCCTTTGTGCCGATTTAGTCCTAAACCTTTTTTTGGTGCCGATTCAGCCCTAAACCTTTTTTTTACGTTGTGCCGATTCAGTCCTTTCCGGCCAATTTTGGCCGGATTTTGCCGGATGGACGCCGGCGGCTGACATGGCATGATCGGTGCCGACGTTGACAACTTTTAATAATATTTTAATATTTTTGATTTTTGATTTTGATTTTTGATTTTTTTTTCGTCTTTTTCCTCCGGCCGGCCACCGAGGTCCGGCGACCGGCCGAGCCGAAGGCCGGCGAGGGCGAGGCCGACCTCGCCGGCCACCCTCGCGGGCGAGCCTCGGGCCGAGCCTGCCCCGTCCCATCCGGCGGGCGAGCCTCGCCATGGGCGAGGCTCGCCCTCACCGGCCATGGGCGAGGCTCTCACCGGGACGGGCGAGGTCGAGCCTCGCCGGCCATGGCGAGGCTCGACCTCCCGGATCCGACGAGGCGAGCCTCGCCCATGGCCGGCGAGGCTCGACCTCGCCAGATCCCGAGGGGGAGCCTCTCCCATGGCCGATCGGCGGTCGAGCCTCGCCGGCCATGGGCGAGGTCGAGCCTCGCCTTGCCCATGGGCGAGGCTCGCCTCGATCGATCCATGGCGAGGGGGAGCCTTGCCCATGGCAAGGCTCGAGGCTCGACCTCACCAGATCCATGGGCGAGGCTCCCCCTCGCGGAGGGGGCCTCGCCCATGGCCGGATCGGCGAGGTCGAGCCTCGCCGGCCATGGGCGAGGTCGAGCCTCGCCCATGGCCGGCGAGGCTCGACCCTCACCCGCGAGGTGGCCGGCGAGGTCGCCTCGCCCTCGCCGGCCTTCGGCTCGGCCGTCGCCGGACCTCGGTGACCGGCCCAAGGAAAAAGACAAAAAAATTAAAAATTAAAAATAAAAAATAAAAATAAAAATATCAAAAATATCAAAAATATTAAAATATTATTAAAAGTTGTCCACGCGGCCGCCGATCATGCCACGCCGCCGGCTGCGGCGTCAGCAAAATCCGGCCAAAATTGGCCGGAAAGGACTGGATCGGCACAACGTAAAAAAGGTTTAGGACCGAATCGGCACCAAAAAAGGTTTAGGACTAAATCGGCACAAAGGCAAAAGGTTTAAGACTTTTTTGGCACTTCTCCCGACAACTTAGTGGAAGGTCTACAGTTTCACCTCGAAAAGCAACTTTTCATTTCCCCTGGTATCAAGAACGTCACAGCAAAGAGTTGGGATGTCATCTGAAGCAATATGTGCTTGGTTACTTCTTGATCTTGTAGTTTGTGGGTTTGGATTCAAATCAGATAGTGGATGAAAATAAGATGGAATCCTGCATTCGGTACTATCCAAGACTGTGTATATCGGGGCTTATTTAATGCTGCATTGATTGAGATAAGATAAAGAATGGCAATCAAGATGCAACACTACAAGTCAGGACGTCAGTCGTGAATGTCAATGCCAATTAACTGAATATCAGGATCAGTAGCGGCTGACCCAGAAACTTAGAGCGAAGGAATGACATGAAAAGAATTCCCAGAATCTTGACACGGCGGAAATATCTACTTTTGAATGAAATCTTATATATCACGGTATAAAGTTACTAAGGCTACGTTTGACAGTCGGGATAAAATTCGGGATATGATATAATTTATCCTATCCTACGTTTGGTGCTTGCTTAGGACATGATAAAGTTAGATATAAGGGGGATATAGATAGGATAAAATTATCCCATGGGGGAGGTGGGATAAAGGTGGATAGGATTTCTAATGTCTATAATAAGAAAGTTATTTTTCTTGAATAACAAACTTATTAAATTAACAAAATTGAAATTATATTTCAATATAAATAATATTTGAATTCTAATTTAAGAAATAAAAAATAAAAATAAAAAATTATTTTAAATTAATCTTATTTTAATTTATATATTCAACTTTAATTCTATCTAATAAAAAGCATTCAATCTATAAATTAAATATTTATATTTATTATATATTTTAGGTATTTTTGTATTTTAGGTATGTTAATACATTTACTATTTGATAAAATTTTATTAAAGAATGATGAAAGGGGAAAAAAGAAATAATAATGAAAATAATATAAAAAGAGGAAAAATAAAATAAAAATAAAATAAGGAATAATGTTACGAGAGATTTTCACCATCTCTATTTATGAACATTTCGGTTCATTTATAATAATATGTCGTTTATATTAAAAAAAATGTACATAATATGATGTGAATATATCTGACTTTAATATTGTGATTCACCAAATAATGGACAGGATATAAAAAAATCCCAAGATTTCATATCATATCCTATCAAATCCTATCCCAATTAGAAATTCAAACGACCAAATGTAGCCTAAACGTACTGTATGCACTGCATCTACCGATTTGGGTGACGGTGGCCGGTGGTCCTCGCCAGCCTTTCTGATGGCCGTAGTTGGTCCGCAGCGTGAACTTTCTTGTCGTGTTGGATAAAAGTTGCGAGCATTTTCTATCATATCATCGGGCATAGTGCGAACGACTACGACGCGCAGACGCGAATCCAACACCCAATTCCGCATGGAAAAGTCAAAAACAGAGCGGCGCAAGAAAGAGGAGTGAGAGTGACACGATGTGAACTCACTAACCTTCCCGATGGTCTCGAACAGGGTGGCATTGAACGAGGCCGCCGTCAGGATGACCTGAGGGAAGCTGGTCGCCCCCGGGACGAGGCTCGAGAAAGAGGTCCCGCCCCCAATATACGACACCCCGTGCAGCGCCTCCGACCACCACTGGTACTTGGGGATCCCCAGGCGGTCCACACTGCCAGCGTTGTTCCCCAAGAACCCGACCTTCTCCTGCAAAGTCAGCCGCTTCACCAGGTCCGCCACCCGCGCCTCGACTCCCCACGACATGTTGCAGAACCCAAAGGTGCTGAGGCTCGGGTCGCCGTCGCACGCGAAGACTGGCTGGGGAAACGGGCCCGCAATGAACCGGGCGCTGAGCATGGCGCACGAGAAGAGCACAAGAATGTAGCAGAGGCAGAGCAACACAGAGGACACCTTCAGCGCTCTTTTCTGGGAAGGAGTCATGTTGGGAGGGCGCGTGACCTGCCGAGAGCGACTCTAATTGCTAATGGGTATCGGACGAGGAAGAAGAGGAAGAAAACGAGGCTGCAATGAATGGGGCGGTTGCTATAGAGGATGCCAACAGGGAGAACCTGATGCATCCATAGGGTGGACAAAGCACTGGACGAGCCCTTGATTGGGTTCCTCTCTCTCCCCCCGATAAACAAAGGGCTCGGCTCGTGATTGGGTTCTCTCTCTCTCTCTCTCTCACTCTCTCTCTACTCGATAAACAAAGGGCTCTGCTTTCTTTGTTTGGATGCTACTGACGTAGACAGGGGGAGAGAGAGGCGGCTGTGATATTTGAGAATTTGACTAGGTAAAAAAAAAAGGTAGTAGGACCCACTTAAGAAAAAAGAGAAGAGATTTGAGAAGTCAATAAAAGAATGCAGAAGGGCCTGGCTTTCTAGAAAATATTGACTACGTCTGCTGCCGTAACATGGCAAACAAGAAGGCACCTTAAATTGCGCCGTGTGTCCAACGTGGGCCCACATTGTCAAGCCAATTTCCCCCCACTTTTCTCTTTCCTCTCTCTTCTCTCTCCCTCCTGAACACGCTCTCTCGGCAAATTTTTCACCAATTTTCTCTCTCCTCTTTCTTCTCTCTCCCTCCTCTGCATGCTCTCTCGCCTGACTCTCTCTCTCTGATCGCCATTTTTTTTTCTGTGTGGATTTCTATGCATTTCCAATCTGACCCATTTTAGGCTGCTTCTGTCTTCACCGGCGCCAAGAATCGTGGCTTCTTGGAGGGATGTGGGTTCTCCACCTCGTTGTCCATGTCGTCGGAGATTGCGAACAAGAAGGTGAACTCAGGAGTGCTGGCGTTTCACATCGAAGTCACGGTGCCTAGCTTTGTGTGTGAGTTGACCCCACGCCCTTCGATACGCTCACCTTGTTGGTAGTCGAGGCGACGACGGTGGCGGCAGCGGTCGAGGAGGCAGGAGTGGGGGCCTCATACTAGCACCTCTCGTGCCCACCAAGAGCTTAGCCGGTGGGGAAGCTTTTGTGAGAGATCGAGCACTCGTGCACCTTCCCGGACATACCGGAGGAGGTGGTCGCCACGGAGGTCGAGGTGGCCGGCTGTTCGTTCGCATCGGCGAAGAGAAAGTGTGTTGGGAGAGAGAAGAGAGGAGAGAGAAAAGTGGGAAGAGTTGAGCGAGAGTGTGCAGAGGAGGGAGACGGAAGAGAGAGGAGAGAGAAAAGTGGGGAGAAATTCGACGAGGGAATGCAGAGGGGGGGAGAGAGAAGAGAGAGGAGAGAGAAAAGTGGTGGGGAGGGGAGGAATTGGCCTGACAACGTGGGCCCAGGTTGGACACGTGGTGCAATTTGAGGTGCCTTCTTGTTTGTCACGTTGAAGCACCAAACGTAGCCAATATTTTCTCCTGGCTTTCTCGTTTAGATGCTACTACCTACTTGTCCATACAATATATAATATATATTATATATTTTGTTATTGGGGGTGGGGGGAGAACGGGGTGTTGTCAAATGGATGAAACGACCGTGACACTAAATTTTTTGGGTAAATATATTGTACAGATATAATTTTGAGATTTTTTTGCGTCATCAAAAAAAGTTTGAGGGGACGGTAATTGAGTAAGCAAGTAGAGTGTCAATGGCTAAAATGACAGTGACACTAAATTTTTGAATTAAATGTATCATATATAAATATATATACAAATTTGAGATTCTTTGATAAAGTTTGGGGTTTTTGGTATCATAAAAAAAGTTTCAAGTAAATGTGTCATACAGGTAAAAGTTTGAGATTATTAATGTCACGGAAAACAGCTTCGGTAAATATGTTACATTGAATAAAGTTGGGGTTTTTTATGTGGCTTTTACCCTTAGATATTTGATGGTAGATGGAGAGGAGGGGCAAAAGGAAAAAGGAAAGAAGAAGAAAAGAAAATCCACACCACAATTTGCACTCTTTTTTTTTTTTTTTTTTGGAGGATTAAGATAAATATGTCATAGGGTACTAATTTGGGACTTTAGAATTATAAGTATAACATTTTGACATGCATGCTCAATTCTCAAGATAACATTATACATCACATCACAATATATTATACTCCAAAAAAAAAGGGAAAAGACGGGTTTTTGCAGTTAGCTCACCCTCGCGGGATCGCGAAGATCATGAGCCGACAATGGAGTCGGAATGATTCTATCATGCAAAAATGAAGATAACATTAATTTCGTAGTATCCCATACGGACAATCAATGCCGCAGAAGTCGAGCTTACAGAAAACGAAATGGCCAGTGCCTTTGGTGGACCCTGTTATTTCTTCTATACACATCTTTTTTATATTTACTTTGTCGTCATTTCGAGATGCCTTCGATCTCTCGCATAGGCACAGACCAAAAGAAAAATGAACAAAAAAAAAGAAAGAACTCACATAGGACAAAAGTGCACCCAAGAAAATGGGGCGAAAAAAAAGTGAATTTCTTTATTGAGTTGGATGTTAAATTAAAAAGAGCAAGCGTCTTCTTCACTCAGTGTTGACGTGAGAAATTCATTTTATTTATTTATTTTTAAGAAATGGAGAATCTTGTAAATCGAAACTTCGAACTCAAGATGCCATGAAAGATAAGCAAACGACCTAGATCGCTAAGTCAATCATGCCATAAAGCACGAAGAACTCCAAAGGTGATTGCGACGACCCCTCGATAGAGTCCAAAATGAAGGCACTGAGCACTGAATAATTGACCCTAATAATTTCATATCAGGTGGGTTGCTCATATATTCTTGCATCTCAAAATCAACAATTGCACAAATGAATGTCGATATGTCACATGGATGGGCCACAGCCCGGTTCGATTTTCTCCAAGGCTCAATTTGTGGGGTATGCACTGAGCACTGAATAATTAACGCTCACGTAGGCTTAGGGGTATGCGTCGTTGATTCCATTATTGTAGGGTAGCCTTGTGTGATTTCTTTTATGGTGAGGGAGAGAGGTCTTGTGGTATTGGGCATAATACAATTTTGAAGATTTAAAGTCAATATGGACATTTATTGAGTCTTGACTTTCAAATTAGAGATAATGGTATTTTAGACCATGCACATTTTTCTTAGGGTTTTTTGAATGGGGACTATAAAAAGAATGTATTTAATAACACATCTTAAATCCTAACCTTCATATTATTTCTCTTCATTTGTTTTTTTTCTATATTCTCGTTGGATTTTTAGATCTGGTGGCTCACCAAGTTGTTTTTAGAGCTTTTGGATTACACTCTTGTACTCCTTATTAAAGATAGCAAAATCCCTCTCTCCCCCCGTAATTTTTCCTATTTTGAGTTTTTCACGTATATTTTATGTTTCGTGCAATTTCAATGTTGCTTTCATCCTTTAATACTTGTGCTTTGATTGGTGCATTTTTGGGCATTTTTCCACAAACAGCTTCAATAGCCCCTATTTTAGTTGTTCCCATTTCGAGACGCATTCCAGCTCAAAAGAGGACATATTTTTTTTTTTTTGGTCGGTCCTACTCTACTCCTATTCTAACTCTCACTCTCAGACTTTTGTCCTGCCTCCTTATATGGCGTGGAAGTTGAACCCACTCTCGAAACTAATTCGTCCCCACTCCAACCCTCCGAGAAGATAGGGATTCGACAAAAACAAAAACAAAGGTGAATTTCATTATTGAGTCAGGTGTGGAATCAAAGAAGAACAAAAATGTCGTCGTCTTCACTCCATGTCAACGGGAGAAATCAATTTTCCTTTTTGCAAAAGAAAAAGGGAGGAAGGAAACGTATGACCTCTCGGAAAAGATCCAAACCTTCACTTATCACACGTACCGTAGAAGACAGCCAACAGGCCAAGCCGCATTGGCAAAAGACTGCAAGCAGGGGAGGAAAAGAGATTCCCTGCGACGACCGAGTCGGAAAAAGGCGCGAAAGGATAGGGACGCTGTTCCGGCCATTCGTGGCTCGTCGGGCAACTTTATTGTCGTATGGAAATTGTAATTTAATTTATGTCTTTCTCATTCAGGAAGTTTCTGCTCTCAGAAGCATAAATGCATATGCTTTCGATAATGATAAATACCAACTAGAGTTGATTAGGGATCATACTAACAAGGTTAGGGACTCGATTCATGATAAGAGGATAACAACGAGCTTTGCTCGTGACTTGATTGACTCAAGTGAGCGGTCCCTGGCCAAGAAAGAAACATGCCTCGTCCAAGCTCGCTCAAATTGCACCTTCGAGCTTAGCCGGTCCAACCGAAAGGAGAGTTAGTCTGTTATATTTAACGGAAATTAATAGAAGGTAAATTTGTTATAAATGTATAAATTTTCTTCTCTAATAAGTATTGATCTGTTGTATTTACTTATTGTCACTTATATAAATTTTAAAAGAAAGGAGAGTTGCTACGTAACAGTCAAAACTTCCATTCGCTTTTGAACAATTTGGCACGCTTTGTTGGGCCACTGGACATCCAGGGTTTCAGTCAAACTCACTATAAGCTTGTGTACCACAGACTTGCTGGGAAACCCATCCATTTGCATATTGTAGCTCATACAACTTCCACGCATCGTCATGTCTACCCTCGTCGACTGCGGTCACCAATTCACTGCTGAGTTTAGCAGGATCTCTGGCTTGTACCAGCACCGTCTCGACGAACGATGAAAAGCTAGCTATGCAACGCCTATCGACTTCACTCTTGATAAGTTTCGAGGCAAAACCATCTTTTTCTACATCAAACAAAGAAGGCACAGACCGATGGCACTTGTAAGCTCGAGGGCATTGCCTGATTGCGGCCCTACCTATAATGCACTCATCAGCGAGAGATGGCCGCCCGTTCAGGAGAGGATCTTTCTTGATCGAACGACTCAGTTTCCTAATCAACAGCATTCCCCTGAGAAATTCTTGCAAGAAGACGGGCAAGGAACACCGCAATGTATGCCAAACTGCAGCTAAGCCAGATTCGCAACCTTCACCCGGGAGAAGACATCAGGCATCACTCCAGTCGATCGAGTCGTTTTGCCGAAATTCCGACGACACGCTCATCACCTGTTCGACAAAATGCCAGAAAGAAGCTGCGACTCGCTCTGCACTGCATACGTATGCGCAGATGCATATGTTGTGTGGGCTGCTTCTTGAGTTTTTGCTCACAAGAGGATTCGGAGAGTATTATAACTTTTATTTGAATCACTTATCATTATTTATTTGACCCTTTTGAAGTTACGATCTCTTGTTCGACAAAAAAGAAAAGTTTGGACCTTTGGACTTTATAAATTTATTCCACCTTTTTGAGTAATTAAAACCAGAGTTTTTTGGTCCCTTTGGAATCTATCACAGTTTATTAACAAAGTTCTCCAACGTGTTAAATTAACTCTTATCAAATTTTTTAAAAGTCAGTTTGAATAATTACTAACTTTTCTCTTATTAAATTACCATGTAATTTTAGTTCATCGAATTATATTTGAGTTACATATCAACGTTCTTTTTCTTTTTTATTGTTTTGGCACTTCGATTATTAACTTCTATAGCAATTCACCACTATCTATCCTCAAAGCTTACCAATTGTTCAGATTACTTATACGAAATTACTAATCATCAGTTGAGTGATACAGCAACTATTGTCCGATTGAGTTACTAGATATTTTTACTTATCTAACTCTTGTTTGAGTCAATTACCAACATTACTTAGTATCCTCGAAATTTGATTAGCTTACAAACAATGTACAGCTATTAAGGGCGCTATTGGTAACGTTTCTGTTTCGGAGAACAGTTTTTGAATAGAAATAATTTTTTCTATTTCTGTTCCCGGAAATAATTTCTGAGCATAAAAATGCGCTTGGTAACTGCAAAAAAATTCTATTTCAAGAATAGAAATGCGTTTGATAAACTTGTATAATTTTATTGTTTCTTTTAATTTTTTAATATTTTTATTATATTTTCCTTTTTTTCTTCTTTCTTTTTTTCTTTTTCCTTCTTTCTCCTTTGTGGCTAGTCGCCGGCCATGGCGGCGGCCACCGCGAGGGTCGACGAGCTCGCCGGACCCTCGCCGGGCCACCACAAGGCTCGACCTCACCGGGCAATGCGAGGTCGGCCTCCCCTTGGCTAGGCGAGCTTTAGCTTGCCCAGATCGGGTGAGGCCGAGCCTCGCGCGAGTCGGCGAGGCTTGGCCTCGTCTTGGCTAGGCGACACTGACTTGGCGGTGGCCTAGCGAGGCCGAGCCTCACCGATGGCTAGGCAAGCTCAGCCTCGCCAGGTCTAGGCGAGTTCTAGCTCGCCCAGCCAAGGTGAGGCCGAGCCTTGCCAAGGGCCGATGACACTCCGGCAAGGTTACCAGCCCTCATTGGCCGGTCACCGACCATAGCCAAGGCCCGCAACCGCCCAAAAGGAAGAAGAATGAAAAAAAAAGAAGAGAGAGAAAGATTGTTTTTTAGAATTGTTAAGAGAACAGTAACTTTTTCTAATTTCTTTTTTTGTTCCAAATGCACTTAGGGAACAAAAAAATAGTTTTTTGTTCCTAGGAACAAAATTTTTACCAAACATGTTTATGTTCTTCTTTTGTTTCCGGAACAAAAGAACATAAATTTTTGTTTCGAGGAACAAAAACACTTTTTGCCAAACATGGCTTAACTTAATTTTAGGATGCATTTGTTTTGCCAGAAATTTGTAATTTTTTTTTAAATATGATCATTTGTAGTGTTTATAACAATGATTGAGTGAAAAATAATTTCATTATTTACAAAACTACTCTAGTACGAAATGTTATCAGTAAGGAAAGTTTTTTTCCATCAACTAATTTTTCTAAATGATATAACCAATCACATGTAAGAAAATATTTTTCAAATCATTCATTTTCCACAAAACAAACGAATAGTAATTTATCAGTTTTACTTCAATTGTGAGCTATAACTCATTTGAGCCCAACAACTCTTATTTGAGTCATCTATCAAAATTTATCTGGTCAATTCCAAATTACCAAATTCTATAATAATTTATCATTATTTATTTGAATAACTTATCAATGTGTTAAAATTATTAGTTCTTATATGGCGTTACCACCTTAATTTGAATAATGTTACCTATTATTCTTAAATTAAGTTACAAGCTAATTTTGGCTTATCGATTAGTACTTTAATAGGTAGTACGCTGCGCAAATAAATAATGTCAAATAATTGGAATAGCTTGTAATCTTGATACAACCAAAAAAAGTTAATACTCTTACAAAAGTATTGATAAATATAAGCATCAATCATGATTTTACCATCAGCTTCTGTAATAAGTATTGCTCTGTTGTATTTACTTATTGTCACTGATGTAAATTAAAAACAAAGGATAGTTGCTACATAGTAGTCAAAACTTGAATTTGCTTTTGAACAATTTGGCTACATGTGGATCGGTGGAGAGGGAGCTCTTGCCAACATCTCTCAAACTTTTATCACTTTGATTTCTTCATTCAGAACCAATCTGCACGCTCAATGCATGCTTCAAGTCGCCGACGTGGAAGACATGAGTCCCCAGGGCGACCTTCCGGCGGCCGAGCTCGTCGACCACGCTGAGGTCCTTGCAAACGTCGATCGGGAACAGCAGTTGCGCCTCACTCTGCGAGGCCAAGAACACCTTCTCAAAGCCCAGCAGGTGCTTCTGAGGCGCCCTGTGCACCGATGGAGGGCTGCTGAACAAGAACACCGTGTGGCTCCCGCTGAACCTTCCCACGTTCTTGACGTTCAGATGCACGTCTAAGGCCAAATTCGAGAACATCTTGCCGGTGGCTTCCAATGATTCGCATGCCGATGAGCGGCAAACGTGGCCCTCCTCTAAGGGCACGGACACGAGCTGCGGCGCTTGGACTAGACTGTGGCTGAAGTTGGAGTAGCTCAGCCCGTCCCCGAACGAGTACACGGTAGGGCCGGTGTAGAAGCGGTACGTCCTGCCGGGGTAGCCCGTTGCTGGGTCGGGCCTCATGTTCATGTTTGTCATCGGGACGGCATCCACGTACGACTGCGGATACCATGTCATTGGCAGTCTTCCACCTGATTCAAGTTAAAGTTTGGCGACTCAGTGAGTCAGAATTTGAATCAGGGATTACAAAAATTTTAAGTGGCCAAAGACTGAATCTTACTAGGATTATGGTCACCGAAAATCACGTCCGCCATTGCAGCGCCGCCGGCTTCGCCGGGATAGCCGACCCACAAAATGCTTGTGATCTTGTCATTATACTTCGCAAATGACACATCCATCCCTCCCCCCGACATGATCACAAGGATCACGGGCCCCTTGGACACGTTCGCCACTTCCGAGACCAAGAGCGACTGCTGGCCTGGGAGGAGGAGATCGAGCCTGTCCAAAGTCTCCTTCTCGATCGACTGGTCGGCACCCATTACAAGCATTGTCGCATCTGCTGAAGCTGCAGCCTTCTTCGCGTCATCTGTCTGGGCCGTGCCACACCGCACGTCTGCACAGCCGGCAACGTATGTTGTCGAAACGACGACTGCTAGGCCTTGCAAAGGCGTCACATATTTGCAAGGAGTGCCTGCAAGGAAAATAGGAGTTCTAATTAAGGTATTTTCCGTGACGGGTACTAATAATGAAGCTGATCCAACGTTGTGCGGTCTATCGCATAAATTCTTCGATCACCTTCATAGTTCCCGATCATGGTCTTCGTGACATTGGCATTTGGTCCAATCACCGCCAAGGACTTTATGGCGGTCGAGGACAAGGGCAATGATCCTGCCGTGTTCTTAAGCAACACAATCCCTTGCCTTGCAGCTTCGCGGGCCAGCTCCTGGTTGCTCGGTGTGCACACATCATCCGGGCCGAGCTTTCCATACAACTGCTTCCTTGGATCGCCGTCAAAGAAGCCCAGCCTCATCAGCGTGGCAAAATTATTAGAGATGGCCTTGTCAATCGCAGATTCATTCAACAATCCGCCTTTCACGGCGGCTTCAGTGTGTTGGCCAAGGAAAGATCCGCAGTCGAGATCCAACCCTGTTGATAAAGGGAATTACAGTCATCAAAGAAGAAGCATTTCACGGCGAATTCTCAAACGCCTTCGTCGCAATCGATCAAAGTACAGTATGAAATTTGCATCTACCTGCCAAAATGGCCTTAGCTGCAGCCTCTTCTGGTGTTTTAGTATAGTGCTGGGTATTGTAGAACACGTCCACTGAATCACAATCGAAACTATGTATCTGCATTAACCAATCCTTTTGCATAAATAACAACGCAATAATTGATCAAAAGTATCTAATAGCAATGCACGAGCAATGGAGTGTTACCCATTCAATTTCCATTTTCCTCGGACAATCCCGGCGAGAAGGTCCGGGTCTGCGCACGTTGGCTTACCATTAACCTGGTTGTAGGAGCACATCACGCTTGCGACATTGCCATCGTGGACACAGCTCTTGAACGGCGGTTGAAACGTATCATCTAAATCTTGTTGGGTTACCTGATCAGTCCAACACAAGCGACACAGGAGATTAACTTGAGATGGTCATGCATATAACTGCTCAATAAATCAAATCGAATAAAAACGAAAGAGAAGTCTGCAAATTGTTATTTACCACAGCGTTGAAGTTGAATCGATCGACACCTTTCCAGTTATCGATGTCATACGCAGTATAATGTTTGCAACACGCAGCGACCTTAAGCCGGTCCGCGTTTCCGTCATCGCTCTGTTGTAGGCCTCGGACATAACCCGACGCATACTTGCTTGAGAGTAACGGGTCTTCCCCCGGCGTCTCCTGGCCCCGCCCCCATCTTGGGTCTCTGAATATGTTGACATTCGGGGACCAAAACGTTAATCCGGCTAACCCCACATTGTGCATCGCCCGGGCTTCTGTCGAAACCACCTGCTTCAGCAAAGCTATTGCATAATTCGTCTACTCTTCTCCATATTATTGCGCAGAGCTTTAGAATGTTTTTGACCTAGTCGGAATGAGAAACTAATTCGTTTTCGGACTACAAACGCAGGGACAATCAGCAAGATAGTATGAATTCTAGGGGCATTGGAATGAAATAGTCTTAAACTTGGGTATGCAGAAGTAGAAGTCAAGAAGCAGATCATGTATATTCAGATGAGCACTAAGGAGAAGATTCAGATGCGTTTCTTTTTGCCCTATTCGCGAAAACTTAAGTTGGCTCAACTCATGATTTTCATGTACTTTTCGGTCACCAGTCCCATCTATCCTTTATTCCGGATTTATTCGAACCTCCGGGCGAGTCATCTAAACACTTCTCCCTTATAAAAAGCTCTCTGTTTCCAGCACTTTTGGTCCGCCTCATTGAGTGCAAAGGAAGGAACTCACTTTGTGCAATGACGTGGCAATGCTCATGACACCACCCCTTTGCCAGCTCCAGTAATTATCATCTCATCCAACTGATAAACACCAACCAAACAGATCCAAATGATGGTGATACTCGTAGAAGCAAAGACCCTTCTCTACTGTCCTTTTCTTTTCGATGTATGCAAGATTTCCTCATGCAGCAACCTTACACAGGATCAAAGCCTACTATTACATCACATGTTTTTCCACAAAAGTACAGACAACCCAGTGGAAGGTTTGATGATGTTTTCGTCAAACTTGGCTGTGGGAACAAGCCAAGCGTGGATAGGCTTTAGCCTGGTGCCTTTAAAGTCAGGGTCGGTCAACTCTCTCTATGTTTTTCTTTTAGGGGGGTTGCACTTACTGCAGTTCCTATGGTGTACAGCTAAAAAGGTGGCACCAACTGATGCCAGCGTGGTTGAGGATCCAACCAAAAGATCTTCTTCCCCTACAGCACCTAATGCCTCTCCTCCTCCCAATTTCATAGTACTTTTCATGACCATTTTCATCATTGCAGTTTCACCTCAAAAAAAGCAAGTTTTCATTTTCCCTAGCAGCAAGAATCTCACAGCAAAGAGCCGGGAGATCATCTGCAGCAATGTGCATTTGTACTTCTCGATCTTGTAGTTTGTGGGTTTGGATTCAAATCAAATAGTGGATGAAGAAACGGACCTACACGTATATCGGGGCTTAATTAATGCCGCATTGAGAGAGTTCAGATATAGAATGGCAATCAAGATGCAACAGTACAAGCTAGGACGTCGGTAGCGACTGTCAACGCGAATAAACTGGATATCAGGAACAGTAGCCGTCGACAGAGGAAATTAGATCGAAGGAATGACATGAAAAGATTTCACAGAATCTTGACAAGGCGGAAATATCTACTTTTACATGAAAATTCATATGTCACGGTGTAAAGTAACTAAATTCACTTACGCACTGCATCCACCGATTCGAGTGACGGTGGCTGGTGGTCCCCGCCAGCCGTTCTGATGGCCATAGTTGATTCGCAACACTAACTTTCTTGTCACGTTGGATAAAAGTTTCGAGCTTTTTTCTATCATATCATCGAGCATGATGCGGACGACTACGACGCGCGGACTCCAATACAATATCTAAATCCGCACGCGAAAGTCAAAAACAGAGAAGCGCAAGAAAGAGGAAGAGTGAGAGAGTGATATGATGGTAACTCGCTAACCTTCCCGATGGTCTCGAACAGGGTGGCATTGAACGACGCCGCCGTGAGGATCACCTGGGGGAAGCTGGTCGCCCCCGGGACGAGGCTCGAGAACTTGGTCCCGGGCCCGACGTACGACACCCCATGCAGCGCCTCCGACCACCACTCGTACTTGGGGATCCCCAGGCGGTCCACATTGCCGGCGTTGTTCACAAGGAACCCGACCTTCTCCTGCAAGGTGAGCCGCTGCACCAGGTCCGCCACCCGCGCCTCGACCCCCAACGTCGTGTTGCAGAACCCAAAGGCGGCGAGGCTCGGGTCGCTGTCCACGTCGCAGGCGAAGACCGGCTTGGGCGTCTGGCCCGCGACGAGCCGGACAACGCATGAAAAGAACGCGTGAATGTAGCAGAGGCAGAGCAAAACAGAGGACGCCTTCGGTGCTCTGTTCTGGGCAGGGGTCATCTCGGGAGGGTGCGCGTTCTCCCGAGAGCGACTCTCTGAACAAATGCAATGTCTTGCGACATGGAGGAGAGACGAGCGATCCGTGGGTTTATATAAGGCGGGACGCGGTGTTGAACAGGGGGGAGGCGTTTGTTTTGTAGCAGCCCGTGACTGCTGATGGGCTACCGGACGAGGAAGTAGAGGAAGAAAAACAAGGCTGCAATGAATGAGGCGCTTGCTATAGAGGATGCCATCAGGTACAATCTACTGCAAGCCATAGAGTGGATACGAGCCGTGATTGGGTTCCTCTCTCCCTCTCTCTCTCTCTCTCCTCGATAAACAAAAGGGCCCCCGCTTTCTTTGTTTGGTTTGATGCTACTGCCGACCTGTCTGCACACGTAGAGAGAGAGAGAGAAAAGGAAAAGGAAAGGAAGGGGGGTGCTGAAATTTTGACGTTTTGACTAGGTAAAAAATAAGGTGGCGGGACCCACTTGGAAAAAGACAAAAAGAGATTTGAAAATAAAAAAAAGAGAGTACAAGGGGGCTCTGCCACTTGTCTGTCTGAATATATGCATTGAGAGAGAGAGAGAGAGAGAGAGAGAGAGAGAGAGAGCAGCCTATGCAGCCAGCATTCGAAGGAAAAGCCACTTCCACGAAAGGCTCCACAGGGTGATGCGACTGTTGCGATTGGCATTGAAACATGACCATCGAGCTAAGCACCTCCTCATATGATAGGGAAAATAGCATGACCGGAGGATATTAGGACTTATTAGAAAAGAAATGACAGGAAACAATGTTAGCTTAAAAAATGCACTTGGGCGTGCACCGGGTGCAATGCGAGTGCACCCAATGCACTTCAAGATCGACTAGCACTGATACCAAGTTAAACGTAAGAATACAGAAAAATTAAATCGGGAAAATGTATATATATTTCAATACATCATGATAAAGTACATCAACTTATTTATAGGTTTTATGAGAGACTATCAAATGTTATATATATATATATATCAAGATATGCATAAGATATTGCACGATCTTAATAGATACATAAAAATAACAGAAGTATTCTAATTTTCTCTAATATAGTAAAATATTTTACAGAATTATCCTAATTATCTCTAACAGGAAATATTCTATCATGCAAAAATGAAGAAAACGTTAAGTTTGTAATTTTCCATACGTACAATCAATGCGACATCAGTCGAGGTCATAGAAAACGAAATGGTTGGTGCCTTTCGTGGACCCTATTATTTCTTCAGTACACATCTTGTTTATATTTACTTTGTCCCCGTTTCGAGATGCCCTCGAACTCAAATAGGATGGAAAATGCACGCAAGAAAAATGGTGCAAAAAGAAAAGGTGAACTTCTTTATTGACTTGAGTGTTAAATTAAGAAGAACAAGCGTTTTCCTCACTCAATGTTGACATGAGAAATTCATTTTTCCTTTCCTTTTTTTTATAAAATGGAGAATCGTGTAAGCATCAATTGGGTTCAACCCTAAAAGTCCGTCAAAAGCTCAAAATCAAGATGCCTTAAAGATTAGCAAGCGCGAGATTGCTAGGCCAATTATGCTATGGGATGCGAAGAACTCTTGAGATGACTGCAATGGATAATTATATTAAAAAAAGTTCTTAATTCATTGTGTGGTCAATTTAATCTTAAACTTTTTAATTTGATCAATTTAGTCCTAAATTTTTTATGCTTTACCAAAGTAGTCCTTCCCGCCAATATTGGCTATCAATCACTAACGTTAATGCCAACCATCCTATAAAACACGATAACCATTAATGTGGACAATTTTTGCAATTTTTTTTAAAAAAAATACTGAACTTTTTTTCTTTTTTGCAATTTTCTTCTTTTTCAAAAAATGCAAAAATTGTCCACATCAGCGTAGGTCGTGCCATATAGGTCATGTCATATAGGACGGTCAACGTCTACATTAGCGATTTTTAGCCAAAAAATGGCGGAATGACTATATTGACAAATCGTCAAAAGGTATAAGACTAATTTGACGATATTGAAAATTTGAAACTGAATTGACATTCATATAATGAGTTTAAGATTTTTTTGATAATTTTTCCAAGACTAACTTGCATCAGATAATCTCAGTTGGGTCCTGAGCAAAGGTAATGAGCACCAAATAATCTGATCAATGCTCTGATTATTTCGTGTCGGGTGGGTCGCTCATAATACTTGATTATAAAGTCAGCTATTGCATGAGCTGATGTCGATAGAAAAAGGTACACATCTTGTTTATATTTACTTTGTCCCCGTTTCGAGATGCCCTCGAACTCAAATAGGATGGAAAATGCACGCAAGAAAAATGGTGCAAAAAGAAAAGGTGAACTTCTTTATTGACTTGAGTGTTAAATTAAGAAGAACAAGCGTTTTCTTCACTCAATGTTGACATGAGAAATTCATTTTTCCTTTCTTTTTTTTATAAAATGGAGAATCGTGTAAGCATCAATTGGGTTCAACCCTAAAAGTCCGTCAAAAGCTCAAAATCAAGATGCCTTAAAGATTGGCAAGCGCGAGATTGCTAGGCCAATTATGCTATGTGATGCGAATAACTCTTGAGATGACCGCAGTGGATAATTATATTAAAAAAAGTTCTTAATTCATTGTGTGGTCAATTTAATCTTAAACTTTTTAATTTGATCAATTTAGTCTAAATTTTTTATGCTTTACCAAAGTAGTCCTTCCAGCCAATATTGGCTACAATAACTAACGTTAATGCCAACCATCCTATAAAACACGATAACCATTAATGTGGACAATTTTTGCAATTTTTTTTAAAAAAAATACTGAACTTTTTTTCTTTTTTGCAATTTTCTTCTTTTTCAAAAAATGCAAAAATTGTCCACATCGGCAGGCCGCGTATAGGTCGTGTCATGTATAGGACGGTCAACGTCTACATTAGCGATTTTTAGCCAAAAATGGCCGGAATAGTATATTGACAAATCGTCAAAAGGTATAAAGACTAATTTGACGATATTGAAAATTAAAACCGAATTGACATTCATATAATGAGTTTAAGATTTTTTTGATAATTTTTCCAAGACTAACTTGCATCGGATAATCTCAGTTGGGTCCTGAGCAAAGGTAATGAGCACCAAATAATCTGATCAATGCTCTGATTATTTCGTGTCGGGTGGGTCGCTCATAATACTTGATTATAAAGTCAGCTATTGCATGAGCTGATGTCGATAGAAAAAGGTACACAACCCCTTTGCACTTATCTCTTCTTTTCTCTTTTCGTCTTTATTCGAGATAATGGGACAAAAGCATGTGACCATCGCTAACAACAAATCCGAAAATTCTATGTATAAGATTGTCAAGTTATAAGCATTAACTTCAAATCATACAAGAAAACAGAAGCGATATGGATGAGGCGCGACTAAACCGAGATTTGATTTACCCTATTGATACTTTGCGACAAAAATAATAAATATACCTTGCTATAGGTTCAAGTTCGTAAGACTTAATAATAATTATGGCAAATTCTAGTCGCTAGGACCGTTCAGTCATGCGAACCCAAAATGTCGAAATATCATTTTCCCGATGATCAAAATTGGGAGCAATTCTAGTCTAGTTATAGATTTGAGAGTTTGAACTCTCTTAATCTAATTCTAGATATAGGAGATATCTTCTCTCGAACAAAATCTGAGAGTTTAATAAATATGTTTTCTGGGATTCGATACTATTGTGCTCTATCCGCATATTTGGCATTTTGACTAGGTAAAAATATAAGGTAACGGGGCTTATGCAGCTAGCAACGAAAGAAAAGCCACCTCCATGAAAGGCTCGATTGGGTGATGCGACTATTGTGATTGGCATTGAAACATGATCATCATGGAATGAACTCGATTAAGCACTTCCCCATATGGGAGGGAAAACAACTTAACTGGAGGATATTAGGACTTATTAGAAAAGAAATGACAACAAACAATTTTAGCTTAAAAAATGCACTTGGGTGTGCACCGAGTGCGATGCGAGTGCACCTAACACACTTCAAGATCGACTAGCATTGATACCAAGTTAAATGTAAGAATATAGAAAATACAAATTGAGAAAAATGTATATATATTTTAATAAATCATAATAAATTACATCAACTTATTTATAGGTTTTATGAAAGATTATCAAATGTGACAATATCAATCAAGATATGTATAAGATATTACACGATGTTAAAAGATACATAAAACTAACAGAAGTGTTCTAATTACCTCTAATATAGGAAAATATCTTAAAGAATTATCTTGATTATCTCTAATAGGAAAGATTCTATCATGCAGAAATGAAGAAAATGTTAAGTTTGTAGTATTCCATGCATACAATCAATGCGACATCAGTCCAGGTCATAGAAAACGAAATGGTCAGTGCCTTTCGTGGACCCTATTATTTCTTCAGTACACATCTTGTTTATATTTACTTTGTCCCCGTTTTGAGATGCCTTCGAAGTCAAATAGGATGGAAAATGCACGCAAGAAAAATGGTGCAAAAAGAAAAGGTGAACTTTATTGAGTTGAGTGTTAAATTAAGAAGAACAAGCGTTTTCTTCACTCAATGTTGACATGAGAAATTCATTTTTCCTTTCTTTCTTTTTTTAAATATAAAATGGAGAATCATGTAAGCATCGATTGGGTTCAACCCTAAAAGTCCGTCAAAAGCTCAAAATCAAGATGCCTTAAAGATTAGCAAGCGTGAGATTGCTAAGCCAATTATGCTATGCGATGCGAAGAACTCCTGAGGGTGACTGCAGCGGATAATTATATTTAAAAAAGTTCTTAATTCATTGTGTAAGGATCAATTTAATCTTAAACTTTTTAATTTGATCAATTTAGTTATAAAATTTTTAACGCTTTACCAAAGTAGTCATTCTCGCCAATTTCGGCTGGCAGAAGAAGAAGAAGAAGAAGAAGAAGAAGAAGAAGAAGACATCTCAAGAGTGGAGGGACCCCTTGGCCCCAAAAGTCTCCAATCCTATCTCCTTGGTCCCCTTGGCAAGGCCCCACCAATTCAGCTCAATCCTCAGCCAATTCTGGGCACACAAAATCCCCTAGAACAAGTCCCAAATGGTCCAAAAGGTGAGGGGGACCATGGCCTACGAATTTGCACACAATCTTCCCCAAATTGAACCAATTCATCTCCAATTGAGCTTAAATCGGTCCCTATGAATTCCATCAAAGTTTCCTTGACCAAATTAACATTTTTCATCGCCAATAAAACCAACTTGCATCCCAAAAACACAAAAAAACGGTCCCCTAAATTTTCCGGACAAAAACGGCCCTATATTGAATTTTCGCCAAAAATCTCGGTTTGCATAATAATCTTCGGACGGTGAGTCGACATTCCTAAAATAAATCGTGACATGACAAAACTTTCAATTTCTGAAATCGGATTCAAATTCGCGGTTAATTTCAATCTGCACGATTTTAGCATGACCTAGCCTACCAGGTAGCTTTTAGAACTTTTTGGTGCAATTGACCCATGGCTGATTATTTTTGAGCCATAATGTACCTCTTCGACACATTGGCGACTCTTGGTTGTCGTGAAAATCTCGAGATTTCAAATACAAGCACAGAGTACCAAAACGATAGAAAAATTGGTCTAGTGTCGATCGACGAGAATTTTGCAATTTGGTGGAAGTGGAATCACCCACACTTTGATCACCTATCTCAGTCGAATCGATCTATCTCCAATCTTTGATCGATTTCGACAATGCCGTAATGACCTTTGCAGACTAGCACGGTCGAGTAGTCGATTCCTAGTCGAATTCTCAAGTCTATTACGTTAAAATCCCTTAACGGCTTCACCTGATAGGCTAGTTATCTCGTGAGTGGCCAACTTAGAGAAAAGAACTATAGGCGCATCAATGAAAAGCCCAACTTATCCAATTGAAAACAGAACCTGAAATTTAGGATGTCACGGGTGGTGTAGTTTATCTTCTAACATTTATTGATGACTTTTATAGGAAAATCTAGGTTTATTTCTTGAAGTGTAAAAGTGACATTTTTGATACGTTCAAGAAGTGGAAAATGTTGATACAAAATCAAATTGAGAAGAAGATAAAGCATCTTAAAGCGGACAATGATCTTGAGTTTTGTAGAGGTGATTTCAACAAGTATTGTGAAGATTCAGTGTTTGTTTGACATCGAATAATCAAGTACACACCTCAACAAAATAGGGTGGCGGAGCACATGAACCAGACACTTTTAGAAAGAGCTAAGTGTAGTCTCTTTAATGCTAGACTTGGGAAAGATTTCTAGGCTGTAGCCGTGAACATGGCATGTTGTTTAGTAAATCGTTCTCCATTATCCGCAATTAAATGTAAGACTCCAAATGCAGTATGGTCAAGTAATCTTTCTAAACTTTCTAATTATTCTGGTTTGAAAGTGACTATGAGCAACAAGACTTGAATTCTATCAAAAACGAAATAGAAGAAACTTAACAACCTCAGAGTATGGCTACATGGAGAGCTAAACGACAAATCAAGCTTCCCCAAAGGTATGGTTTCGCTGATTTGGTAGTATATACTCTTACAATTGCTGAAGAGCTTGGTATTGAAGAATCTTCTACATTCTGTGAAGGTACTATTTGTTTTAAATTTGAGAAGTGGCTTGGTGTGATGAATGAAGAGATCAAGTCTCTTCATAAGAATCAAACTTGGGATATTGTGAAATTTCCTAAAGGTAAAAGATCTATTGGGTGCAAGTGGGTCTTCAAAAGAAGAGAGAGAATTCCAGGAGTTGAAGATGAAAGATTTAATGCACGTTCGGTAGCAAAAGTTTTTAGTTAGAAGGAGAGGATCTACTTTAATGAAGTGTTCTCTCCAATTGTGAAACATAGTTCCATTCGTGTGTTGCTCACGTTAATAGTCCTTTATGATTTAGAACTTTAGCAACTTGATGTCAAGATCGCTTTTCTACATGGCGAGCTTGAGGAGACAATTTATATGTCTAAACCCGAGAGATTCGTTGTTGAGTCATGGCGAGCAGAGACAATCTATATGTCTTAGCCTTTTATGATCTTGAACAAGAGGTTTGATAGTTTTATATTGAGTTATGGCCACTCACGAAGTACGCATGATAGTTGTTTGTACTATAAGAGATTGCATGATGTTTCTTTTATTTGTTTTCTATTAAATATGGATGTAACATATTAGAGATACAAAATTTGAAGAGGCAACTTAGCAAAGAATTTGATATGAAAGATCTAAGAGCTACCAAGAAAATTCTAGGTATGGAGATTCGGAGAGACAGACGGATTGAAAGTTATACCTCTTGCAGAAGAAGTATACTAAGAAAATCTTGAGCGAAATCGGTAAGTGCTCCTTTAGCATCCCATTTTAGGCTTTCAGCTTCTTTATCGCCTACAACTAAAGAAGAAGAAGATGAGATATCTCAAGCTCCATATTCTAGTATTTTTGGTAGCCTTATGTATGCTATGGTCTGCACTCGTCCAGATATTTCCTAAGCTGTTAATGTTGTGAGCAAGTATATTCCACATCCAAGTAAAGCTCACTGGCAAGTTGTGAAACTGATTTTTTGGTACCTCCGAGGTACCTCAGATGTGAGTTTGATCTTTGATGGAGGTTGTGATATAAAACATTTGGTTGTTGACTTCGTTGATTTTGATTATGTAAGCGATCTCAACAAAAGGAGATCTTTGAAATGTTATACTTTTATGCTTGGTGATTTTGTGGTTAGTTGGAGAGCAATTTTACATGATGCAGTTGCTTTATCCACTATCAAAGCAGAGTATATGGCAACAGCGGAGGCGGTATATGGTAACAACAGAAGCTATAAAGGAAGCTCTTTGTTCGAAGTATTTGATTATAGAACTTAAGCAGGAGGAAGCCTCCATTATCTGTTGCGATAATCAAAGTGCAAATTGTTTTGACTAGGAACGCGATGCATCACAAGAGGACAAAATATATGGACATACAGTATCACTTTATGCATTATGAGATTGCTTAAGGTATAGTTATGATGAGAAAAGTATCTACACCGGATAATCCAACAAATATTTTGACTAAGCTAGTTCCTTTAACCAAGTTCAAGCATTGCTTGGATTTGATCGGTGTTTTAACCATTTGATTTGCTTAGGCGAAGTTGGTGGCATTTCATCCTTTGTTTCCTACACCGAGTACGCTCACGTAGGCTTAGGGTATGCATCGTCGATTCTGCTAATTTGGGGTAGCCTTGTGTGGTCACTTTTAATGGTGAGGGAGAGAGCTTGTGGCATTTGGCATAATACTTTTTTGGAGATTTAAAGTCAATATGGACATTTATTGAGTTTTGACTTTTGAATTAGAGATAATGGTATTTTAGACCATGCACATTTGTTTTAGGGATTTTTTGAATGGAGACTATAAAAAAAAAATGTATCTAATAACACATCTCAAATCCTAACCTTCGCATTATTTCTCTTCATTTGTTTTTTTTCTATATTCTCATTGGATCTTTAGATCTAGTGGCTCACCAAATAGTTTTTAGAGCTTTTGGATTACACTCTCGTACTCCTTATTAAAGATAGCGAAATCCCTCTCTCTCCCTGTAGTTTTTCCTGTTTTGAGTTTTTCACGCGTATCTTATGTTTCATGCGATTTCAATTTTGCTTTCAACCTTTATTATTTGTGCTTTGATTGGTGCATCTTTGGGCATTTTTTCTGCTACAGCTTCAATAGCCCCCTTTTAGCTATTGCCATTTCGAGACGCTTTCCAGCTCAAAAGAGGAATGATTGCACGCAACAAAATGTTGCAAAAAATAAAAATAAAAAACAAAAGTGAACTTCGTCATTGAGTCGGGTGCGGAATCAAAGAAGAACAAAAATGTCGTCTTCGCTCCATGTCGACGGAAGAAATCAATTTTCCTTTTTGCAAAAGCAAAAGGGAGGAAGGAAACATATGACCTCTTGGAAAAGATCCAAACCTTCACTTATCACACATACCGTAGAAGACACCCAACAGGCCAAGCTGCATAGGCAAAAGGCCATAAGCAGGGGAGGAAAAGAGATTCCCCACCACGACCGAGTCGGAAAAAGGCGCGAAAGGATAGGGACGGTGTCCTAGCCATTCGTGGCTCGGGCAACTTTATTGTTGTATGGAAATTGTAATTTAATTTATGTCTTTCTCGTTCAAGTAGTTTCTCTATCAAGATCGCTCTCAGAAGCATAAATGCAGACTAAGAAGCACCGACACTCTCTGGAAACCTTCATGTTATGTCCAACACTCCGACACGTGTCCGACACGTTCCGACACGCGGTCAACGAGTGTCGGGAAATCCGACACGTGGTCAACTCTTCTCGACACACTTCGACATGCAAGTCCAAAATTCCGACATGCACGAGGTCAATTTTAAAAACTTTCAATACTTGAGGGGTCAAAATATAAATATAAAAAAATGAAAATAACAAAAATAAAGGAGAAAGAAGAAAATTCTCATTCTCAAGTTTTCACTTATAAGTTTTGACATTCTTGTGAGTAATGATGGAACGCCCCTCTTCTCGTCGGTGTTGCTCCGTCGCCTCTGCAAACTTAAAGTTGTGATTTTTTCTTTTTTGCTTCTTTCTGCCTCTCGAAGGCGTTGCTTGTGAGTTATCTCTTTTGGTCTATGTCATTAGCTTGTGAGTTATCTCTTACATTTTCCATGGCGAATTTTGTTATTTCATTTTCTTTTGGTCGTACTTCGAGAGTTCTTGTCCTAGATTTTCATTTTTCTCGAACCTTGTTTTGCAAAGGAGCTCCAAACTAGTCTATATCATGAACTCCGAAATCTCTCTGAGACTATAAGAAATCTTACTAATTTCCGACAAGTGTAAGAAAACATGACATGTTCCTTCAAATTTACTCTTTTGTGTTTGCAATTTTTGAATTTTTATTCAATCTCTGTCAAATTAAAACAATGAATGTTATTAACAAATTTTGAATTAATATTTTTATTATAAATTAATTCTATGATCTTTTTATATTTTATTTTTGCATTTATATATAAAAAAATATATTTAATATATAACGTGTCGGAACGTGTCGGAATTCTCTATTTTTTGAGAAATAACGTATCGGTGTGTCGTGTCGTGTCGATACTACATAGAATGCAGATGCTTTCGATAACGATAAATACCAACTAGAGTTGATTAGGGATCATATGGACCGGGGTAAGGACTTGATTCGTGATGAGAGGATAACAACGAGCTTTTGCTCGTGACATGTGGGTGGTCCCTAGCCAAGAAAGAAACATGCTTCGTCCGAGCTCGCTCAAATTGCACCTTCGAGCTTAGCAGGTCCAACCGAGCTCAAGGGTCACAGAGTTCCATGTTCCGCGTCCGAAAATCAATGATTGTTTCTTTTTTTTTTCATTGTCGGAATTGTTAGGGAAGAAAAATTCCCAAATTCGAACAATAAGAAGTCAAGATCCTTAATGGGCTAATACCATGAAGAATCATAAATTAGTATACCTATGAAATTTACTTCAAATTAATTTTTTGACTACAAAAAACCCCAAACCGGATACCTATTACAAATTTACACTCCATTAGTTTTCATTTAATTTTACCGTCAAATTACCGAGTCAGATAACACATGGCAATTGATCGGTGTGCCAATTTGGGGTTGTACCATGTATCGGTTTATGATTTTTCGTGGGATTAATCCAATTTAATGGAAACTAATGAAGGGTAAATTTGTCATAAATATATACATTTTTCATAATTTTATTATCAGCTTCTCTAATAAGTATTGATTTGTCGTATTTACTTATTGTCACTGATGTAAATTTAAAAAGAAAGGAGAGTTCCTACATAGTAGTCAAAACTTCCATTTGCTTTTGAACAATTCGGCAACATGAGAATTGGTTGAGAGCTGAGAGTTCTTGCGAACATCTCTCAAACTTCTATCACTTTGATTTCTTCATTCAGAAATGTCTCGGCGAAGATTGGCAAATACTTTAAAATTCCAGCGTGGGCTCAGGGAGAGCCCGGACGATCAAATCTGCACTCTTAATGCATGCTTCAAGTCCCTGACATGGAGAACGTGCGTCTTAAAGGCAACCTTCCGGCGACCAAGCTCGTCGACCATGCTCAGATCCTTGCAAACGTCGACCCTGAAATGCACTTGCGCCTCACTTTGTGAGGCGAAGAACACCTTCTCAAAGCCCAGCAAGTGCGTCTGAGGCGACCTGTGCACCTATGGAGGGCTGCTGAACAAGAACACCGTGCGGCTGCTGCTGAACCTTCCTGCATTCTTGATGCCTAGACGCACGTTGAAGACCAGATTCGGGCATGTTTCGCCCATGGCTTCCAACGATTCACACGCCAACGAGCAGCAAATGTGGCCCTCCTCTAGGGGCACGGACACAAGCTGGGGCACTTCAGAGTAGCTCAGCCTGTCCCCAAACGAGTACACGGTCAGCCCGTGTAGAAGCGGTACGTCCTGCCAGGGTAGCCCGTGGCCAGGTCAGGCCTCATGTTCATGTTTGTCATTGGGACGGCATTGGTGTACAATTGTGGATGCCATGTCATTGGCAATCTTCCACCTGATTCAAGTAAAGTTTGGCGACTCAGTGAATCAGAATTTGAATCAAGGATTGCAGAAATTGAAGTAGCTCAAGACTCTGAATGTTACTAGGATTATGGGCACGGAAAATCACGTCCGCCGTTGCAGCGCCGCCAGCTTCACCGGGGTAACCAACCCACAAAATGCGTGATCTTGCCATTGTCCTTTGTGAACGACACATCCATCCCTCCCCCCAACATGATCACGAGGATCACAGGCCCCTTGGACACATTCGCCACTTCAGACACCAAGAGTGATTGCTGACGAGGGAGGTGAAGGTCGACCCGGTCAAAGCTCTCCCTCTCAATCGACTGGTCGGCACCCATCACAAGCACTGTTGCATCTGCTGAAGCCGTGGCTTTCTTCGCATCGTCTGTCTGGGCTGTGCCGAGTCCTACATTCGCAGAGCCGGTCAGGTGTGTTGTCAGAACGACGGCTGCTAGGCCTTGCAAGGGTGTCACATATTTGCAAGGAGTGCCTGCAAGGAAAATAGGAGTTGTAATTAAGGTATTTTCCGTGACAGGTACAAATAATAAAGCTGATCCAACGTTGCACGGTCTATCACATAAGTTCTTCCATTACCTTCGTAGTTCCTGATCATGGTCTTGGTGACATTGGAGCGTTCGGTCTGATCACCGCCAAGGACTTTATGGCAGTTGAGAACAGGGGCAACGATCCTGCCGTGTTCTTGAGCAACACAATCCATTGCCTTGTGGCTTCACAGGCCAGCTCCTGGTTGCTCGGTGGGCACACATCGGCCGGGCCTAGCTTTCCATACAACTGCTTCCTCGGATCTCCGTCAAAGAAGCTGACCCTCATCAGCGTGGCAAAATCGTCAGAGATGGCCTTGTCAATCGCCAATTCATCCAACAATCCACCTTTCACCACTGCTTCGGTGTGTTGGCCCTAGGAAAGATCCACAATTGAGATCCAACCCTGTTCGAAAAGGGAATTATAGTCATCGATGTATAAGCATTCAAGGGCGAATTCTTAAACGCCTTCATCGCATTTGATCAAAGTACAGTATGAAATTTGCATCTACCTGCCAAAATGGCCTTAGCTGCAGCCTCTTCTGGTATAGTGCTGGGAATTATAGAACAAGTCCACTGAATCGCAATCTGAAACAATCTATCTGCATTAACCGATCATTTTGAATAAATAATGCTGCAATAATGGATCAAAAGTATCAAATGGCAATGCATGAACAATGGAATGTTACCACCTGCTTCAACAAAGCTATTGTGTAATTCGTCTGCTCTTCTCAATATCACTGCGTAGACCTTTAAAATGTTACTTTTTGTCCTAGTCGGAATGAGAAACTAATTCATTTTCGGACTACAAATGCGGCGACAATCAGCAAGATAGTATGAATTCTAGGGGCATTGGAATGAAATAGTTTTAAACTTAGGTATTGCAGAAGTAGAAGTCCAAAAGCAGATAATGTATTTTCGGCTGATCACTAAAGTGTTTCTTTTTCCCCCTTTTCCCGACAACTTAATTCGCTCAACTCGTGATTTTCACTTATTTTTCCGTCACAAGTCCTGTCTATCCTTTCTTCCCAATGTACTCAAACCTCAGACTAAATCATCTAAACACTTCTCCCTCATAGAATGCTTTCTGTTTCCAGCATTTAACAATTGAAATTGGTCCCCCTTTGAAAAATTTGGAGAAAAGAATTGTGATAATTTTCTATATTTTTGTACCAGGATTACAAAGCTATTTATAGGACTTCTACAGGTACTGACTAGGAAAAAATAGATCTGAATAATACAGCTATAAATCCACAAATCGAGAGATACTGATAAATCATTTCCTACTAATTATTTACAGCTATTTTCTAATAATTAGGACCCAAAAAATCAGGACTGAATATTCCTAATAATCAAGTCCTAAAAATCAGGATAATTCAACACTCTCCCTCAAGCTAAGGAATAGATGTCTTCCATTCCCAGCTTGGAGATTATTTCATGAAGGTATGTAGGACATGCAGATCAACCCCTCTTCTGTCTTTTCTTTGATGAAATGCTTGTCAATTTCAATATGCTTTGTCCTATCATTGTACGGGATTATGAGCAATATTAATTGTTGATTTATTGTCACAATACAACTTCATAGGACCCTCCCACTTGATTTTCAAGTCTTCTAGGATGAATTTAAGCCATAATAACTCACATATTCCTTGGGCCATTGCTCAAAATTCTAATTCAGCACTTGATCTTGCAACTACATTCTGTTTTTTACTCCGCTAAGTCACTTAACGTTTCTATTCCTCCCAATTTCTGTTCTTTTGTTCCCCGGAACAAAAAAAAAAAAAAAAAAAAAAGAGAAATCTGTTTGGTAACGTCAATTGATTTTCCTCTTCCTCGGAATAGAAAAATGACTGGGAAATAGATTTGGAATTGAAACAAGAAGTTAAAAAAAAAAAAAAGTAACTTCTTGTTCCCGGAAACAATTTCTAGAAATAAGTTAATTTTTCTTTTCTGTTTTTTTTCTTTTCTTCTTCCTTACTGCCCCTTCCCTTCGCCGTTGCCGACTGCCATCGCCTACCTCCCGCCGCTGCCTGCCACCCGTTAGTCGACCGCCTCCCGCTGCCCGCCTATCAATCGACCGCCGGCCAGCCGCCGTCGCCGCCGCTGCCGCCCGCCACGGCCCACCGCCAATAACCACTAAGGCCACCGCTCGCCGACTGGCCAACAGCCGGCCGCCGTTGCCACCGCCGGCCACCGTCACCACCACCAGCCACCATCCTCATCGGTTGCCACACCCACTGCTGATGACGGTTAACACCACCACCTACCGGCTAGCCAATCGACCGCCGACACCGACGATCGTTACCGCCATCCGCCGATGACCGCCACCAAACGCCGCCATCGCCAATCATCACCGACATCGCAGCGGTGGTTGGTGGTAGCGGGCGGCAATCCGTCGTCAATGGTCATCAGTGGCTGGCGGCGACGGTTGGCGATGGCAACAATCAGCGGCAAGTGGCACGATCGGCGATGGCAGTGATAAAGAAGAATATGAAAAAAATTTAAAAGAAATTATACATTGTGAATCATACCAAACGCATTTCTATTCTTTTTTTCATTCCAAGAATAAAAATTTTATGTAGTTACCAAACACGTTCTTTTATTGAGAAATTGTTCTTGAGAATAGAAATTTAAAAAAAAAACTATTTTTGAAAAGAAATTGTTCCCCGGAACAGAAGCGTTACCAAACAGACCCTAAATTTATACCAAGAAATGTGCAATAACCAAATGTTGACCTTCTATCCACCATGGATCCTGCATAGTTAGCATTGGTATAAGCTTGTAGCACTAGTTTTTGATTTCTTCTTTATAGGACTCCTTTTACAGGACTTCCTTTTAAATAATGTAGCCCTCAATTGACAGCTTGTAAATGTGATTCTCTTGGGTCATGCATAAATTGACTAATCACACTTACTAAATAGGCAATATTAGGCCCAATATGAGCCAAATAGATGAGTTTCCCGACCAATTTTTGATACATTTCTCAATCTACATTAGGTTTTTCCTTTGCATCCCCCAGTTTTTTATTAGGCTCAATAGGTGTAGCTACTAGTTTACAATCAAATTTTCCAGTTTCCTTCAAGAGATCAGTCACATACTTCTGTTGTGAGACAAAAATTCATTCTCTAGAGTAAGAAACTTCAATGCCAAGAAAGTATTTAAGTCTTCCTAACTCTTTTATTTCAAACTCTTTATTCAAACACCGCTTTAGCTCCTGTTTCTCCTCATCATCATCACCTGTGACAATAATATCATCGACGTACACTAGGAGTGCTGTCACCCTCCCTCTTGCCGAATGCTTAATGAAGAGGGTATGTCACATTGGCTTTGTTTGTAGCCCGAAACTTTCATAACTCTAGAAAATCTCCCAAATTAGGCTCTAGGTAATTGCTTGAGCCCATATAGTGCTTTCTGTAATCTACATGCTTTGTTTATTGTCTTTTCTCCTTCAAATCCCGATGGAATACTCATGTAGATCTCCTCTTCTAGGTCTCCATGTAAGAATGCATTCTTCACATCATACTATTGAAGTTGCCAATTAAAGTGAGCCGCCATAGAGAATAGAATTCTCATAATGTTCATCTTTGCTACTGGAGCAAATGTCTACTAATAATCTACTATATACGTTTAAGTATAATCATTTGCCACCAATCGTGCTTTATATCTCTCAAGAGAACCATCAGCTTTGTCTTTCAAGTTAAAAACTCATTTTGCAGCCCACAAGATTCTTTCCCTTTGGTTTTTTGACAATCTCCCAAGTCTAGTTTTTTTTTTTTTTTTTTCCTAGTGCATCCATTTCTTCTCTCATTGCATTCCTTCATTCTTCTTTAGAAAATGCCTCAGATAAAGTATTTGGAGTAGAATTAGTGTTTAGACTCACAATGAAATTTTTATAAGGTGGTGATAGGCGGTCAAGTGACACATAGTGAGATAGTGGATATAAGAGTCGCTTTGTGCACTCTCTAGTACCTTTTCTAACAGCAATGGGAAGATGCGAGTCATTTTTTGGCATATCAATTGACTGTTTATGCAAAGGAGAGTTGGAACTTATCGGAAATTCATTTGCAAAACTCGAATGGGAATCTTGAACTTGTGTTTGGTCTGGAACAACTGTATTTCTTGAGTATACCTGAGGAAATCTCATAGAGTCATAGATATGGGGAGATACGGGAGTGGACACTTGTTCCAAGATAAACTCATTTGTAGAGAGTGAGTCCCGGATTGAAGTAGCATGAACTGATTCATGAAGAGCCTATTGATTAGAGGTGGAGGCTGATTGGTTAGGAGTTGATTGATCAGGGATTGGTTGATCAGAAGTGGGAGCTCAAATTAGAAGATTATTAGGAGGTAAATCAAGATTAAGGTCGTCAAAGTCTTTATCTTCAGCTAGTGACTTCTCCCCCTAAAGATAAGACTATAGAAAGTAAGGTTTGTTTTCTACAAATGTAATATCGACTGATATATAGGTCTTTTGAGAAGGAGGATGATAACAGTTATACCCCTTTTGTGTAGAGGAGTAACCAAGAAAGACACACTATATTGCTCTAGGATCTAGTTTTCCCCTTTGTTGATTATGAACATGTACAAATGAGGTGCAACTGAAAACTCTACATGTGAGATTATTTATTGTCCTGAAATGGGGATAAAAGCTAGAAAGAACTACCATAGGAGTTTTGAAATCTAATACTCTTGATGGCAATCTATTAATCATGTATGTAGATGTAAGGACGGCTTCCCCCAATAAGACTTAGGGACATTTCCATGAAACAATAATGCTCGAGTTGTGTTGAGCAAATGACCATTCTTCCTTTGAGCCACCCCATTTTATTGTGGTGTGTTTACACAAGATGACTCATGAATGATCCATTCCTTTTGGAAATAGGTTGATAAGATTTGATTAAAGTAGTCTCTAGCATTATCTGATCTAAAGCTCTTAATTTTAACTCCAAATTGATTTTGAACCATAGAATTAAAATTAGGAACAATACTACTTACATCATATTTGTGTTTGAGTAAGAATATCCATGTGACCCTACCACCGACTGCGGTGGCCCAGTTGGATAAGGCTCTCCAGTTAAGCTAACGAAAGTGGAGGGGGTCGAATCCCGCTGGCCGCACGGAGTTTTAAGCGCGACGTCGGGGTGGTGGGTCCTCCGCTAGCGTCGCCCTAGGGTTTACCCGCCGGCTACCGGTTGTACGGGGTTCCCTGGGTATAAAAAAAAAAAAAAAAATCCATGTGACCCTAGTGCAATCATCGATTAGAGAAACAAACCATCAAGCCCCTAAGATATTTGAAATTGTGGAAGGTTCCCAAATGTCACTGTGAATCAAATCAAAAGGATGAGAACTTTTTTTGTTGTTTATTGGAAAAGATACACAGGTGTGCTTAGCAAATTCACAAGTATCACACTGGAATTGACTCATATATAATCCTTTAAACAAAGAAGGAAACATGATATTTAAGACATGAAAAGATGGATGACCAAAACGAAAATGGTAAAGTCAAATAGCATCCTTATTTGAAGCACTAAAAAATGACAAGGGTGAATTGTTCATGACTTTCTTCGAAATCCTCAGCGTCTCAAGATAGTACAACCCATTCTTTTCCTTAGCAAGTCCAATCTTCCTCTCCTAATCATATTCCTGAAAAACACAGTAGGTAGGGTAAAAAATTTCTTAACATTTGAGGTTTTTGGTGAGCCTTTGTATGTAGACAAGGTTGGCTGATAGTTTCGGCACATGGAGGACATCTTTCAGAGTGGGAACAGGTATAATATAGATATCACCAATTCATGCAATAGTGGCCAGAGAACCATTTGCCACCACTATTTTTCTATTGCTTGGACATGGGGTGTAGGTACTAAAAAAATGTGAAGTGTGAGTCATGTGATCAGTGGCACTTGAGTCTATTATCCAAGCTTCACTTGAAAGTTTTTTTGAGACATTTAGACTAAAAGAGAATGGAGGCTTATCTGAGAGCTAGGTTGCACGGACACGCGACACGACACAACACATCGACACGTTATTTCTCAAAAATAGAAAATTTCGACACGCTGGGACACGTTGTATATTAAATAAATATTTTTATTTTTAATTAATTTGATTCAAATTTATAAATAAATAAATAAATAATTTTAAAAAAAAAAAAAAACCTAAAATGAATTTACACTAATCATTCAACATTCAATATTTTTATTTTTCGAAATTATACCCCCCTAGAAAATTGAAAATAAAAAGTCCCCGAGGGGTCCCCCAAAAACTCCTCCCTCGTATCTTTCCCCCACCCTCGAATCTTTTTGCCCTTTTCTTTCCTTGACAGGCCATCAACTAGTCACTTCCCCCTCCCTCCAACACGCAAGTCCCTTTTTTTATTCTTTTTAGTTCCCTTCTCAAAACCCTAGTGCGCCCTCCTTCTTCTCCTCCTCGCCGCACGACCCTCCTTCCTCTCCTCTTCTTCTCCTCCTCCGATTGAAGGGAGTTTTGAGTCCGCAAGGACTCGGACAGAGACCCACACATGACACAAGCGCTCAAAGGCTTTCTCTCACTACTTTCTCTCTCTAATTTGACCGGGCCACGGGTTCAGGGGTGAGGCAAGAAGGAGCGCCACACCACCGCCACCGCCACCGCCACCGCCGCCACCACAATGACCAAGAAGGAGAAGCACCACCGCCCGGAAGATGAGTTGAAGAAGCGAAAGCCGGAAGAAGTGGTGGGGATATACTTTTGCCTCGAGGGACTTTTGCTTGAGGAGGACTGGTTCTACTCACCATCGTGGGCTCGCCGTCGCTCACGGCCTCATCTCAGCTCCCTCACCCTTGCCTCTAGTCTCCACCCTCCATCGTCTTTCAGACACTCATGTCGAAACGTGTCAACAAAAGTTGACCACGTGTCGACAAATCCAACACGCGGTCAACGCGTGTCGACGTGTCCGACACGCTCCGACACGTGTCGAACACAACACGGAAGCATGGGTAACGTGTCTGTGCATCATAGCCTGAGAGTGCTAAGGAACATGCACCAAAGGGTTTGTCAAGAGACCCTAAAAGGCCTTTAATTCTTTCTATTTCCTCACTACCGAAGGATTCTTTCACCCGTCCTTCACTGTGACGGATTTGTTGGCCGATCTATTCAATTAGATGAGCCTGGGGCCTTGGTTGTCCTCCTTTGTTTCCCCACTCTCGGCTTGAGGTTGGTTTGCCATTCAGCTTCTAGCAACGTTCCTTTGTATGCCTTGGCTTCTTACAGTAGGTATACCACATATTGTCTTAGTTATCCCTCCATGCAGGCCTTGAAGCATCCACCTTTCCTCTTTCTTGTGTTGAAGCATTGCGAGTTATTAATGGTGAGCCTTCCACAGCTTGAGGCTCTAGCATTATTCCCCTTCGACTTTCTTCTACCCGAATTAGAGAGATCATCTCTTCCAAAGAAGGGATTTCTTCCTTTCCAAGTATTTGAATCCTGACTTGATCATATTCAAAATTAAGACCTGCCAGGAAATCATATATTTGATCCTTTTCAATGAAGGTTTTTAGAGTTGCAACATCATCCACACACTTCATCTCAAATACTCAATAATGTTCGAGTTCTTGCCATAGATTTTGAAGGGAATTGGCATATTCCGTCACCGTTTTGCTCCCTCGTTTTGTTGGACTTGTTTTTACCTTGATTTCATGTACTTGTGCAGCATCTCAAGCCTTTGAATAAGTCCTGCGAATAGAATCTCAAATCTCCTTTGCACTTTTGAGAAACATAAATGTATCACTTATGGCCGGATCCATTGAATCCCAAAGCCATGACATGATCATTGAATCTGCTTCATCCCATGTGTTGAACGTGGAATCTTCTGGTGTTGGACCTGTTCCGAGAAGATGGCTAAGTCTTCCTTTACCCTTCAAATAGGTCTTGATGAATTGTGACCATTTGAGATAATTCCTTTCATTCGACCTATAAGTTGCCCTCACATTTTGTAGATCTCCGGTCATATGGTTGGTGTTGGCCTCCTCAGTTTGACCCGAAGTATCTCCAATCAGTTTTGTCTCAGACATGGATAATTCCAGGCACAAAGAAAGTACTTGGAAAGGAAGAAGCAATAAAGGCTGCAAGTGAATGAGGTTTTAGGGCAAAAATTTAGACAAGTTTAAAAGTGAATAGGGAAAAATATAGCTAAAGGGATCACAACAATGACAGTTGCAATTAGATTGTTAAAGACTGTTAGAAGTAAGAAGGGTAAATGAGTCTTTACCACTTTTAGGGTTTATTTTTATGTATATATATTAAACTTTATTGAATAATACAATGTACGTTTTTCCTTACATGGTATCAGAGCCTAGGGCTTAACCCTAGACAAAGGAGCAGCCACTCACCGCTGTCGACTCGCCGGACCGCCGTCAACTCGCCGGAATAGTTGGCTGTCACTATCGCTCACTAGAATAGGGTTTCTCTCACTTCTTCGTGCGGCTCACTCGTGCTCATGCAACTCGCTAGGGAATAGAGAGTAGCAGCACTCATCAGGATGATTTTGTGGCTCCCTGGTGCGACCCTTGTGGATGCTGGTCACTAGTTTTTCGATCGCTGATTTTAGTTATCTCCAGCGTTGATTATTGGTATTTGGTTGCTGACTTTTGGGCGGAGGTTTGCTAATTGCTGATTTCTGGGCTGCTGTTTCTTGGTGATACATTAACAATTTTGTTGAGTTATTGATTTAGAGGCTGAGTTGTTTAACAGAAGCTAAGATCAGAGTTTGCGTATTATTATTTGGAAAATGGGCGATCACTCAAAGAGTACAATTGAAGTAGATCCTGAGAAGAATAATACTGTGATGACTGAGGTGATTTCCTCTTCATCAAATCGAATTACTGATAAGAAGCTCGCAGGTAGTGCTAACTTCCACCAATGGAAGAAAATTGTGAAACTTATTTTGACAGGCAGGAATCAACATAGACACTTAACTGAGTTTAAGCCCAGAGATGATGTAACTTGGGATGGTGTTGATGCACGTATTCTTGGTCAAATGCTGAATTCTATGGAGAGTAATGTAGTTGACATGGTAACTCATATTGATACAGTCAGAGAACTATGGGAGTATTTGAATGTGCTGTATTCTGGCCAAGATAATTTGTCATGGATTTATGAGCTATCTTAGGAGTTTTATCGATTTGAAAGGAAGGGACGTTCTATTATCTAGTGCTTTGCAGACTTTAAGAGATTGTATGAGGAGTTGAATGCCATTCTCCCTATTTCAGCTGATATTCAACAAATGCAACGTTAAAGGGAACAATTGGCTGTAATGGGATTCTTAGGATGTCTTGGTTCTTAATATGAGACTATTAAGTCTCAGATTCTTAGAGGAGAGAATATAGCGTCACTCACAGATACATTTGCTCGAGTTCTTCAAGTATCTCGTAAGTCTTCTCAGGATACTACATCTATGGTGGGGAGTTCAGCTCTTGTGTCCCAAACTCAGCAAACTCAAACCGGTAATGGTAATAGGAGTGATGGAGGAAACCGTGGCGGATATAGTGGGCGTGGTGTCCAAGGAGGAGGCCGAGGCATAGGAATAGGGAGAGGTCAAGATCATTAGCAACCTTATGGACAATTCCACATATCTACTGATAATTCGGGGACTACACGAGTTTGTCATTACTGTGGCAAACCTGGTCATATTCAAAAATTTTGCTTCAAGTTACATGGAAGACTAGTGCAGCAACACCAGTTCACTAATACGGCGTCTACTATTGACTCTACTCTACAGTCATCTGAAGACAATGTAGTGGTTATGTCTAGTGAGGAATATACTCGGTACAAACAATCTCAAATCTCACAGCCTGTTTTTTCCACTACTACTTTGGCACAGACAGGTAATGCTACCGCATGTCTTTTGGCTACTTCTCATCCTTGGATCATTGATTCAATGGCTTCTTATCACATGTCAGGTCTTTCAGGTATATTTTCCTCTCTTTCTCCGTCTTCGTCCATAGTTACTCTAGCCAATAGATCACCTACACATGTTAAGGGAATTGGCACAGTTAGCCCAACTCCTTCATTGCCATTGTCCTCAGTGCTTTATCTTCCACAATTTCCATTTAACCTCATGTCTGTCAGTAAGTTAACCAAAAACTTTCAATGTTCAGTAACTTTTTATCCTGATTCTTGTATTTTCCAGGATCTGGCTACAAAGAAGACAATTGGTAGAGGACGTGAGGAAGGGGGGCTGTATGCACTTGAATATGCTTCTTCAATTGCTTGCTCAAGTGTTGTGTCCCCACATCAAATCCATTGTCATCTTGGTCATCATTCTCTACGTAGTCTTCAAAAGTTGGATTCTAGTTTTCAATCTCTTTCTAGTCTAGAGTGCGAGTCATGCCAACTTGGCAAATTACATCGTGTTAGTTACACACCTCGAGTCATTAAACAAGCAGCATCTCCTTTTTTATTAGTTCATTCAGATATTTGGGGTCCATGTCATGTGGTTTCTAATTCAGGTTTCAGATATTTTGTTACTTTTGTCGATGACTATTCCAAAGTTACTTTGTTATATTTAATGAAAGATCATTCAGAATTATTTTCTATTTTTTGTGCATTTATATCTGAAATTTATACTCAATTTGGCATGCATGTTAAAGTTCTGCGTTCTGATACTGCTAAGGAGTACTTTTCCACATCTTTTTATGATTTTATGACTCAACATGGTATGATCCATGAATCTTCCTGTCTTGATACTCCACAACAGAATGGTGTTGCTGAAAGGAAGAATAGGCATTTATTGGAAGTTACTAGATCCATGTTATTTGAGATGAAGGTCTCGAAAACCTTTTGGTCTAATGCTGTTCTAACTGCATGTTATCTCATTAATCGCATGTCTTCTTCTATTCTGCAATGTGGTATTCCTTTTTCCACTTTGTTTCCTAGTGAACCACTGTTTGTCCTACCACCCCATATCTTTGGTTGTGTTTGTTTTGTTCATGATCATCGACCTGGAGTATCAAAACTAGATCCCAAGGCAATCAAGTGTATGTTTATGGGTTATTCCTGCACTCAAAAGGGATATCGCTATTATTCTCCATTACTGAGAAAATATTTTGTAACAGCCGATGTTTCATTTTTTGAATCCACTCCTTATCATAATGTTCCAATTGATGTGTCTGAATTGGGATGAAAACTTGTATGTGACCACCATTCGGTCTACTATTCCAACTGTATCACCAATATCTACAGAGAAACCACCTCCTCTCCAGATTTATACTCGACGTCCTCGTGTCGCTACTACTGCTCCCCCCGCTCCTCCCGTCACTACTATGTCATCTTCTGCTCCAAATCCGCCATTAGCTAACCTTCCTCTTATATCTGATCTTGATCTTCCTATTGTTCATCGCGAAGGTACACGTACTTGTACTCAACATTCTATTCCAAATTTTATTTCACTCTTCTGTGTCTCCTACTTTTCGAGCTTTTTTAACTACTGTTGAACAATATCCTATCCCCAAGTCTGTCGTCAAGGCATTACAAAGTTCTGGCTAGAGGACAGTAATGGAAGAAGAATTAAAGGCTCTCGAGATTAATCAAACTTGGGACTTAGTACCACTTCCTCTAGACAAAACTGTTATTGGTTGTCGATGGGTGTATGCTGTAAAAGTCAACCCCGATGGTTCTCTTGCTCGTTTAAAAGCAAGACTTGTTGCCAAAGGGTATGCTCAGGTGTATGGGGTTGACTATCTAGACACATTTTCTCCTGTTGCCAAACTTACTTCTGTTCGTATTTTGATCTCCCTTGCTGCAACATATAACTAGCCTTTATTTCAGCTTGATGTTAAGAATGCTTTCTTACATGGCACTCTTCATAAATAAGTTTATATGGAGCAACCTCCGGGGTTTGTTGTCAGGGGGAGTCTGGACTAGTTTGCAAATTAAAAAAATCTTTATATGGTTTGAAACAATCTCCACAGGCATGGTTTGGAAGATTTTCTGAGGTTGTACTGCCTTTTGGGCTATCAAGATGTGGAAATGATCATTCTTTCTTTTATAAACAATCAGGGGGAGGCAAACTATTCTTGATTGTGTATTTTGATGATATTATCATCACGAGAGATGACTTGGTTGGTATAGTTGAGCTAAAAACCTATCTTCAGCAACAATTTCAAACAAAGGACTTAGGAAAATTGAAATATTTCCTAGGAATTGAAGTGGCGCAATCACAGAAAGGTGTTGTTCTGTCATAGCGAAAATATGTCTTAGATTTGCTCACTGAGACAGGTATGTTGGGATCAAAGCCTCTTGATTCACCCATGGAACAAGGGGTTAAATTAGTTGCTGATGGAGGAGAAATTCTTAATAATCCCGAGAAATATAGAAGACTGGTAGATAAGCTGAATTATCTTATAGTTACTCGTAGCCAGTTTTTGTCTTTCCCTCGTACATCTCACTAGGATGCAGTTATTCGGATACTAAGATATTTGAAGAAAGCTCCGGGAAAAGGAATTGTCTACCAAAACCATGGTAATATCAGGGTTGAAGGTTTTTATGATGTTGATTGGGCTGAGTCTCCAAATGATAGAAGATCAACTACTGGGTATCGTACCTTAATCAGAGGAAATCTGGTATCATGGAAAAGTAAGAAACAAAGTGTTGTTGCCCGCTCCAATGCTAAGTCAATTTATGCGTATGGAAATCCACTCAACTCAATTTAGTAAAAAACAAGTAAAAGTAACAAATCGAAATAAAATAATGAAATATAAAGCCATGGCACAAGTGACATGTGAATTAGTGTAGATTCGACAGTTATTGACTGAGTTAGGCTTTAAAGATTTAGTACCCATAACTCTATGGTGCAATAATAAAGCTGCAGTGCATATAGCTTCCAACATCGTGTTTCATAAGAGAATAAAACACATTGAGGTTGATTGTCATTTCATCCGAGAGAAGTTGCAAAGTGGAGTAATTCTTCCCAGTCATATTCGAACCAACGTACAACTTGCAGACATCTTCACTAAATCCTTGGGTAATGGGAGGATAGAACATATTTGTAATAAGCTGGGCATGATTAATATTTATGCTCTAACTTAAGAGGGAGTGTTAGAAGTAAGAATGGTAAAGGAGTCTTTACCACTTTTAGGGTTTATTTTGATGTATATATATTAAACTTTATTGAATAATACGATGTACGTTTTTCCTCACAAGGACAAAGACAAATCTAGCAATGAAGGCTGTGATTGGAAGATTATTGCATCAATGAAGGATGTGCTGCAACACTATCCTAGAAAAATGAGTCTAATGCTCTGATACCATGAAGAATTTGGAGAAAATGATTGTGATAATTCTCTACATTTTTGGACCAAGATTACAAAGCTATTTGTAGGTTTTCTATAAGTACCAACTAGGAAAAAATAGATCTGAATAATACAGCTATGATCCCACAAATCAAGGGATACTAATAAATCATTTCATAACTAATTATTTACAGCTATTTCCTAATAATTAGGACCCAAAAAATCAGGATTGAATATTCCTAATAATCAGGTCCTAAAAATCAAGATAATTCAACATCCCTCGTTGAGTGCAAAGGAAGGAACTAACTTTGTGCAATGACACGGCAATCCTCATGACACCACCCTCCTTTTGGCAACTCCAGCAATTACCATCTCCACCAACTAACAAACACCAACAAGATCCAAATGATGGTGATGTTCATAGATGTCAGAGACCCTTCTCTACTGTCTTTTTCTTTTCAATGTATGCAAGATTTCCTCATGCAGCAGCCTTGCACAGGATCAAAACCTACTAATTCTTGTGTCCACATTACATGTTTTTCCACAACAATACAGACAACCCAGTGGAAGGTTTGATGATGTTTTTGTCAAAATTTACTGTAGGAACAAGCAAGCCTGTATGGACTTTAGCCTGGTGCCCTTAAAGTCAGGGTCCGTCTCTCCATTATTTTCTTTTAGGGGGGTTGCACTTACTGTAGTTCATATGATGTACAGCTAAAAAGGTGGCACGAACTGATGCCAGAGTGGTTGAGGATCCAACCAAAAGATCTCCCCCAACAGCAGCCCCTGACGCTTCTTCTCCTCTCAATTTCGTAGTACTTTTCATGGCCAATTTCATCACTGCAGCTTCACCTCCAAAATTTCCATTTCCCCCTAGTATCAAGAATCTCACAGCAAAGACCTGGGAAATCATCTGAAACAATGTGCTTAGGTACTTCTTGATATTATGGCTTGTGGGTTCAGATTCAAATCGAATAGTGAATGAAAATACCACATAAATCCTACATCCAGCACTACCTAAGACGTGCATCAGGGCTTATTTAACACCGCATTGAGAGAGTTAAGGTATAGAATGGCAATCAAGATGCGACACTATAAGTTAGGACGTCGGTCGTGAATGTTGGTGGCCCCTGCAGGAACTTAGATCGAAGGAATGGCATGAAAAGAATTCACAGAATCTTGGCAGGGAGGAAATATCTACTTTTACTTGAAACCTTATATATCACATTATGAAGTTACTGAATTCACTGTACGCACTGCATCTACTGATTTGAGTGATGGTGGCCGGTGGTCCCCACCAGCTGTTCTGATGGCTGTCGTTGCTTCGCAACACGAACTCTCTTATCATGTTGGATAAAAGTTTCAAGCTTTTTCTATTATATCATTGTGCATGATGCAGCTAACTACGACTCGTGGACACAAATACAATATCCGATTCCGCACGCAAAAGTCAAAAACAGAGAGGTGCAAGAAAGGGATGACTCGGATGAGTGAGAGAGTGATATGATGTGAACTCGTTAACCTTCCCGATGGTCTGGCATTGAATGATGCGGCCGTCAGGATCACCTGGGGGAAGCTCGTCATCCCAGGGACGAGGCTCAAGAACTTGGTTCCCGGCCCCACATATGACACCACGTGCAGCACCTCCAACCACCGCTCGTATTTGGGGATCCCCAGGCGGTCCACATTGCCCACACTGTTCCCCAGTTACCCAATCTTCTCCTGCAGGGTCAGCCTGCACCAGGTCCGCCACCCACGCCTCGACCCTGCGCGACGTGTTGCATCTAGCTGGATCCCTGCTTATGAGCATCTTGGAGAAGTGATGTCACCTCTGTGGCTCGGTTGGCTTTGCAGTATGCTTTCAAGAGAGAAGAATACACAGCAGAACCCATTCTAACCCCAGCCAATTGCATCTCATCAAGGAGATCGTATGCCTTATCCAACCAACGAAGTGAAATGCACAAATTAATGGCATGTACCAAGGCCGAACTATCATTTGAAACAGGCAAGTCTTCTTTCTCAGCCTTAATAAGGAAATCTGCCAAATCCTTGATTTTGTCAGCTTCAAGAAAAGCCTTAACCAATTTCACATATATGTTCTCTGTGGGTTGAAGAATCCCATGGTGAGTTGTTACGAATTCCACCTGCACCTGCAACTTAGCTGAGAACCCAGTAAAAGCTTGCTCTGCCTCAGCCTGCAGTTTCTCAAATTTATGATCTTTAGAGAACTCTTCATATGATACAATAGCTTGTTGTTTCAATGACACATTCTCCAGGAATTCCAATTTGCTATTTCAATGACTTTGATCAGAAACTACTCAACCAATCAAATCATTACCCTTCCTAGTACCACTGAATGTGAAAGTAGCAGCAGTGAGTTTTTGGCTTCCTTTGCCTTGCGCAGCATATCCAAAACCATGCTGGATGCAGAATGTAGATCCCCAAACTTCAAATGGCAAGTAAGCAAACAATTGTAAAATTGCTGGAACTGCATATAAGTTAGGTTCAAAGCTTCCTCAATGTGCCTCTGAAGCTTCTTCAGCTCCTCTCACCGGCCATTGCTCTCATGTATATGTGCCATTATGATCAACAAGTTTATGTCAGCTTTAATCTGTATCCGCATCATCATGTCAAGGAGTTCCTTCACTTTCCTGCAAGTATCAAACAAGAGGCAACCGGCCAAAGCAATGTTAAAAGCAGTAGTATTGGGCTTCATAGCAACCAAAGGCGCATTCTTTTTTTATGAGGATTGACTCGTCCATCTTGAAACAAATAACCAATCTCAAGAACAAGTTCAGCTGCAAGATAAGCTCCAGGTGCTGTTTGAGACATGTAAGCCAAGATAGCAGACCAAGCCGCAACAGGTGGGTACTCTTCCATGCCAACCAACTTCCTCAAAACAGTAGTGCAGCAACTGGTAATCCACCCTTTGTGAGACCGAAAGAGAGATAAATTAGAGTCTCCTTCTCAAACAAGTTCTGCTTACCCTCCTCGAAAGCGCATTCCACCAAGCCAAACGCTTTGTTGAGCCACTCGACATCAAGGGCTTCAGTCAAACTCGCTATAAGCTTGTGCAACACAGATTTTCTGGGAAACCCATCCATGTGCATATGTAGCTCATACAACTTCCACGCATCGTCATGCCTACGCTCGTCAGCTACGGTCACCAATTCACTGAAGAGTTTAGCAGGATCTCTAGCTTGTACCAGCACCGTCTCGACGAACGATGAAAAGCTAGCCACGCAATGCCTATCGACTTCACTCTTGATAAGTTTCAAGGCAAAACCATCTTTATCTACATCAAACAAAGAACGCACAGACCGATGGCACTTGTAAGCTCGAGGGTATTGCCCGATTGCGGCCCTACCTATAATGTACACATCAGCGAGAGGCGACCCCCAATTCAAGAGAGGATCTTTCTTGATCGAACGACTCAGATTCCTAATCTACAGCATTCCCCTGAAAAATTATTGCAAGAAGAACGGCAAAGAACACCGCAAGTTATGCCAAACTGCAGCAAAACAAGATTCGCGACCTTCACCTGGGAGAAGACTTCACTCATCACTCGGGTCGATGAATTTTTGTTGCCGAAATCCCAACGACACGCTTACCACCTGTTCGACGAAATGCCAGAAAGAAGCTGCGACTCCACGTATGCTCAGATGCATATCTTGGGTGGGCCGCTTCTGGGTTTTTTACTCACGAGAGGATTCGAAGAGTATGAGGAGAGTAAACTGGAGGAGGAGGAGGAGGCGGCGGCGGAGGCGGCGGCGGCGGAGGAAGGAGAAAGGAGTTCAGCAGACGGGCAAATTCTATGAAGGCCAGAATAGGACAGGACTTGCAAACGGTGAAGGAATATATGTCCTGGCTCTTGCTCTCGAGGATTTGGAACAAATTCTACTTTCACTTGCATAGCGTTACCTATTTAACGCCTTAAATTTACTAAATATTTTTATACGAAATTATCGATTTATAAATTTTCTTAAATTTAGTCGGTGACTGATTTTAGTATTAAAAATTTTATTTGAATTACTTATCATTATTTATTTGAATCGTTTGAAGTTACTATCTTTTGTTCAAAAAAAAAAAAAATGCCGATCATAATTTGAATAATTTATCAATTTTTTTTCGAATTAAATTACCAACTAATTTAAGTTTACTAACTCTTATTTGAGTAATTAAAACCATTGTTTTTCTGGTTTACAAATATTTATATGAGAAGTTCTCCATTGTGTTAAATTAATTCTTATCAAATTTTTAAACATCAGTTGAAAAATTACTTAACTTTTCTCTTATTAAATTACCAACTAATGTAAACTCTTTGAATTATATTTGAGTTACATACTAATGTTCCTTTTTTTTTTTGGCACTTTGGTTACTAACTTCTATAACAATTTACCACTATCTATCTCTAAAGTTACCAATTGTTAATGTTACTAATGTTTATACGAAATTACTAATTATTAGTAGAGTGATTTAGCAACTTTGTCCAATTGAGTTACCAACAATCTTTACTTTTTTAACTCTCACGGTGTTTTGTAATTAAGGGGTATTATGTTGACAAGTCGGTTACAAGACACTGTGCAAAGCACAAGTTAAGTTAATAGTATTCCGAAGCACCCAACATTGACTTCCAATGGTAATTCAGTAACTTGACATCTAGCTTGAATGAATAGGTTCCTTATTTCAATGTGTTGATGCCCGCACACCCTACCCCTCCTTCGTTCCTAGCCAAGTTTTTCTTCCCAGCTAAAAGGGAAAACAGGAGGTGACATTGAGAAGTCCCACCCCTCAAAGTTCTTGCCCATCTTTCTTCTCTCTAAAGCCTTTTAAAGAACCTATTGAAGATCAATTTTATAAGAATGTTCCCAACCACTATGTTTATCAAGGCATGGAAGATGGGAGAGCGATACCTCCGATCCCATAAAAAAAAAAAATTATAGGGATGTTCCCGACCACTATATTTATCAAGGTGTGTGGAAGCTGGGAGCTACCTCTATCCCATGAGTTTAGTGCTAGGAGGCAGCTATCAACTGACCTACCCCACCATTTAGCAATAGGCGCACATGGACTCCCACCCTGGAGGAGCTCTCTCCCTCTTTCCTATAGGCTTTCTAAGGACCTGCCTAGGTCCAAATTATCTTTACTTTTCTAACCATTATTTGACTCAATTACCAACATTATTTAGTCCCCTCAAAGTTAGAATATTTGTGGCAACTTCCAACATTTATTTGCATAGCTTACAAACAATTTACAATTACTATCTTATTATTAGGATGTTTTTGTTTTGTAAGAAAACCATAATTTGGAAAAACTTTTTCTAAATATGATCATTTGTACCACTTACAACAATGATTGAATGAAAAATAATTTCATTATCCATGAAGCTACTCAAGTATATATTATTATCAATAATGAAGGCTTTTTCTAGTTGACTAATTTTTCTAATTGATATAACCAATCGCATTTAGAAAAAAAAAAAAAAATTCAAATCTTACGTTTTTGACAAAACAAACAAATAGTAATTTATCGGTTTTATTTCAATTGCAAACTATAACTCATTTGAACTCATCAACTCTTATTTGAGTCATCTATCAAAATTTATTTGGTCAATTTCAAATTACCAAATTCTATAATAATTTGTCATTATTTATTTGCATAACATATCAATGTGTTAAAATTTTTGGTTCTTATACGGCATTACCCCCTTAATTTGAATAATATTACCTATTATTCTTCAATTAAGTTACAAGCTAATTTTAGCTTATCGATTAGTAACTTTAACAGACATTAGGCTGCGCAAATAAATGATGTCAAATAATTGAAATAGCTTGTAATTTTGATACAACCAAATAAAAATCAATACTTCTACAAAGGTATTGATACATATAAGCTTCAATCATGATTTCCCCATCGGCTTCTGTAATAAGTATTGCTCTGTCGTATTCACTTATTGTCCCTGATGTAAATTAAAAACAAAGGATAGTTCCTACATAGTAGTCAAAACTTCAATTTGCTTTTGAACAATTTGGCTACATGTGGATTGGATGAGAGAGTATTCTTGCGAACATCTCTCAAACTTATATCACTTTGATTTCCCAATGCAGAAATGTCTCACCGAAGATCGGCGAAAGCTTATGACTTCACCGCGGGGCTCGGGGAGAGCCCAGACGATCGGATCTGCATGCTCAACGCATGCTTCAAGTCGCCGATGTGGAGTATGTGCGTCCCCAGGGCAACCTTCCGGCCGCCGAGCTCGTCGACCACGCTCAGATCCTTGCAAACGTCGACCTTGAATTGCACTTGCGCCTCACTTTGTGAGGCCAAGAACACCTTTTCAAAGCCCAGCAGGTGCTTCTGAGGCGACCTGTGCACCGATGGAGGGCTGCTGAACAAGAACACCGTGTGGCTGCCGCTGAACCTTCCCACATTCTTGACGTTCAGATGCACATCGAAGGTCAGATTCGAGCACTTTTCGCCCGTGGCTTCCAACGATTCACATGCCGACGAGCTGCAAACGTGGCCCTCCTCTAAGGGCACGGACACGAGCTGCGGCGCTTGGACTAGACTGTGGCTGAAGCCAGAGTAGCTCAGCCCGTCCCCGAACGAGTACACGGTTGGCCCGGTGTAGAAGCGGTATGTCCTGCCTGGGTAGCCTGTGGCCGGGTCAGGCCTCATGTTCATGTTTGTCATTGGAACGGCGTCTGCGAACGACTGCGGATACCATGTCATTGGCAATCTACCACCTGATTCAAGTTAAAGTTTAGCGACTCGTGAATCAGAATATGAATCAAGGATTGCAAAATTTCAAGTGGCCAAAGACTCTGAATCTTACTAGGATTATGGGCCCCAAAAATCACGTCCGCCATTGCAGCGCCGCCGGCTTCGCCGGGGTAGCCAACCCACAAAATACTCGTGATCTTTTCGTTGTCCTTGGCGAAGGACACATCCATCCCTCCCCCCGACATGATCACGAGGACCACAGGCCCCTTCGACACGTTCGCCACTTCTGAGACCAAGAGCGACTGCTGACCTGGGAGGTTGAGGTTGACCCGGTCAAAACTCTCCCTCTCAATCGACTGGTCGGCGCCCATCACAAGCACCGTTGCATCTGCTGAAGCCGCGGCTTTCTTCGCGTCGTCTGTCTGGGCCGTGCTGCATCCTACATCCGCACAGCCGGCCACGTACGTTGTCGAAACGATGGCTGCTACGCCTTGCAAAGGCGTCACGTACTTGCAAGGAGTGCCTGCAAGGAAAATGGGACTTCTAATTAAGGTATTTTCTGCGACAGGTACAAATAATGAAGCTGATCGAACGTTGCGCGGTCTATCGCTTAAATTCTTCGATCACCTTCGTAGTTCCCGATCATGGTCTTCGTGACATTGGCGTTTGGTCCAATCACCGCCAAGGACTTTATGGCGGTCGAGGACAAGGGCAATGATCCTGCCGTGTTCTTAAGCAACACAATCCCTTGCCTTGCAGCTTCGCGGGCCAGCTCCTGGTTGCTCGGTGTGCACACGTCGTCCGGGCCGAGCTTTCCATACAACTGCTTCCTCGGATCGCCGTCAAAGAAGCCAAGCCTCATCAGCGTGGCAAAATTATTAGAGATGGCATTGTCTACCGCGGATTCATTCAACAATCCGCCTTTCACGGCGGCTTCAGTGTGTTGGCCAAGGAAATTTCCGCAATTGAGATCCAACCCTGTTCAAAAAAGTGAATAACAATCATCGACACAAAAGCATTCTGCGGCGAATTCTCAAACGCCTTCGTTGCAATCGATCAAAGCACAGTATGAAATTTGCATCTACCTGCCAAAATGGCCTTAGCTGCAGCCTCTTCTGGTGTTTTAGTATAGTGTTGTCTATTATAGAAAACTTCCACCGAATCGCAATCCGAAACGATGTATCTGCATTAACCGATCCTTTTGCATAAACGTCACAATAATCGATCAAAAGTATTGAATAGCAATGCACGAGAAATGGAATGTTACCCGTTCAATTTCCATTTTCCTCTGATAATCCCAGAAAGAAGGTCCGGGTCTGCACATGTCGGCTTACCATTAACCTGGTTGTAGGAGCACATCACACTCGCGACATTGCCGTCGAGGACACAACTCTTGAATGGCGGTTGAAACGTATCATCTAAATCTTGTTGTGTTACCTAATCAGTCCACCACAACAGGTTCGGGAGATTAACTTGACATGGTTATGCATGTAACTGGTTGATAAATCAAATTGAATGAAAACGAAACAGAAGTCCAAAAATTGTTATTTACCACAGCGTTGAAGGTAAGGCGATCGACACCCTTCCAGTTATCGACGTCATATGCAGTATAATGTTTGCAACATGCAGCAACCTTAAGCTGGTCCGCATTTCCGTCATCGCTCTGTTGTAGGCCTCGGACATAACCCGACGCATACTTGCTCGAAAGCAGCGGGTCTTCCCCCGGCGTCTCCTGGCCCCGCCCCCATCTCGGGTCTCTGAATATGTTGACATTCGGGGACCAAAACGTTAATCCAGCTAACCCCACATTGTGCATCGCCCGGGCTTCTGTCGAAACCACCTGCTTCAGCAAAGCTATTGCATAATTCGTCTACTCTTCTCCATATTATTGTGCAGAGCTTTAGAATGTTTAACTTTTTGTCCTAGTCGGAATGAGAAACTAAATCACTTTCGGACTACAAATGCGACAACAATCAGCAAGATAGTATGAAATCTAAGGGTATCGGAATGAAATAGTCTTAAGCTTGGGTATTGCAGAAGTACTGTCAAGAAACAGATCATGTATTCTTATATGATCACTAGGAAAAGATTCCCTTGTGTTTCCTTATTCCCCCATTTCGCGAAAACTTAAATCGCTCAACTCGTGATTTTCTCTTATTTTCCGGTCAGTCTTGTCTAGCCTTTCTTCCAATAAATTCGAAACTCTGGCGGAATCATCTAAACACTCCTCCCTTATAAAATGCTTTCTGTTTCCAGCATTTAACCATTGAAATTGGTCGCCCTCATTGAGTGCGAAGGAAGGAACTAACTTTGTGCAATGACATGGCAATGCTCATGACACCACCCCCCTTTTGCCAGCTCCAGCAATTATTATCTCCACCAACTAATAAACACCAACAAAACAGTTCCAAATGATGGTGATACTCAGATGCAGAGACCCTTCTCTACTGTCCTTTTCTTTTCAATGTATGCAAGATTTCCTCATGCAGCAACCTTACACAGGATCAAAACCTATTAATTCTTGTGTCGACGTTACTTGTTTTTCCACGATAGTACAGACAACCCAGTGGAAGGTTTGTTGATGTTTTTGTCAAACTTTGCTGTGGGAACAAGCCAAGCATGGATAGACTTTAGCCTAGTGCCTTTAAAGTCAGGGTCGGTCAGCTCTCTCTATTTTTTTCTTTAGGGGGGTTGCATTTACTGCAGTTCATATGGTGTACAGCTAAAAAGGTAGCACCAACTGATGTCAGAGTAGTTGAGGATCCAACCAAAAGATCTTCTTCCCCTACGGCTCCTGACGCTTCTACTCCTCCCAGTTTCATAGTACTTTTCATGGCCATTTTCATCATCGCAGTTTCACCTCAAAAAAAAGCGAGTTTTCATTTTCCCTAGTATCAGGAATCTCACAGCAAAGAGCTGAGAAATCATCTGCAGCAATGTGCATTTGCACTTCTCGATCTTGTAGTTTGTGGGTTCGGATTCAAATCAAATAGTGGATGAAGAAACGGCGTAAATCCTACATCCACCACTACCTATGACATATATGGGGGCCTGTTTAATGCAGCATTTAGAGAGTTAAGATATAGAATGGCAATCGAGATGCGACACTACGAGTTAGGACGTCGGTCGCAAGTGTCAACATGAATTAACTGAATATCAGGAACAGTAGCCGCCAACGCAGAAACTTAGATCGAAGGAATGACATGAAAAGAATTCACAGAATCTTGACACGGCTATTTTTACATGAAAATTCTTATGTGACGGTGTGAAGTTTATGATTTTACTGTGCGCAATGCATCTACCGATTCGAGTGACGGTGGCCGGTGGTCCCCGCCACAGCTGTTCTGATGGCCGTCTGTCACGAACTTTCTTATCACGTTGGATAAAAGTTTCGAGCTTTTTTATATCTTATCATTGTGCATGATGCGGACAACTACGACGTGCGGACACGAATACAATATCCAAATCTGCAAAAACAGAGAAGCGCAAGAAAGAGGAAGAGTGAGAGAGTGATATGATGGTAACTCGCTAACCTTCCCGATGGTCTCGAACAGGGTGGCATTGAACGACGCCGCCGTCAGGATCACCTGGGGGAAGCTGGTCGCTCCGGGGACGAGGCTCGAGAACTTGGTCCCGGGCCCGACGTACGACACCCCATGCAGCGCCTCCGACCACCACTCGTACTTGGGGATCCCCAGGCGGTCCACATTGCCGGCGCCGCTCACCAGGAACCCGACCTTCTCCTGCAGGGTGAGCCGCTGCACCAGGTCCGCCACCCGTGCTCCCACCCCCAACGACGTGTTGCAGAACCCGAAGGCGGCGAGGCTTGGGTCGCTGTCCACGTCGCAGGCGAATACCGGCTTGGGCGTCTGGCCGGCGACCAGCCGGACGGCGCACGAGAAGAACGCATGAATGCAGCAGAGGCAGAGCAAAACAGAGGACACCTTCGGCGCTCTGTTCTGGGCAGGGGTCATCATGGGAGGGCGCGCGACCTCCCGAGAGCAACTCTCTGAACAAATGCAATGCCTTGGGACACGGAGGAAAGACGAGCAATACCTGGATTATATAAGGCGGGACGTGGTGCTGAACAGGGGGGAGGCGTTTGTTTTGTAGCAGCCCGTGATTGCTGATGGGCTATCTGACGAGGAACAAGATGAAGAAAAACGAGGCTGCAATGAATGAGGCGATTGCTATGGAGGATGCCAACAGGGAGAATCTTAATGGGTCTATACATACACTAGCAATAGTGCACTAGTGGATAAAGCACTGGACGAGCCCGTGATTGGGTTTCTCTCTGTCTCTCCTCGATAAACAAAGGGGGCTCTGTTTTTCCTTGTTTGGATGCTACTGCCAACTTGTCTGAATGCCTAGAGAGAGAGAGAGAGAGAGGGGGCGGGGGGGGACAGAGACCGAGTCAGCAAGCAGAGTGTCGATGGCTGAAATGGATGTGGTTTTGGGTTGCTCGTCGATGAGGTTTCTTCTCGTGAAAATTGAGGGCGGGGCTGAGGAATCGGGCGTCGGTGATGGAGAGAAGAGAGAGGGGCAACGGGATGGGGGGATTTGCTTGGTGTTCGTTGGAGTATTTAACGCCGAATTCGAGATTTGATTGTACGTATGGAGGGGATGGGCCAAAAGAAAAGGAAAAAGAAAAAGAAAATCCAACTCAGGATTAAGATTTATTTTAGACTTTTTTCTTTTTCCTTCTTTCTACTTCTCCCCTCTTCTCTTCTTCCTCCTCCTTGGGCCATCACCGCCTTGTCGCCACTGCTGTTGTCGCCTTTAGGGCCTCCGCCAATGGTGGCAAAGAGAGAACATAGGTCCTAGGGGTAGGGATAAAGAAGAAGGGGGGAGGTGGGGTTGGGGCGATGGCGACGGGCGACGGCGAGCTTGCGATGGGCAATGGTGGTGAGGGGCGGCGAGCGGCTGAGGTGGAGGGGGAGAAAGACGGAGGGAGAAGGGAAGGGAGGATTCGAGTTTTTTGTTCCAAAAATTTAAATTTATCGATGGAAGGAGATTGTATGTATTCTAATGCGTGAAATTTGGCAAATAGGAGGCTGTATACACAGAAAAAATTATGCCAAATATGGTTTTGATAAAATTTTAAAATGTCCAATCTAAAATCTAAAAACTTATAGGTACGAAGAAGCTCCATTTAAACCTCACAGATAAACAATAAGGAATATTGTTGTAGTGTAAATCTAATTAAATAATGGGGTACTTTGGTCAATTTAGAGCAATATGGTCTAGTTACCTTAAAATTGTAGAGGATCCTCATCTTTATTTATTATTATGAAAATGCTCACCATGCTGATTCAAACATTTTATTTTAATTTGCTTTCCTTTTAATGAAATAGAAAATCACATGAGTATCGTATAAGAAGTATATAACCCGGGTCCATGACCACAAATCGGTCAAAAGGCTCGAATGCAAGATCTCATTAGAGATAAGTGAGCATGTGATCCCTAAGCCAATCATGCTATCTAGTGCGAAGGATTAGGAAAGTGATTGCAAAGACCCTTGCGTCGTGTGATGGCGATCGGGTACTAAATGAATACGGTGAGTATCGGGTAAGCCAATTCACATCGTGACCATCTCGTATTAGGTGGGTTGCTCATGATTCTTGCACTCAAGTCAACAATCGCATGAATTAATGTCAGTATGTCACATGGAAGGGACCCAATCAGTTTGATTTTCTCTTAACTTTATATAGATGAAATTGTCATGTTATGAGCATTAACTTCAAGTCATAAAAGAAAACAGACGCAATGATAATGATTTTGATCAACAAATGAAGCTTGTCTAGCCGCCACGGTATTATTCCCCTTCTTGGAAGCAAAGCAAAATTTCTTCCGCAAAAAAGAAAGTGAAAAGAACTGAAATTTGTTTACTCTTCTGATACTTTGTGACAGAGATTATTGAAAAATAAATGAACCTTGCTATGGGTTCAAAGTTCCTAGGACTCAATAATCATTGTGGCTAATCGATAGAATGGCTCAAGTCGTGTCGGCCTGAGATGCTGAAAAAATAAAATTTTATCAATGGCTAATATTATGAAAAATCTCAAATTGATAAATTCGTGCTACATTTATCTCAAACTAATTTCATATCATCAAAATTTTTAACCAGTACACTCATGCCACATTTACCTAATATTAATTTTCATGTCATTAAGGTTCCAAATTGATACACGCGCTACATTTGTTGCAAAGTAATTTTTGTGTCATAAAAATCACGAATTAGTATGTTCATGCCATATTTGGCCCACATTAAATTTCGTGTCACAAAAAAAATCCCAAATTACCAAAGTCTTAGATTAGCAAATCCCTAATACCCTTAATTCCGGTGATCTGAGTTTTTTTATCGCATGGAATTAGTTTAAGATAAATGTGACACTGGTGTATTGATTTAGGATTTTTTTTATGATACAAAATTTAGTTTGATGTAAATGTGGGATAATGGTAACAATTTGAATTTTTTGTGTCACAATAACTAATTTGGGTAAATGCGTACAGATATACCCAAACTGAGATTTATGATAGTATTAGCCCTTTTCATAATGCTCGAAACTAGGAGGAGTTGTTTAAATTGGCTCTAGGAATTATTTTGTGAAGGTTAACCATACGAAATCTAATCCAAAATAGTTCCACTCTAATTAAAAATTAAAAGTCTCAAACTAGTACTTCATGATACATTTATTCATAAACTAATTTTCGTATAAAAAAAATACAACTATTGCCTCTGACTCTTATCTACCATTCGTCATTATTCCATTCAATATCTCATTATAATGCAGATGAGTTATCACACATGACAGACGACTCTAAAATAGATATGACGTGGAGAATGACAGATTAGGCGTGGAAAACCCACTTGTATTGATACGTATCCCTTTTAACAAAGTATTGGATGAAATGCCAACAGAGAGTAGATTTAGGTCAGAATAACCATTTGGTATTTTTTACGAGACAATAATAATTTGGGGGTGAAAGTACCATTGGGGGTTTAGGACTTTTAATGGTATTGACCATGACGAGGATTATAATAAGTATAATATTCAACACGCATGCTCGATTCTCAAGATAACATTGTACACCACATCACGACATAGTATACTCCAAACGAGAAGGGAAAGATCATGAGCCGCCAATGGAGTTGGAACGATTCTATTATATGAAAAAGAAGATAACGTTAATTTTGTAGTATCCCCATACGTACAATCGATGCGACACCGGTCGAGCTTTTATAGAAAAAGAAATGGTTGGTGCCTCTGGGGGACCCTAATATTCCTTCAATACACATCTTGTTTTTATTTACTTTGTCGCCTCTTCAAGATGCGTTCGAACACAAATAGGACGAAAAATGCATGCAAGAGAATGGGGCAAAGAGAAAAAGGTGAATTTCTTTATTGAGTTGGGTGTTAAATAAAGAAGAGCAAGCGTCTTCTTCACTCAATGTCGACATGAGAAATTCATTTCCCTTATTGATTTATTTTTTTCTTTATGAAATGGAGAATCATTGAAGCATAGATTGGGTTCCACACTTCAAGCCAGTCGAACACTCGAACTAAGGATGCTGTGAAAGATAAGCAAGTGCACTAAATCAAAAGAACTTCAGAGGTGATTGCAACGACTCTTGCATCGCATAATCTCAAACTCTAGTCATTTCGTATCGGATGGATTGCTCATATATTCCGAATCTCAAAATCAACAATTGCATGAATGTCGATATGTCACATGGGACGGCCAAAACCCAGTTCGAATTTCTCTTCACTTCATCTCCTTTTTCTCTTTTGGTGGACATTTTTGAGATAATGGATCATACAAGAAAATATAAGCGATATGGATGAGGCGTGACTAGACCTAGATTTGATACACCCTATTAATAATTTGTGACAAAGATAATCAATGTACCTTGCTATAGGTTCAAGGTTCCTCGGAGTCAATAATGATCGTGACAAAGTCGTGTCACTAGAACATTCAGTCATGTGAACCTGAAATGCCAAAAAATTAGCATTTTCCGGATGATCAAAATTGGGAGGATTGTTGGAACCAGCTCAAGAAACTACTCGTGGAGCTTAGCCGTGCAGAATTTAATCAAAAATAGTTCCACCTTCATTGCAAAGTAGAGTTCAAACCATTAAAAATATCAAAACCGTTATCCATGGCATATTTATCTTAAATTAATTTTTATTTTACAAAAAATCTCAAACAACCCAAATCTTCCACCTATCAATATTTTGTCCAATACCTTCGCGTCAACACACACAACACGTGATTGCAAGATGGATTGGACATGGAGAACGACGGATCCCATATGTGTCGACACATATGCATTTTAACTAAATATCGAGCGGAATGTCAATGAAAAGTAGATTTGAGTCAAGGATGCTCATGTTTAGGTCTTCTATCAAACAAAAATTAGTTCAGTTAAATGTCTCATGGATATACTGATTTGCGAATTTTATCGACATTAATCCAAAGTATCATAAGCATAACATTTGATATGTATGCTCAATTCTCATGATAACTTGCGTATTAAATCACAACATTTAATGCTCCGAACAAGAAGCGAAAGATCATCAGCCGACACCCTTACCAAAAAAAAAAAAAAAGATCATCAGCCGACAATGGAGTTGGAACGATCCTATCATGAACGAAAGATAACGTTAGTTTTTTTTTGTACTAACCCATCATTGCGCAATCATTGCCATCACCTACCTTATAATGAACGATACGGTTGGTGCCCTCGATTGGATTGGACCCAATTGGTGCTTCAATAGCCCCTCTTTCAGTTGTTGCCATTTCGAGACGCTTTCCGAGCTCAAAAGAGGACAGATTGCACGCAACAAAATGGTGCAAAAATCAACAAAAAGAAAAGTCGAATTTCTTTATTGAGTCGGGCGTCGAATCAAAGAAGAACGAAAGCGTCATCTCCACTCTATGTCGACGTGAGAAATCAATTTCCCTTTTTGCAAAAGCAAAAGGGAGGAAGGAAACACTTATCAGAGGTACCGTGGAAGACACCCAACAGGCCAAGCCTATCGGCAAAAGGCTGCGAGCGGGGTGGAGGAAAAGAGATTCCTGCGACGATCGGTGGCAAAAAGTGCGAAAAGATAGGGACGCAGTCCGGGCCACTTGTGGCTCATTAGGCAACTTTATTGCTGTATGGAACTTGTAATTTAATATATGTCTTTATCGTCAGTGTAATTTCTCTATCGAGATCGCTCTCACAAGCGTAAATGTGGATGCTTTCGACAATGATAGTTATGGACTAGATCTAATCGGGATAAAACCAGCAAGGACAGGGAACCTGGTCCATGATTCAAGGTAACAACAAGCTTTGCTTGTGATAGGATCTAACTCAACTGGGTGGTCCTCAATCAAGAAGGAAACATGCTTTGTCCAGGCTCGTTCAAATCATATCTTAGTAGGTCTAATCGAGCTGAACGGTCACAAAGTCCCATGTACTGCTACCCAAACATCAAAGATTGGGTTTCTTTTCTCATTATCGGAGCCATAAGAAGTCGAGATTCCTTAATGGACTAATACCACGAAAAACTCTAAACTAGTACACCTATGAAATTTATCTCATACTAATTTTTTAATCACAAAAACCTTAACTAGTAAACTTATGATAAATTTACCCTCCATTGATTTCCATTAAACAAATTACTAAATTAGTAATTGACGGATATATTAGTTTAGGTTCTTACGTCAAATTTTAAACCAACGGACGACAAATGTGTCAATTTGGGGGGTTTTTGGTAGTAAAAATATTTAGTTTTGGGTAAATGTCATAAAGGTACCAGTTTGGGGTTTTCATAATATTAACCCTTCATCCTGGCTTTTTTAAATTGTGCCTTCCAACTCAGCAAGTCCGACCAAGCTCCAGGGTCATAGAGTCCCATGTATTGCCACCAGAACATCGAAGATCAATTTCTTTCTTCTTCTTTTTCTTTATTGTCGGAAGTGTTCAGGAATAAAAAAATTCCCAAAAAAGCAAACGATAAAAAGTCGAGATTCCTAAATTAAGTAAGATTAGGGATATTATTAAGACGGGGGCCTAAAAGATTAAATTATTTTATAATAAAATTTTCCCAAAATTTCTAGAATCAGTACTCTCCCCCTTTTCACGATAGTGACTAGGGGAGGAGCATGAGAAGGACCGCTGAAGAGGAGGGCCAATGAGAGATCGGCGTTTTCCTTTGCGGTGGGGCCCGACGAGATACTCGCGGTCACGGGGCAAGAGGCGATTGGGACACGGGGGCCCCACTCCAGCTCGGCTGTTGTAAAGTAGCATAGGAGGAGGAAGAAGAGACGAAGAAGAAGTAGAAAGTTAGTCAACCGTAATGCACTGCAGCTGGAGCATGTGAAGATGACGGTAGGGCCAAAAAATCAAATTGGGGAGAAATCGAGGGCTCGTGTGGGGGGGCCCAGTTTTGGCAAGTTGCCTGGACAGTGGCATCCGCTTGAGCAAAACCTTATTTATTACACGGCACCAAAGGAACAGACTTCGTCATCATGATTGAAAGAAACACGAGGAAAGGCCTCGGATGGACTAGTTGTTGGGGTCAGATTCGGCAGAGCCTCGTGCCGGGCTCAACCGGCATTGGGTTTCATGTGCCGGACCGATTTGGGGATATATGGAGATTGTGCCTAGATTGGGACGGGTCGAGATGGGAATGCCAAGTACGGGCCTAGAGAAGATGGAAGGGGTGGAATGATTAAGCACCGTACCAAGCTAAGCTTTTTAAGTACGTCGGTAGGAGAGAGTATTTATTATTCGGATGGCTCTTTTAAACCACCATAAGTGCAGTTGAGATATTGAGATCCCTAGGGTGCTTGAGGTGTTAATAAGATTTAATCGGCAAAAGTGTAGAGTGAGAAAGCTACACGAGATGATGAATTGCATAAAGTCATTGCCAATTATTGGATCATATTAAACAAATAAAAGCAAACCCATTAGCAAGTTTGCGGGTTGAACCTTTCATATAAAAAGACCATCTCAACAGCTTGCAATTTTTCCATCTACTTAGAAACATGGAGTTTTAACGTGGTTAGTAACTTTTTAAGCACCGTACTAAGCTAAGCTTTTTAAGTACGTCGGTAGGAGAGAGTATTTATTACTCGGATGGCTCTTTTAAACCAACATAAATGCAGTCGAGATATTGAGATCCCTAGGGTGCTTGAGGTGTTAATAAGATTTAATTGGCAAAAGTGTAGAGTGAGAAAGCTACGCGAGATGATGAATTGCATAAAGTCATTGCCAATTATTGGATCATATTAAACAAATAAAAGCAAACCCATTAGCAAGTTTGCTGGTGGAACCTTTCATATAAAAAGACCATCTCAACAGCTTGCAATTTTTCCATCTACTTAGCAACATGGAGTTTTAACGCGGTTAGTAACTTATCAATGTGATTAGTAGGTTTTTACATAAGTAACCATTGGTGAATCTATAATTAGTGATGTCCAACCATCATTAGGAATTTTCCCAATGTCACTTTCAATACGTTCACAACGTCAAGCATCCGACCGTAAATTGTAACCAAGCTTTCTTTGAAATAGACATTCTTTCTTTGGAACCAAATATGCCCCCTAACCGCTGATTTAAACTTTTTGAAGTCCTTTTACAATTAAAATGATCAAAATTATAGATAAATGAGATGACTTGAAAGTTTTAAAATTCACTAGATCAAGTGGTTGACCTTAATTGTGGCCAAACTTCCTTAGAATCAGACATTCTTCCTTAAAAAAGGACTGTAGACTTCAACCTGCCATCCGAGAATTCACGAAACTCATTCAAAATCGAAATGAACATGATTGCGAAGTAAATCGGCTTGGTACAAATGCAATAACTTTCTCTACTGCTCCAGTACCCACGAGATATTAGGGTCGTTCTGATTGAGACAATGGGAAGGCCGACAGACTCCAGGAATTGAAGGCCATGGGGGCCATTTGCTGCAATTTTTCCTGAATCCGGGCGCCGCAGGAACATTAATTCGGGCCGGTGGATCGTTCTTGGGTGGATCGAAAGTGGTGGAGCCCCAACCTTGCACAGATTTCAAAAGCTAGAGAAAACGTGGTGGAAGAGCCATAGATATAGAAAACCGCCTAGTTGATTTGGCTCAGACAATTCAATCAAATTTTAAAATTTATTAAATTAATATAGTCAAGTCATTAAAAAAATTATCAAAATAATCTTAAATTTATTACAATTTTTTCAATTCAATCTTAAATCTTTTTCTTTACCAATTCAATCTCCTAAACTTTGTGCAATTATATCAATTCACCATCCATTAATTTTGACCTACTAGCATTGACGTGGACATAGCCCATCCAATCAACGTTGACGTAAATAATTTTCAATAATATTTTATTTCATTTCAAATTATTTTTTCTTTTTCTTTTTTCTCCTTCTCCCTCGTCTCTCCCTCCTCTAGCCGGCCAGCCAAAGGTGAACACACACGAGGTCAACTTCACTAGTCACTATGAGGCGAGCCTTGCCCAACGATGGTGAGGCTACCCTCGCCATGGCTAGTCGAGGCCCCGCCTACCTATGGCGTGAGAGAGGTCGAGCCTTGCCGGATCCTACGAGGTTAGGCATCACCATGGTCAGCAAGGCTTGAACCTCACCAAATCCAATGAGGGTAAGCCACACCCAACCAATAGCAGCCATCACCAAAGGCCGCACAAGGTCATGGCCTTCAACCTCGCGGCCCTTAGCAAGGTCAACCCTCGCTAAATCTACGTGAACAAGCCTTGTCCAGCCACTGGCAACCCTCGCTAGAGGCCACACGAGGTCACGACCTTTGACCTCACGACCTTGGCAAACTGGGGCCTTACCCATGGCCAACGAGGCTTGACCCTCGCCAAGATCCGATGCGAGCGAGCCTCGCCTAAACATTGGCAACCCTTGCCAGAGGCCACGCGAGGTTGCAGCCTCCAGCGAGGTCGAGCCTCGCCCATGGTTGGCAAGGCTCCACCCTCACCAACTTAGTTGGCAACCTGGCAAGGTCGCCCAACCACGGCTAGGCTTCCCCGAGCCCTTTGGCCGATCTCCACCAGAAATCGGCTGGAAGAATGAGAAGAAAGTGAAGAAAAAATGAAAGAGAAAGAAAAAATATTTAAATAATAAAAAATTCCAAAAAATAAAATGTCATTTAATAATTGTCCACATTACTGCTGATTGGCTCAAAATGATCAGATAGATTGGATTGACATAATTACAAAAAAATTTAAGACTAAATTAGAAAAATTACAATAGAGTTAGGGCTATTTTGATAATTTTCTTATCAAGTCATTTAATTTATTACATTTTTAAAATTTTATATGACCCGATTGCACTTTTATAACAAGTCTTGAAACTTAATTGGACTTTTTAAAAATTTTAGAACTCGATTACACTTTTAAAAATTTTGAAACTCAATTATACCTTCATGATAAGTTTTAGAATCTTTAGTGCACTTATCTCTAAACTTTTCTAAGAAGACCTGTTCATAGCAAGTCAAAAGCCGATCTTAGCCTGAACCCAACTTAGATTATTCGATTCGTGAGTCGATTGAACCACGACTCAAATAGGGGGATTCGACTCCTTTTCTCCCCCTGTGAACAAGCCCACCTAGGACATGGAACTAAACCGGCTGTGCCGGTTCTAAAAGGCTATATTGGGCGTCCTCCACAGACACCGCGTTCACACGGTGGAATGAGATGAGCACGGCCGACTTATAGCCACCGGCAATCGACATACGCAGAATTCCGTTGGTATTTGTTTGAAATTGAGTCGAATTGAGAGCAGAGGGTGAGGAAAATATGAAGGCGTATCTCGGCAACAAGATATGCACATCCGACTTCGGATGTCCACATCGGCATCAACTGGAAAAGCTCTTCTTTAAGAAGACCGGTTCACGGCGCTGAAACCAACCTGATATATTGGGTTACCGAGTCAATCGAATCACTATGAGAACCGAGGATCTTTTTTCATGATCATGCACATCTAGGACATGGAACTAAACCGGTGCCGGTTCTAGAAAGGCTATTTGGATATCCTTAATGGACAACCATGTTCAGACGGTTGAATTGGATGAGCACAACCAACCGATAGCCATTGGGAATCGACATATGCGGAATTTCCATCAGTATGAGTTTGCGATGAGTCGAATAGAGAGCACCGCAGGGAGAGAAAAACTATAAAGGTGTACGACAAGAACAAGATTATGCTCATTCAAATTCGGAAGAAAGATACTAATCTCAGAATTCCACTCGTTGAACATGGTTCTACGTCCAAGATCCTTAAACTACTGCAATTGACACTGGCAGAAAAGAGGACTACTGCATAAAGAGGAAGAGTGAACAGTGCATACTGGGCTCTCGTCACTACTCTTCCGTTGAGAGGTAACTACTGTTCTTCAGTCGGAGGACTGGGAACTTTCTCAGAAGATATCCTCAGCAAGAAGGTAGAATTACTTGGCCATCCCAATCTTCAGTTGTGAGGAATAAATCAAAACCTTGTGCTTATCTGAATTGCTCAATTACAACATTGGACGGCCAAGATAAGAACATCTAAGTAGCAACAATAACCAAGATAAGACAAATTATGCCACAGCTGTGCGTTTTTCCATCAAAGAAACATGAAAGGCGGCATCGTGTTTGTATATAGACATGGAGGCACTGGAAGGCATTTCTGTATAAAACTATGGTTACAAGACTCAGGCCTCGATGAAAAATGGTCGTCCCATCATTGCAGCCACTATGGTCAGGTATTTTTCAACCTTGGAATATAAGTAAATTTAACAATAATTTAACAAATGAACTGCTGCATTTAAACTGCCTGTTAGCTATTCACTGCATTTACGACCAGGAATTGCATCATTGCTTCTACCCAGAAGAAGAACATCAATTAGCAGGTTTGACATACCACTACATGTCTTTTTCGAAGATAGTACATGTCCAACGGAGCAAAATAGTATCTCACCAGAGCTGCCTGACGAAGCAGCTTTTATAATTTGGGATAAGGCACCATGCAGATGACTCAAGAATGGTGAAGGCACGATTAGTTTCGGAGTACCTAAAGCTGCAGACAAGCCATTTCAAGAGAAAACCATACCTTCTCAAAGGTGATTTCAGTCAAATTGTGCCAGTGCTTTTGAAAGGTAAACAATTGGATATTGTTCAAGAATGCATAAATGGTTCATGCTTTAGAGATAGGATGCAAATTATATATGCAACTTTTAACTGATGGACAAGTGAACAGCTCGAAACAAGAATTCAATAGGTGACGCATACATGATGAGGATGCTGCAGCATGCACAATTAGAAAAGAAGGAGAAGACCATCGACTGAAATAAAAACCCCAGAGAAGTTTCACTTAACAGAAAAGAACCATCATCCTATTCAGCAGGTAAGGGAAAGCACATACCCCAACTTCTCCCAACAATCAACATGATGAAGATTAACTGAGGAGTTCATGTAATTTTTCTTCCATTCACTCCTCTAAAGGGCACTGAAATGAGATAATTGACTACATGTTCACTCTGACGAGAGGGAAGAACACAATAAACATAAAACTTATGACTAGAATTGTCATGCATGATAAGATTTCATCTATTCCACTGAGTTCCTAAATGCACTAAACATCCTAGGAAGATCCACTCATTACTTGCAGCTGAAAGAATGTACGACTGTAATACTTCCAACAAACATCGATCTTAGCCCTGGAATGTGCAACAGCATAAGGTTTATCATCACACATTTGGATCACCGAAGCAAATGTACTCAAAGGAGGTAAGATTGGCACTAAGGTCCTGATATCTAGGATGAGTCCTACTTCAAAAGCTTCACAATAGCCTTTCTGAAGGTAATATCCAACAATAACAGGCTATGTGAAGACTATTAATTGAGAGAAGGCCAATCCTTAATTAAGCTGGATTATATTTGCCAAGACCGGTTTTGAGTCAGGCCAAAATATGTAGCTTTTATCTAGAGTTACTGTGCTAAAACAACCAAGGTTCCTAATACATAAAGATGATAATAAAGATGCCAGCAACACGGAAGTACAGTAAACCATGAGATCTCCAACAGTCCTCCCTGAATCATTTTCTTAACTTACATATCTCGCTTCACTTTTTAAAGTAGTTCTTTTTGCATCTTCATGCTCTCAGAGAACTTCCTTCTGCATGATTAAGTCACTGGAATCGTATTTCCTGCCCCTCTCTATGTCCCAATTTTAATCTACTGAAGAAAAAGAATAAAAATAACCTAGAATGCAAAAAGAAACAATATCTATTACTCGATGTCATTGTTGCATTTTCTTTTGTCACTTTAATTTCTCCAGTAAAAAGAACATTTCCACTAAAATAACAAAATCCCATGCGCAGCACAGGCAGTACAACTAGCTTCTCCATGAAAATTAATGAGCTCATAATTCTTCAGCTTCCTAACACAAAACAATGATAGTCCTTGATCCTGAAGACCAGAAGTGGGTAATTGGATTGCCCCACTTATTCCATCTTAGTGTCTGCAATCCCAACTCATATTTTGAAGGCCGAATGTCGCAACCATTTTTAAGTACTGGCTAAAACTCAATTCTTTAGTTTACAGTTCCCCACAAAACTCTAGCAAATGGAAGCAATCTTTCTAGAAGCAAAATTCCTGACTGTGAAAGAATTGAATCGAGTGAAAAACTCTGCCAAGTTCACTAAAATTACACTGGCTAACTTTTGTAAAACAAACAGAGACTCAAGCACCATTATGCATCAAATGAGCAGTACAGAAGATGTACATACCCGATGCTAAGCTATGCTACTGCTGCCTGCAGACGGCACAAGAGTCCTCCGTGCAGGCCGGGACAACTTCTTCACATAAGTAGAATTCCACTCCCCACCGTCCTGGGCATAATAATCCATCGGGTAATCTCCAATATCGTCACTCTTCGAAGCTACACTACTCCTGCATTCGCATCCCGAGTCACCCTTGCTGCAACCGGAATCAGCTATGCAACCTGAATTCGTCTTCGAATTTCTCTCCCACCAACCAGGAACGAAACCAAGAGCGATCTCCGCCTCGAATGATGTCAATACCGGCTTATGAAATGCATCCCCCCAATCAATGGAAAGCCTCGGACAGGCTATCTGAATCCAAGCATCCACAGAATCCTCAAACAAAGAGATCCTCCCAGGAGTGATCTCCGACATCAAAACCACCGTGTAATCAAAGCCCTTTTCCCTCATTTTCTTCTCCAGCCTCTCTAAAATCCTGGGATTACCTTGCCTCCCGAGTGTCCCCAACACGATTCCCCAACTCCCCGCGCACTCCTGTGCCTTCAATATCGCGTTCCGCCTCGATTCCCTCATCCCCTTTTGATCATACTCCTCAAGAAACAACTTCCCCATGTAGGGATCGTATCGAAAGGTCTTAATCCCCGGATTCGCAATCATAAAAGCCTCCAAGTGAAACCTCCCGTCCGCCACGAACACCGCAACCGTCCCCTCGTTCGAGTCGGACCGGACCCTCGGCGCGGTGCAGCCGAGAACCTCACCCGCCGACAGCGGCTTCGCCTGCGGCACCAAAACCCTAAACCTGCTGCCCTCGAGCTCCGTCTTCGCGGCGCGAATCGCGCCGGCGAAC